>QRFJ01001639.1:0-96559 GCA_006176705.1 Cocos nucifera
ATCTAAATCTAATCAGGTGGGAATCTGAGAGTCCCCTGGATTCCTCCTTAGAGGGTGCCTAAGACTCTAGGAATCAAAGTTGGTTCTTGGAGAACTCTAATTGGAATCCAAAAAGGAGATGGAGTCCTAGGGACTCCAACGCCTCCAAGGGTGGCATGCGCCCTAGGCCTTGCCCCCTCCTTCTGGCAGGGGGACAGGCCCCCACCAGCTCTCCAATAGGTGCATGACATGTGGTCAAAAGTCAAAGTGTCAATGGTCAACGTTTGACCAGTCAAAGGTAGACTTTTGACCAAAGTCAAAGAACAGAAATGTGGCAGGTGGTGAAAAAATGGCAGGTAGTGTCTTACAAAATAAGACAACCTTTTCTGACTTGGACAACCTCCTATCAGACCATATGAAGGCCTCTGATTGAGCACAAACTCCTTTGGCTCAGACAGGACAACTTATTTATGATAGCAAAAGAAGAACGTTAGGTTCAATCGAGTGCTAGCACGATTTTCCTTGAACCTAATTGAATCTCATTCAGATCAATTGAACTAGATCAGTTCAATTGATGATCACCAGATTCAAACCCTTGTTTGTGTGACCCAGTTAGGTTCAGTTCTGTATGGTAATGGGATATGTCATGATCTCTATCATCGACATCATCGAAACTCCTTTCGATGGATCAGAACTCTTCTGATTCGAACAGCTAGAATGATCGATCATCTAAATCATTCTAATTGCTCCCAAAATCCACCAGTGACACCTAGCAGTATATGGTGGCAACCCATCAGAGCTGAATGCGAACCTCTTGGTGCAGCTACCTGTGTGATTAAGTTCTTCTATCTTGAGCCCCGATCAGATTAGGGTTAAGGTGAACTCGTCAAACCCTAGTCTCTGTCATATGATGTAATCATTCGATTCGAGTCCAATGTGAAAATCTAAATAGAAACTCTTTCTATTATTTCACTCTGCCATGGCCATGGACTTCTGGACTTGATTCTCATGATCATCATAGGGCTGCTCCTCTACCACCGAGGTAGATAGATTCCATCTTGATGCAATCCAGTTCCTACAATGAACATGCTATAGCCAACATACACCTCAGGGTTCCATATGGCTAGGAGACCGAGTAATGGTGTAGTCAAACTATAACACCCTCAAGGTGAACTGCCGATGCATCCTCAGGTCAAAGAACCAGACACACTACTGCAGCATCGAGTCAGTCATTGACGAGAAGGTAGACTCCCTAATGACTACTCGAGGTGGTCACGCTCAGTGCCCTCGTTCTCTAACGAGTACCTGTACTCTCGCTCTGGTGTCTCCACACCGTAGACTCAAGACTCATCTACTATACATATTGTGCCCGGTGCCAGAGGCTGACAAGGGAATTGGCTGACACTTGTAATACACTTCTAGGGGCAAAATTATAATTTTGACTAAAATCAATAAATGGGTTATTTTCTATCACATATGTGTATTTAGTGTCTGTGATACATCCTTTGAGTTAATGGTAATGATAATTCATATTTTCAAGAGTTGAAAATTTAAGACATGAATAATCATTATTAACTCATAAATTGCTCCTGACCATAGGATCATCACGAGGATGGTGATTGATCCGGAAGGTTGGTGTACAATCGCTTCTCTTTAGTAGATGAGTCTTGAGTCTACGGTGTGGAGACACCGGAGCGAGAGTACAGGTACTCGTTAGAGAACGAGGGCACTGAGCGTGACCACCTCGAGTAGTCATTAGGGAGTCTACCTTCTCGTCAATGACTGACTCGATGCTGCAGTAGTGTGTCTGGTTCTTTGACCTGAGATGCATCGGCAGTTCACCTTGAGGGTGTTATAGTTTGACTACACCATTACTCGGTCTCCTAGCCATATGGAACCCTGAGGTGTATGTTGGCTATGACATGTTCATTGTAGGAACTGGATTGCATCAAGATGGAATCTATCTACCTCGGTGGTAGAGGAGTAGCCCTATGATGATCATGAGAATCAAGTCCAGAAATCCATGGCCATGGTAGAGTGAAATAATAGAAAGAGTTTCTATTTAGATTTTCACATTGGACTCGAATCGAATGATTACATCATATGACAGAGACTAGGGTTTGACGAGTTCACCTTAACCCTAATCTGATCGGGGCTCAAGATAGAAGAACTGAATCACACAGGTAGCTGCACCAAGAGGTTCGCATTCAGCTCTGATGGGTTGCCACCATATACTGCTAGGTGTCACTGGTGGATTTTGGGAGCAATTAGAATGATTTAGATGATCGATCATTCTAGCTGTTCGAATCAGAAGAGTTCTGATCCATCGAAAGGAGTTTCGATGATGTCGATGATAGAGATCATGACATATCCCATTACCATACAGAACTGAACCTAACTGGGTCACACAAACAAGGGTTTGAATCTGGTGATCATCAATTGAACTGATCTAGTTCAATTGATCTGAATGAGATTCAATTAGGTTCAAGGAAATCGTGCTAGCACTCGATTGAACCTAACGTTCTTCTTTTGCTATCATAAATAAGTTGTCCTGTCTGAGCCAAAGGAGTTTGTGCTCAAACAGAGGCCTTCATATGGTCTGATAGGAGGTTGTCCAAGTCAGAAAAGGTTGTCTTATTTGTAAGACACTACCTGCCATTTTTGGTCACCTGCCATTTCTTGTTCTTTGACTTTGGTCAAAAGTCTACCTTTGACTGGTCAAACGTTGACCATTGACACTTTGACTTTTGACCACATGTCATGCACCTATTGGAGAGCTGGTGGGGGCCTGTCCCCCTGCCAGAACCTGGCAAGGAGAAGGGCGCACGCCACCCTAGGCGTGTGCCCAAGTTGGAGGCGCCTAGGAGTCCTTGTTGGACAAGGACTCCATCTCCTTTTTGGATTCCAATTAGAGTTCTTCTAAGAACCAACTTTGACTGGTCTTAGGCACCCTCTAAGGAGGAATCCAGGGGACTCTATTCCCACCAATCAGATTTAGATCTGATTTCACAAAGGGTTGTGATTGGTTGGGAAGAAGAGGAGTTGGATCACAGCTAGTCTATAAATAAGACCCTGTACCCAACTCAGATTGTAAGAATTCAGTTGAGATCATAGTTTCCCCATGCCCCAAGGCTGCCTCTCCCCTCCTTCTCCATGCCATAGTCTCTTCTCCCCTTGCTCTCCACGTCCAAAAGGAGTTTTGGACCTTGGTTGGTGCGATTCAGATCAAAGAAAGGCGATCAAAAGTAAGAAGGCTGCGCTGCTGCAAAGGACGACTGCTCATCTTCAAAAGAGTTTTGAAGATCCTCCAGATCAGATCCAGATCTAATTTTTGGAGGTGTGATAGAGAAGAAGAGGATCTCCAGATCCAACCCGAGTGGATACCGGTAGAGGCCAGGCGCTTGCGTGGCTAAGATCCAGAACCTTCCGCTGCAAACAGGATCATCAACAGGGTAATAGGATTACCCAGATCAGGTAAATTAAATTTGATTTAATTTATCTTTTAATTTTATTTTATTAAAATAATAAGAATTAGATCTAAAACATATCAAGATCTGATTGGGATCAAGAGAAAAATTTTTGAAATATATCTCTTGATCTGATCAGATCTGAACGAACCTGGACCGGGAAATCAGGATTTCCCTTCAACTGGTATCAGAGCCATGGTTCTAAATTATTTAGATCTGATTTTAAATTTATTTTAATTAGAAAATAATTGATTTTAGATGTCACATGAGATGTGATCAGATCTGAAATCAGAAAAAATTAAAATTAAATAATTTGGATCTAAGATTAGAAGATATGCATGACTAGTTCTAGAATAGAATAGTTCTATAGAATATTCTTGCATATTTTTGATTTAATCTGATTAAATCATGTTTTAGATCTTTTTATTTACTATTTTTTGATATTATAAGTGTTATAATAACATCTAAAAAATAGCAAATAAAAATTATTTAATTTTTGAATATCATATGAGATATGATTGATGCATGTCTAGACTAGTTGTAGAATAGTTCTACATAATTGTCTAGATTAGAATTTATTTTGATTAGATCAATTTAAATCTAATTTTTTAGATTATTATGAGATAATTTAGATCTGAAAATATGCATGATTATGATACATGAGATGTATGCAAAATATGCCATGATTAGATCTACTTTATATATGAGATATATGATATAGATCTGATATTGTTTTGTAGTATTGAATGTTCCTGATTAAGGCGTTCCTCTTGGCCGTCCGGTCATAAGAACGAAGAAGGGTTTAAAGGCCCTCTCTTCCCATTCGATGGGGTGTTCTTATGATGTGTAGGGGTGCTGCGTGTTCGTCCTTAATCAGAAACCCAAAACTTACTTTCTGCAAAACCCTAGATCCTGAAACCCTAGGATTTATTGTGCATATTTTGTTTATGAACCCTACTTAATTAAGAATTAAGTTTATGGAATATTAATTAGGTCTAAAATTGAGAATTTCAGATCTAAGACATATTCATAATACTGGGTTCGGGCTTGGGTAGCTCAATTAGGTCTAAGCGGTTGATCAAACCGAATCAAGAGTTGGTTAGATGGGATCAACAATGCTTAAATTGACCAGCCTAATAGGATTAAGTCTGGGTCAAGATCGAGTCACGATCAAGCAAGACCTAATTAGGCTCAGAGGTTAGAGTCTGGATTGTAGGCTAACCCAATTGGTTCTGGCTCAACAATTTGGTGTCTAAGGTAAGTTTGGCATAGACGACCGACTGGTTTTTAATTGGAAGCTACTCGACCTGAATGCGTTCTTGTACGAGTTAATGGCATATTCCTTCCACCGGTCTCACTTACCTGGCCATATCTGTTGACACAGTTCTGATCTGAGGTGGTCAATAATCCGAGCTAACCCATGCCACTAGGTTAGTCATAATTGTTATGACTAAGCCAAGTCTAGTTTAATGAGACCTGAATCAATTCTCCCTAAGAAAAGATTAAGTCTGAGGTCTTCCACCATTGTAGATGTGCGGGCCCTTCCCGGGGTTGATTGTTCTCGGCTGGATACAGTGGCTCAGTTGCACCGGGAAGATGCAACCATGTCTATTAGGCATTGGATGCTATGGGCTGGAGGATGAGTTGGGCTCAATATTTCGGATACGGTGAGAGACTCAATTAGGAACCCAGTCTATGCAAATGGTGGGTCTGACTTAACTAAGGAGTGGATCAATATTCCGGATACGGTGAGATTCATGAATTAGAGACCAAGTTTGGGTGCACCATGATTAGAGAATCATTGAACAAGAGTTGTTCACTCATTGGCTAACCCATCACCAATAACTGTTAGGTGAGGTGATGAGTCAGTTGGTGAGACCGCACCACCCACTAGAAATCATTAATCGTGGAGATTTTCGCATCTCTACAGAGGGAGTGTAGGGATCCGAGAAAATAGTGGGAGCTAATTTGTTTAAAAATAAAATCCTAAACAAATTGGTCAAGTCAAAATTACAGTATCTAACTAGAATCTTTGACTCTCTACAGGAATAATGTCTGCGTCCAACCCATTGGCACGTATCCTGGACACACATAGACTGACTGGACCCAATTATAAAGATTGGCTCAGGAACTACAAAATTATTTTGGGTTCCGAGAAGTTAACCCATGTTTTGGACCAGGACCCTCCCACATTACCAGCCCGTCCATCTGTTGAACAGAGAGCGTCTCTGGAAAAATGGATTGACGAAGATAATAAGGCCAGATATTACATGTTGGGCTCGATGTCTGATGAGCTCCAGCGCCAACATGAGGATATCGGGACTGCTCGCCAAATGTTGGCTCACCTGCAGGAGATGTTTGGTGAACAGAGTCGCGCAGCCAAATATCAAGTCACGAAAATGACTTTTTAAGGCTAAGATGCGTGATGGGCAGTCAGTCCAAGATCACTGTCTGACAATGATCAAGGACATGGAAGAGCTTGAGAAGCTCGGTGTGAAGTTGGACTTGGACCTGCAGAACGATATCATTCTGCAATCCTTGACTGATGCATATGGGCAATTCATCATGAATTACCACATGCATAAACTTCAGAATTCCTTGGCCGAGTTAATGAATATGCTGGTTACCGCTGAGCTTTCTATGAAAGGTTCTAAAGGCTCAGTTCTTGCTATGGAACGGACTTCTTCCAAAAGAAAGTCTTATGGAAAGAAAAAGAAGTCTGTGAAAAAGCAAAAGGTGGAAGGATCAAAGAAGAAGAAGGCAGAATCCGAAGAAAAAGGCCGATGGCAAAGGAAAGTGTTTCCATTGCAACAGCGACGGCCATTGGAAGCGGAACTGCCCTACTTACCTGGCCACCCTGAAGAACAAGAAGGAAGGTCCTTCTGGAGGTATGCTCGTTATTGAGTCTAACCTTACGGTTTCTTCTTCTGCATCCAGTTGGGTGCTTGACTCTGGTTCTAGTGCTCATCTGTGCACTTCTATGCAGGGTCTTGAGGATAGCAGGAGGCTGAGGGATGGAGACATGATCCTACGCATTGGTCGGTAATGGAGCAAGAGTTGCTGCAGTAGCCGTGGGAACATACCCTCTTCGATTACCATCTGGTTTAGACTTAGTTTTGAAAGACTGTTATTTTGTGCCTGCAGCTAGCAGGAATTTGATTTCTGTTTCATGCTTAGCACAAGAAGGTTATGTGATCACCTTCTTTAAGGACCATTGTAACATTCTTTATGAAAGAAATAAAATTGCAAATGGTTTCCTTATTAATGGTCTTTATCAGCTACATATTGATGTACCTGTTCTAACTATCGAGCAAAACGTGAATGCCAAACGACCTAGGGATAGTCCAAACGACAGATATCTATGGCACCTGAGATTAGGTCATATAGCAGAAGATAGGATCAACAAATTGGAGAAAAATGGGCTATTGAGTCCATTGACTTCCGAGTCATATCCAACTTGTGAATCCTGTCTTCAAGGCAAAATGACTAAACTCCCTTTTTGTTGGACATGGGGAGAGGGCCACAGATCTCCTTGCCCTAGTACATACTGATGTGTGCGGCCCATTTGATGTGCCGGCTAGAGGCAATTTTGTCTACTTCATTACCTTTACCGATGATCTGTCTAGGTATGGGTATGTGTATCTTATGAGACACAAGTCTGAAGCCTTTGAAAAGTTCAAAGAATTCAGACATGAAGTAGAAAAACAAACTAAGAAAAACCCATTAAGGTTCTTCGATCAGATCGAGGAGGTGAATACCTTAGCAGGGAATTCCTAGACTATCTCAAGGATAATGGCATAGTCTCTCAATGGACTCCACCAGGAACACCTCAACTCAACGGGGTTTCAGAATGGAGAAATCGGACTCTATTAGATATGGTTCGATCCATGATGAGCTTCACAGACCTCCCTGATTTTCTTTGGGGACACTCATTGTTAACTTCAATCTATCTACTGAATAGGGTTCCCTCTAAAACCGTTCCTACCACACCGTATGAGATATGGCACGGTAAGAAACCAAGTCTGAGTCATCTCAGAATTTGGGGTTGTCCGGCTCATGTCAAAAGACAACAAGCGGACAAGTTAGAGTTTAGGTCCTTCAGAGCTCGATTCATAGGATATCCTAAAGAGTCATTAGGATACTATTTCTACATTCCAGAAGACCACAATGTGATTGTGAGTCGACATGCCATCTTTCTTGAAAAATAGTTTATTCAAGATAGCGGCATTGGAAAACAGATCAAGCTTGATGAGAAAGTCTCACAAGCAGAACGAGCTAAGGACCAAGTGGAACCAAATCAGGTTGAGCCAATAAGAACACTACCTCCTCCACCTCGTAGATCGGAAAGAGTTTCCCGTCCCCCTGAAAGATACTTAGGTATTATTTCAGAGGATGTAGAGAAAATGTTCCTCGTAGGTAATGGTGCTCATGGTGATGATCCCAAAACCTACAACGAGGCGATATCAGATATCGACTCCGAGAAATGGCTAGAGGCAATGCAGTCAGAAATTGACTCGATGCACTCAAACCAAGTCTGGACCTTGGTAGATCCACCAGAAGGTATAGTACCTATTGGATGTAAATGGATCTTCAAGAGAAAGATTGGTGCAGATGGGAATGTGGAGACATTCAAGGCTAGATTGGTGGCAAAAGGTTATAGTCAACGCGAAGGCATAGACTATCAGGATACCTTTTTCCCCAGTAGCTATGCTAAAATCCATCCGCACATTGCTTGCTGTTGCAGCCTATTTCGATTATGAAATATGGCAAATGGACGTGAAAACGGCATTCTTGAATGGATATCTTGAGGAAGATATCTATATGGAACAGCCGCTAGGTTTCACATCCAGTGATACTGATCACAAGGTTTGCAAGCTGCAAAGGTCCATATATGGACTTAAGCAAGCATCTCGGAGCTGGAACACTCGTTTCAATGATGTGATCAAAAAGTTTGGTTTCATCAAAAATGAAGAGGAACCATGTGTTTTCAAAAGGGTCAGTGGGAGCGCTGTTGTCTTCCTCGTATTGTACGTGGATGACATCCTCCTTATTGGGAATGATATTCCCATGTTGACATCAGTCAAGATGTGGTTGTCCAAGGAATTCTCCATGAAAGACCTAGGTGAAGCATCCTTTATTCTAGGAATTAAGGTCTATAGGGATAGACCGAATAGGATGCTAGGACTTTCACAGAAGATGTACATAGAGAAAGTACTAAAGAGGTTTAGTATGGAAAACTCTAAGAGGGGATTAATACCCTTCAGACATGGTATTCATCTTTCCAAGAAGATGTGCCCCAGCACACCTGAGGAAATAGAACGCATGAGCAAGATCCCTTATGCTTCTGCAATAGGGAGCCTCATGTATGCCATGCTATGTACACGACCTGATATAGCCCATGCTGTGAGTGTCACAAGCAGATATCAGTCAAATCCAGGTGAAGAACACTGGACTTCTGTGAAATGTATCCTTAAGTACTTGAGAAGAACTAAGGATATGATGTTGGTCTTTGGTAATGGAGAACTCCAAGTCCAGGGATACACAGACTCGGACTTTCATGTCCGATATAGATGATCGAAAGTCGACATCTGGGAGTCTGTTTGTGTGCAATGGTGGAGCTGTCAGCTGGAAGAGTTCCAAGCAAATGGTGATAGCAGATTCCACCATGGAAGCAGAATATATCGCTGCATCAGAAGCTGCGAAGGAAGCATTCTGGTACAAGAAGTTTGCTGCAGAAATTGGAGTAATGCCATCAGATGCCATTCCTCTATACTGCGACAACAATGGCGCCATAGCCCTTGCTAAGGAGCCGAGGTCTCACCAGAAATCCAAGCATATTGAGCGGCGATACCACCTCATCCGCGATTACCTCGAGAAGGGTTATGTCGAGGTCAAGAGAGTCGACTCCGCAGATAATGTGGCAGACCCACTTACAAAGCCGTTGGGCCAGCAGAAGATCGAAGCCCACCTTGAGAAGATGGGACTTAGACTTGTAGCCAATTGGCTTTAGGACAAGTGGGAGATTGTTAGATATATGTGCCCTAGAAGCCAGAATTGGCTGACACTTGTAATACACTTCTAGGGGCAAAATTATAATTTTGACTAAAATCAATAAATGGGTTATTTTCTATCACATATGTGTATTTAGTGTCTGTGATACATCCTTTGAGTTAATGGTAATGATAATTCATATTTTCAAGAGTTGAAAATTTAAGACATGAATAATCATTATTAACTCATAAATTGCTCCTGACCATAGGATCATCACGAGGATGGTGATTGATCCGGAAGGTTGGTGTACAATCGCTTCTCTTTAGTAGATGAGTCTTGAGTCTACGGTGTGGAGACACCAGGAGCGAGAGTACAGGTACTCGTTAGAGAACGAGGGCACTGAGCGTGACCACCTCGAGTAGTCATTAGGGAGTCTACCTTCTCGTCAATGACTGACTCGATGCTGCAGTAGTGTGTCTGGTTCTTTGACCTGAGATGCATCGGCAGTTCACCTTGAGGGTGTTATAGTTTGACTACACCATTACTCGATCTCCTAGCCATATGGAACCCTGAGGTGTATGTTGGCTATGACATGTTCATTGTAGGAACTGGATTGCATCAAGATGGAATCTATCTACCTCGGTGGTAGAGGAGTAGCCCTATGATGATCATGAGAATCAAGTCCAGAAATCCATGGCCATGGTAGAGTGAAATAATAGAAAGAGTTTCTATTTAGATTTTCACATTGGACTCGAATCGAATGATTACATCATATGACAGAGACTAGGGTTTGACGAGTTCACCTTAACCCTAATCTGATCGGGGCTCAAGATAGAAGAACTGAATCACACAGGTAGCTGCACCAAGAGGTTCGCATTCAGCTCTGATGGGTTGCCACCATATACTGCTAGGTGTCACTGGTGGATTTTGGGAGCAATTAGAATGATTTAGATGATCGATCATTCTAGCTGTTCGAATCAGAAGAGTTCTGATCCATCGAAAGGAGTTTCGATGATGTCGATGATAGAGATCATGACATATCCCATTACCATACAGAACTGAACCTAACTGGGTCACACAAACAAGGGTTTGAATCTGGTGATCATCAATTGAACTGATCTAGTTCAATTGATCTGAATGAGATTCAATTAGGTTCAAGGAAATCGTGCTAGCACTCGATTGAACCTAACGTTCTTCTTTTGCTATCATAAATAAGTTGTCCTGTCTGAGCCAAAGGAGTTTGTGCTCAAACAGAGGCCTTCATATGGTCTGATAGGAGGTTGTCCAAGTCAGAAAAGGTTGTCTTATTTGTAAGACACTACCTGCCATTTTTGGTCACCTGCCATTTCTTGTTCTTTGACTTTGGTCAAAAGTCTACCTTTGACTGGTCAAACGTTGACCATTGACACTTTGACTTTTGACCACATGTCATGCACCTATTGGAGAGCTGGTGGGGGCCTGTCCCCCTGCCAGAACCTGGCAAGGAGAAGGGCGCACGCCACCCTAGGCGTGTGCCCAAGTTGGAGGCGCCTAGGAGTCCTTGTTGGACAAGGACTCCATCTCCTTTTTGGATTCCAATTAGAGTTCTTCTAAGAACCAACTTTGACTGGTCTTAGGCGCCCTCTAAGGAGGAATCCAGGGGTCTCTATTCCCACCAATCAGATTTAGATCTGATTTCACAAAGGGTTGTGATTGGTTGGGAGGAAGAGGAGTTGGATCACGCTTAGTCTATAAATAAGACCCTGCGCCCAACTCAGATTCTAAGCAATTCAATTGAGAAACCCCATGCCCCAAGGCTGCCTCTCCCCTCCTTCTCCATGCCATAGTCTCTTCTCCCCTTGCTCTCCACGTCCAAAAGGAGTTTTGGACCTTGGTTGGTGCGATTCAGATCAAAGAAAGGCGATCAAAAATAAGAAGGCTGCGCTGCTGCAAAGGACGACTGCTCATCTTCAAAAGAGTTTTGAAGATCCTCCAGATCAGATTCAGATCTAATTTTTGGAGGTGTGATAGAGAAGAAGAGGATCTCCAGATCCAACCTGAGTGGATACCGGTAGAGGCCAGGCGCTTGCGTGGCTAAGATCCAGAACCTTCCGCTGCAAACAGGATCATCAACAGGATAATAGGATTACCCAGATCAGGTAAATTAAATTTGATTTAATTTATCTTTTTAATTTTATTTTATTAAAATAATAAGAATCCGATCTGAAACATATCAAGATCTGATTGGAATCAAGAGAAAAAGTTTTGAAATATATCTCTTGATCTGATCAGATCTGAACGATCCTGGACCGAAAAATTAGGATTTCCCTTCATATCTTTGATTATTGTTCAGCATGTTATATTGACTAGTATTCATTAACATTGTAGGTCACGATGGCACGGAAATGCCATCTAGCTTTCACCCCTGCCTCTCGAAAGGTTATGCGGAGTTTAGCATCTGAGAAGCAGTCAGAGCATACTCCATCCACCTCTGCATCGACTGCTCGGGGACCTCCACCATCGGCATCTACTTCACTGACAGCATCTAGTACTCCACTGACATCTGAGCCTCTACCATCATCCACATCTTCGACATATGCTACTCCATCGACATTTGAGTGCATATTTTTATTATATTATTTATTTATTTTTTATATAGTATTTGTATATTTATATATTTGCATAATATATTTTTATTACAGGTGCATCATCCAATAGGATATTTTGCGGTCCCACATGTATGGCACATGTGTGGAACCGCCAGCATTAGGTGATGGTACAATATGATATGGAAGGGAGGCCAATAGGGGAGACCACGTGGGAGATGCATTTTTTTTTTTGGAGTGTTTGTGAGGCGGTCAGATATTATTCCTGTAGAACCCAGGGACTAGCGATTGATGGATGATACTGTCAGGGACTGGGTGTGGAAGGAGATATGGATAAGTGCATCTTAATTATATTTATGCATTTTACATGTTTACACTATGTTTGATTAGAATAATTTTGTAACTGACTTTTGATAACTTTGTATAGAGGAGGTATGACTTTTCTGATCACGAGAGGGCTCGAGATGCCCGACTGAAGAAGATCAGAGAATTGTACTAGGGCTACAAGGTCAAGCTCCATAGAGGATGGCTTGAGCACTGATGAGATACTCTAGAGGAGCTTATTCCTTGGATATAGGACTGTCCTCTGAGTCAGTGGGAGAGGATGGTTACACATTGGAGGAGCCAAGAGTTTAAGGTAAAATTACTAACTTTTAAATTTTTCAATATGCTTAAAGTTATATTTAAATATTTTTTAAATATTTATTATTTATTTGAATACTTATTAGGCTACCTCCCATCATAACTGAAAGAATCGGGCAGCCCAGAAGTATATGCAGACTCTCGACCATGAGTCTATAGCCAGTCGTATGCATAAAGAGGTAACGAATTCTAAATCTTACTGGATAAATTAAATTGATTTTTTTTTCATATTTCTAATAAACTGATCCATTATTGTAGCTGATTAGAGATGGAGTGATGCTTAAATATAGTGAGATCTTTCGATCCAACTGTACAGATAAGAAGGGCAGGTCGATGAATGCCACGATCGAAAGGATTTTTATAAGTATTAAATATATTAGTTTATATGATTAGTATTATAGCATTTCTAATAAAATTTTATTTGCATTTATAATTACAGAATTAGTTAGATGCACTCGTGAGCAATGGCTCGGATACCTCTGGCCCCCATGACCATCTATCTCAGATCTTAGGGCCTGAGCACTCTCGGAGGATTCGATGCAGGCCCGGACATATGCCGACCAGCTATTGATCAGAGGCAAGCATCTCTTCATAGGCTTTCGATGTCGTCAGTCGGAAGGAGCTTGAGGCGGCATTGGCATGGGCAGATCATGCTACGATGCAGGTAGATTGGGCTGAGGAGCGTGCATCTCATCTAGAGGGCATCATGAGAGACATGGTGTCGATGATCAGTGCACATTTTGGATGTGCCTTCACGAACTTTGAGGATATGTTGGCATCCATTCTATCTCTAGCTCCTCCAGCTCTGGCTCTGGCTTTGACTCCAATTTTGGCTCTAGCTCGTGTTCCATCTTTCGGGGACGACGACGATGTACATTTAGGAGACTTTTGAAATTTTTTTTAAAAAATATTATAATAAATTTTATTTGATAATAAAATTTTAGTATTTTAAAATTATTTTTATATTTATAATATTTTTTAATATTATATATCTCTAAATTTATCAAGTAAAATATATAAAAGATTAAAAATTTTATATTTTTTAAATTATTTAGAAGCTATGATAGTGATTTTACAATCACTGTCATAGATGTAACAACCACTGTCGTAGGAAATATGTCAATCACAGCATTAGACCTATGGCAGTGGTTACGTAACTACTTTCATAGATAAGCCTATGACAATGGTTCCATAACTGCTGCCATAGATCAGTCTATCACAGCGGTTCTATAACCGCTGACATAGACAAGCCTATGGTAGCGGTTTGGAAACCACTGCAATAGGCATCTATGGTAGTGATTTTCATAACCACTGTAATAACTGCTGCCATAGACCTATGATGACGGCTGCAATAGCAATGGTTAGCTAACCACTACCATATCCTATAGCAGTGATTTTTTGGATTACGGCAATGGTTCCAAACCGCTGCCATAGTCTGGTTCTATAGTAGTGTATTCCTTTATCTTTGTCAGTGTTTGAGAGGTATCTTAGCATCATGAATCATCTTTCTCAAGTTTCGAAAGTTGGAGAGTCCAAGCTTGAAGGAAGGAAGATCCAGATCCACTATCGAAGAAGGATCAGCATAGTACTAGCATACTGTGCTGATTTTTGGGTATCAAATTTCAGATCTACGATCGAGAGCTTGTGTGGACAACTCGTAGAGGTCGGATGCATGTGCAGCTCAAAGCAACCATCTTAGGCCTAGATCAGCAAGTTAAGAAACTCGAGATTCAAAGGTAAGGGTGATCTGATCTCCTTATTATATGTCTAGATCTGATCTAGAGTAGTCTGTTGTTGATATTATTAACATGTAGTTCTTTTGATATTTTATTTTCTAATTTAATAGCATGCCTTAATCATGTAATAAGATCCTATATCTAGGATTTTATGTTATATTATTTATGATTTAATGTGATTAATTCATCTCTTCTGTTGTAATTTTGAAAAAAATTTAAAAGCTAACCCTAGAACCCTAGATCTGTTCCTACATGACCGTGTAGCCATGAGTCAAGTCCATTTGGTCCTCGTTAAAGGCATAGGCTTGACCAACTACAGCTATTACAATTGAGTCTAAAGAGTTCTTGACCTAATCTAAATCAACTCTTGGTTAGATTTGATCAATAACTCTAATTAAGTCCATTCTTTAACTAACCTTAGGTCTAGCCTAATTAATGGACCAATTCGACTAACCCGATAACCCACATTTTATGATCAATGACTTAAGACCTTTAATTCATAATTCTAGATCCTAATTCATAATATTTAATTCTTAATTAAGTTTTGGACTAAGGGTTGGGGTTCAGCATTTCAAAATTTTTGAAAGGTTCTTTACAATCTGGCACCGTTTCATTAAATAGGTCGATTCATTTTAAAAATGGGTTGGCTTATTTCACAAACAAGCACTAGTTGTAGGTTTGATCATATAAAACTGCCATTTAATAGGTTCAACTAACTTTTCAATCGAGCTGGCTCGAATCCCATCCGAGCCAGCCTAAGCAAAAGCTGAGCTGATTTGATTCCTATGACAGCTGACTTAAGCAGAAGGTCAGAGGCCTAACATTTCCATTGAGTTGGCTTGGATCTCATCCAAGTCAACCCAAGCAGAAGCTGAGCTGGCTTGATTTCTGATCGAGCCGACTGGGATAGAAGACTAGAGAGCCTGTATCAGACTAGCATGTTGGTCGAGTTGGCTCAATTCTTGAGACAGCCAGCTCGACTGGCAAACAACACCTTCCCAAGATTCTATTCAGGTTTAATATAAATCTATTTATGCTACATAAAAAATTATGAAATAATTTAGATCTAATCTAAACATTAACTCATGATAAAATTTAGATTAAACCCTTCAAACACATCATAAAAGTCATTAGATCTAATCTAAAGTTTTTATGACCAATTTTATAGATCGCAACGTACTAGGATAATCTTTCCACTATAAGGGATAAACCTTATAGTAGGACAACCTACAGTCCGTGTGATCAAAGTTTTTATTTTTTAGATTAGATTATTATTTAGATATAATCTAGAAAATAATCCAAACATGCATATATAATACATTAAAGAACCTACTGCTCTGATAGCAATTGATGGGAATGCTCATAGGATTTCTAGCTCTACTTTTGATATTTTTTTGAAAAACATATGCAGCAGAAATAATTATTAATCTAATTAATAATAAGAGCTATAGATATAATCTAAAAATCCTACGATACACAGGATCTAATGTAACATATATACATGCATGAAATCTAAAAATAAAAATAATCAACAGTAAAACTATTTTATTGCTCTGCATGTTCAAAATAGGTTACTTTTTTGCAGATAGTCATACTCCACAATCTGATCTCCTCGATGAGATCCGATCATCATGATGTAGCCACACATGTGTCTAGCCTCCATGGGTAATCCACATGAGGCTTTGATTTCGATTAGCTCCTTCCGAGTGCTAACTCGATGCAGGATCCTTCGATGGCTGATGTAGATCAAAGTACTTTGATCTTCTTCATAGGATCTTCAAATGCTCCAAATCCCAATGAATGTAGAAGAGACATAGAAGAAGCTTTCCACCAAGATCTCTAAACTCATGATCCTCATAGCTTACAATCTTGAATCCCAAACCCTAGGTAGAGATCCTAGTGTATGCACTCACCCAAAATCCCTTGCACCATGATCTCTCTCTTTTTTTGGTTTTCTCATGCAAAGGAGGAAGGATTCATGCACGTAGAGAAACTTTTTCTCTTTTCTTGTCTTACTTGTGCACATGCCCAAAAATCCAAATTTTATGGAGGTGCACAAAAAATGGCATGAGGGATTTAGATAACATGAGGTGGTTTACAATTCAAACTCAAACTCCTTTGAATTTGACTTGCAACCAATCTTATCTAACAAGGGTGTCAGAAGGGAGGACATACACCCTCCCTGCAAATCTTGGTGAGGTGGTGCATGGGAAGACTAGTCAAACCAGTCTTAAACTTTCTCATCCAATTGAACCAATCCAAACTAATTTGTCTAGGCCCAATTAGATCAAATTAAACCCAACTTATTTAGGCTTATTTAGGCTTAGTTAAATTCTAATCAAATTAGAAAATAATCAAGCCCAACCCCTGATCAAATCAGGGATCAAACCACCTCAGCAATTAGGTCATCTTATAACCTAATCAGATCAAATCCAAATGAATCCAATTCAGTTGGACTTGATCCAAAAATAATTACTCAATCAAACTGAGTCAATTAGTAACCAAATCACCAATTGAACTTTCATAGATCAGCCATCAGATTGGGTAGGAACCTCTAGTGTGTGTGACCCCATAGGTTCGAATCTAAGCTGGAGCACAGGAACCAATTTTTTGTACTAATCAAAGTGACCATCTAGCAATGGTACCCAATGTCTGGATGGACCAAATAGTGCAATCATAATATTCGAAACCTATGTGAATATGGTTACTGCATAATTCATCTCTTTGATCTCTGTGTATAGGATGACATAGAGTTAAGATCGTCAAACCTGAAAGGTACGTCCAAATCATGTCTCAAAGCAATTTATCTCATGACCCCTCACTAGGACTATCTTGGCTAAGGCTTTGTTAAACTGAAATACTAAACATAGCTCCTGAAAGTAGGAGTGGTCAATCCCATCTTGACTCATGCATCGACTTTTCAAGTACTTGACTATACATAGAAGCCTTCCAGCATTGAATTAGAAATTCAGGTAGTCACACCAAAGCATAGCAAGTTTCTTAGAAGTCGCCATGGTAATCTCAGATTGGAAGGATATTTATACCCATATTCCATCGAAGCAATTCTTGACAGTAGAAAAGCTTCGAAGTCGATCATGTTCAGTGCAGATGTACCCCTACATCTCACCTACATGCCATACCAGTGTCTCTACACTCCTTGGTTAAGAGGACAACCAACCTATATGGCATATAATGACCTATACTCGATAAACGTTATCATCCTTGGTAACAACGTATCATTTGATCATGAACATATTTAAGGACTAAACGATAAATCCTCCTTTGTTGATTTTAAATAGTCCTAAGGGTTTTACCATAACTGACAGGAGTTCATTAGAAGATGTAAAATTTATGATGAAAAAGCCAAAATAACTTTTATTCAAATAATAATTCATATACATATACAAGAATTAGCTCAACCATCAATAGGCTGATGATTGGCTTTGGGACACCATTCCCAATAATATGATGAAGATCGATTTTTAACCAGCATATCATCTATATAGACCTTCATGTTGCGATCGATCTGCTCCTTGAAAATCTTATTGACTAGGTACAGATAAGTTACAACTATACATTTTAGCCTAAATAGCATGATCCTATAATAATAAAGACCATGGTTAGTTATAAAAGCAGTCTTCTCTTCATCCTCTAGTGCCATTCAGATTTGATTATAACCAAAAAAGGCATTCATGAAGGTGAGGAGCTCGTGGCCTAAAGTTGCATCCACCAGTTGGTCAATCCTAGGCAAAGGTTATCTATCTTTTGGGCAAGTATTGTTTAAATCTATGAAGTGTATGCATATCCTCCACTTGCTATTAGCTTTCTTTCTTGACAAGGATGATGTTTGTAATCCAATTTGGGTAAGATACTTTTTGGATGAACCCTATCTTAAGTAGTTTATCAACCTTATCCAGATGGCCTTCTATCTCTCTAGTGCAAAGCTGTGTTTCTTTTGCTTCACTGGTTGACGTTGGAAATCTATACCCAGATGATGTTCCATCACTTCTGCATCAATTCATGGCATATCTATAGGTACCAAGCAAAAACATCAGTATTTCTTTGCAAGAAGGAGATGAGTTGTTGGCTAACTTCTTCTTTTAAGTTGGAGCCAATCTAGATGGTATGATCCTCATTTTCATCATTCAAAAAAATTGCTACAAGATCGTCGATGGGCTCCCCCCGCTCTTTAGTCAAATCATCACGGGCATCAAGTCCATCCATCGAACAAGGACCTGCTTGCTGTCCTCCTTGGAAGGTGATGGTGTAGCAATGGCTTGCCAAAGCTTGGTTTTTCCAAACCTCTCCTACTCCAGATCCTATTGGAAATTTTATTTTTAGATAACAAGTTAAGATGATTGCCCAAAGTGCATTCAAACTAGGTTGGCCAAGGATTGCATTATAGGCAGAAGGAGCCTTGACCACCAAAAATTCAACTTGCTCCCCTTCTTTTTGCTTGATGTTGATGGGGGAGTCCGAACCTCATCTCTAGCGACGACTGCTTATGAAATGAGCTACAAATTTGTGGCTCAGCTGATCAAAAGAAAAGATGGTATCTGATTTAAGGCTCAAGTACCAACTCCTTGCTACTTTATTTAGAGTAGAGAAGAAAGCTCGATAAAGAATGGCATCAGGTGCATCATGGAGCAGCATCATGGTTTGAAAGACCTCAAGATGGTCGATCGGATTAGAAGTCCCATCATAACTCTCCAATTAAGGGAGCTTGAAGTTCGATGGGATGGGCTCTTTCATAATTCAGGCAGAGAAAGAAGGATCAGTATAGATGTCATTATCGTGGATCGGGGCAGCATGACGAAGCTCTTCGATCTGCCAGCTCATCTCCTAAACTTTTTGATTAAGAGCATCATCTCGATCATGGATCTTGGAGGGGTGCTAGCTAGAGATGGGGAGAGTTTCTCTAGAAGGAGAATCATGTTCGGAACAAGGGCCCTCCATCCTTTGCTTCTCCTTCCTAGGGGTTATAGGCCTGCTCACCTAGGTAGGCTTTCTCTATGTCGGTTCTCGATGCTTCAGTAGGAATTTCTCCAATAGAATTGGTGCCAGGAGCTATTGCATGGCCCGCACCATTTCGATGAGATCCCTAACCTACTATACCAGCAAGTTGAATTGCTTTGGATCCATCATGGCTACTGGTGGAGGGAGTTGCAGTGTCAACGATGGGGTTGGAGCAGGCGGATTTGAGCCAAATCTAGCCATGGAAGTAGTAGATCATCGGATCATTATCTTTTTGGTGGCATTTTCACTAGAAAAAAGAGATCAAGTGAAAGGGATCTGAAGAATTAAAGAAGAACAAAGAGGGTCAACTCAATTGAGCATTCCTTTTAGAACAAGAGCTCAAGAGATTTCTTCCTCTAGCGCTAATCCTATTGGTGCAGAAAATGATGCTGGCATCAATATTTGCTAGAGCTAGAGTAGATGAGATCATTGATGAGATCTACAAAGCAAAGCCCAAACTAAAGATGGGTGGCTCCGATAGGACTCTCTGATGCTCAAGTTAATTTTCTAGCCAACTAGAATGGAGTACTCAAGAGAAAAAAGAGCAGAGTAATGGCAGAGAAGGAGAGCTTAGAGAAAATCATATCTGAAAGATTCCTTATATAGGTAGAGCCTATAACAAATTGATAGTGATGGTCGTAACTATCTAATAGTGGACTGCTGAGGCCATGTGGAGTTTATTATGGAAAGTGGGCTATCATTTATCATGACTTGCTAGTAGTTGGGATCTATTTGATGAAGTTTGGATAGAGATTGGGGATCTCTACACCTACTAGTAGATTATAGGTGTTGGCGAGTTGGGTTCAGGATTAGCCGATCGAGCTTTAGAGTCAATCATCATACAACGAACTTGCATCTATTTGAAGTCCATTGAAATGGTCTCTTATGGCTTTGAAAAATTAGGCCATGTTCTAGGTTATCTATAGGTTGGCTTTTCCTAACTAAGTCCGACTGAAAGTAGCATGATTGAAGGAGTTCCTCTAGAAGGAGCGCTATTGAAGGAGTTCATCTGGAAGGAGTGCAATTGAAGAAGTTCGTATGAAAGGAGTGCGATTGAAGAAGTTCATCTGGAAGGAGCACAACTAGAGGAGTTCATTTAGAAGGTGTGCAACTAGAGGAGTTTGTTATTTACAATATGGGACTCCATTCATCTTCGAAATTTGTCAGCAATCAAGGTCTAAAGGATTGGGCTCTGATCTTGTCACTCATTCTAAGTCAAAAAGTAGGGTTAATAAAATAATAGTTCTCCCTTACTATCCTAGATCATCTGGCTGGACTTTGATGCATTTTCGATAAGTTCCATAGCATGGACCTATTGTTGAGAAGATTGGTGAATTTTCATAGAATGAAGGTCGGCGGCTAAGGACTTCAATGAGGATTATTTTATCCCTAATATAAAATATGTTCTAAAACCAATCATCTAGCTTATAGATGATTGAAATCTGTGTATAAATTATTAAATAATAATAGTTTTCTTGCTTATTCATCATAAAAATTTTATCTTTCTTAAATGAACTTCTATCTTATGATGAAGTTCTTAGAACCATAATCAATTGATAAAAAAGAATTTATCGGATGGTTCTTAAATTATTCACGATCAAATGATAAGTTATTAATAAGGATGATAACTTATCGAGTGTAGATCGCTGTATGTCATATACATTGGTTGTTCTTGTAACCAAGTGGTGTGGAGACACTGGTATGATATGCAAGTGGGATGTAGGAGTACATCTGCACTGAACATGATCAATGTAGCACTCTACTATCAAGAGTAGCTAGTTAAGATTGATGGGTATAAGTATCCCTCTGACCTAAAATGACCATGGTGACTTGCAAGCAACACACTGTACTTTGGTGCCAACCTACTTATATGTATAATACAGTAACAAAAGGTTTCTAGGTGTAGTCAAGTATTTGTTAAGTTGGTGTGTGAGTCAAGATATGATTGACCACTCTTGATTAACTTCAGAAAGTGAATGTCTCACTGTATTTCAATTTAACAAAATTTAGGCCTGGGTAATCCTTGTGAGGAGTCGCAGGATTTGCAAAATTTTAAAATATAATATGGATGACTTGTATGAGTGTTGATAGTATACTTGATATTGTCTTAAGCATTATTGGTCAAAAGGATGGATTATAAGGTTACCATAGGCTAAGGTTCTAAGAATATTGCTTTGCATACATTCGACCTATCCTAACATCGGGTACCATCACTAGATGGTCATTTTGATTGGTATAGAAATTGGTTTCCATGCTACTAGCTTAGGTTTGAACCTATGGGGTCATATACATTAGAGGTTATTACCTGATCATATAGTTGATCGATGATTGAGAATCATTCTAAGGTCAAATAGTCAATATGATTGATGTTTGACCTAATGCAAATATTGCAAGAGGATCAAATAGCAATTAGATTGCTAATTGGCTCAATTTGATTAAGCAATCAGGCTGAGATCAAGTATAATTAAATTATATTTAATTAAAATTATTTTATATTTAATTATATTAAGTTCAATTGATTTATTGGATAAGCTAATTATAAGAAAGAACAAGTCCTAGTTCAATTAGGACTTGAGTGTACCTAATTTTTAATTTAATAAGAAATTAAATTAGATTTAAATTTATTTAAATTTGATTTAATTAGTCTTCAAATTGGATTAGAATTATCTATTAAATAGGTTGACTCAAAACTATTTTGAATTGGGTTCAAAAGGTCTTGACCTAGTCAAAGTAGAAGAATCCTAGTTAGACTAGGACTCCTCCTTTCCTTGCGCCACTAAAAGCCTACACCACATATTTGCTTCCAGATCATTAGGTTAGTATTTCCCACACCTAAGAGTGCTCTTCCATGCCCCTTAATCTAATGAATTTGATCTATTTTGAATAGGTCAAATTGGAAAGTTTGTTTTGGTTTAAATTCTACTTAATAGAGTCCCATGAAACCAAACTACCTCCTCCTCTCTTGCACCAATTTTATCCATGCCATATTTATTTTGTTCAGCCCTTTTTATTTTCTTTTTTGTACATGGAAATAGAGAGGTTCACACCAGAAAAATAAGGGGAGGCATCCAAGAGTTGGACGCCTCCTAAAACTCTCCATAGAGACCATATAAGACTAGGTTTGACCTAGTCTTCTATATATTATTGGGATGGCACTTTTGAGATGTTTTTTGGCGTGAAGTATCCCAGGTATTCCATGAAAAATCTGAGAAGAAAAATAGGTGGTGGCATGGTGGTTTGGGGTGCCAAGATTCTTGGAGAAGAGCCTTCCATTAAGACATCAATTGTTGATGTCTTGAAGAGAGAAAGGTAAGAGAAAAAATAGTTGTCTCTTAGAGTTTCCTTTCCAACCCTCTTCTTGTCCATGCTTTGAGAGATTATTTTAGATGAAATCTAAGAGAGAGAGGGAGATGGCATGGAGGATGAATGCTCTAAATTATTTGGGCATCAGGGTCTTTTTTTGGACATAATCTGATCATGTCCTAATAAGAAGAAAGAGAAGAGAAGATGGTTTTCTCTTAGGGTTCTTCGGAGAATCCTTTCTTCTTAATTTTTGTATGATTTTTTTATGAGAAAAATTAGAGTATAAGAGATTTGGAGTATAGAAATTATTCTAAAGGAGAAGGTCTCCTCTTGTCCTAGCATGGAGATGTCTTCAGAACATCAATGGTTGATGTCTTGAAAGAGAAGATGTGTCTTCTCTTAGGATTTTTTCTTAAGTTTTTTATTTTCAATTTTTGGAAGATCCAAGAGTTGGATTTCTTTCTTAATCCTCCTCATGTTCTTCATCTCTTGGAGTGTCTAAGAGATCTGAAGAATATTTTTTGATTAAATATTAGGAGGGATCCACGAGAATCTAGCACTTCAAGCGGATCTTCATTCAATAAACCTCCGATCTATATTTACAGCCTTGTGTGGATTACCTATAGAGGCTAGACATGCTGTGTGGCTTCAAGTAAGAAAAGACTATAATGGCTTTCAGCTATAGTATTCTCGACCTGTGCAAAGATATAAAATTTAAATTTTTATCTGACCTAGATATTATCTTGGGTGTTCTAGAACTATTCTAGATTTAGCTATTGATTTGATTAATACCAACCATGCTTGATTTTATTTTTAGATTTATGTTTGCATTTTAACATGTCATAGGCCCTAGATGCAAGGTTTAGTGATTAGATCACATGCATATTATAGGTTAAATAGTTTAATCTGTCTTTCACTGCAATTTATTTAAAAAAAGTTTTAAAATACAAGCATGAAATCCTGTATATTTTTCAACAATGGTATCAGAGCATCTAGGTTCTTTTATGACATAATCATGTTTGTTCAAAATAAATCTAAAAATTGAAAATTAAAAAAATTGCACATACTGATATAAGGTTGTTCTATTGTAAGGTTAATCCCTTATAATGAAAAGTTTGTCCTAGTATGTACTGATTTGATATTTTGAATCATCAATAAGTTAGATATGATCTAAATAATTTTATAATTTATTTTTTAATTTTAAATATAAAATTAAATAGATGTTAGATCTATTTTAGATTATTTAGATTAGATCTAAATAATATCGGATTGGATATGCTGATTTTAAGATTGTCATACTATAAGGTTTATCCCTTACAGTGAAGAGGTTATCCTAGTATGTATCGACCTGAGTAACCTAAATCATAAATATATTAAATAAGATCTAAAATAATTTATGATTTTTTTTTAGATTTTAAATCTATATTAAATGATTTATGATCTGATCCATATGATGTATTTTATGTTTGAATCTAGATCCTCTAGTTGCATATGTTGATAGGTAGCTTTATTTTCGAATCTAGAATTTATATGTTTGATATATTTGCTTTGTGAAATTTAAATTATGAACTAACTTTCTACGAAATCCTAGATTCAAAATTCTAGGATGTGATATAAATATTGAAACAAATTAGATCTAAAATTATGAATTGAATATGATTCAGTGTAAATTGTTTACATATTGAAAATATTTCAAAACTTGAAATCAGGAACTAGTTCTGAGCTTTCAAACACCAACCCATAAGTCTTGAACTTAATTAAGAATTAAGTGATTGTTTAGGATCTAGGTTTGTGATTTGAAGATCCTAAAATAATTTCATAAAACATGGGTTAAAGTATAATGGGTTAGCTTTGATCAGGTCATTAACTAGGTTAGACCTAGGGTTAGATTAAATATGGACTAAGTTAAAAAATTGATCAAATCTAATTAATAATTAATTAGGATTAGGTCTTTTCTTTTTCATAGATCAATTCAATAGTTGTAGTTGATCAAAGTCCATACATCTAACAAGTAGATACTAATTGTGGCTCAATGATCGAGCCCGAGTCTTTAGGTAGACCAAATCAAAATTGATAAACTGATTGGTGATTAAGGTAAGTCTATCATTTTCAGACCGATGGTTTTTAATTAGCAACCCACTTTTCTAATCATTTTTGATGGTATCTAAGGCAAGCTTTGGCAGATCCTCCCACCGATCTCACTTACTTGGCCGATGTGGTTAATCAACCTTTGATTAGGTTGCTCATTGATTCATGCTAACCCATGTCACATAGAAAATTAGTGAGACTGATTTTATTCAATGAGACTAATCTAGGTGCCTATAGACCTAAATTAATCCTAGTCCTCATCAATCACTTGAGAAGTCAGTGGGAGGATTTGATTTGATGAAGTTAGTGGGAGAAATTTGGTCATGTCTTCTCTATCCTTAAGTCACAAATAAAGTTAAATCCTCTAAAATTATTAGATCCTTAAAATGACAAAGTTATGGGGATAACTGAGTCATAGCCTTTCATTAAGTTGGATGATAATGGGTTGATTAACTCAATAATCATTGGAGGCCCAAAGGTCTGGTGCTTATTAATTAATAAAATTATCATTCATAATATGATGATTTGGAAGTATCTCTCTAATGGTGGTTAGGTTGACCAACCAAAGTTGGGCTTAATCATTCAGGTTAGATGCACCAAGTATGGTCATGTTAATAGTTGGGCCTAACTGGATCCTTGTAGTGGAGCCAAAGCCTACTGATTAGGATCTTGGGATAAAATTAAATTACTAGAAGTTGTTTGGAGAAATAATTGATTAAAGAACCTACCCATAGATGCACATGGATTGATCGGCCAAAGTTGGGCTTGTGTGCAGTCTATATGGATTCTAATATCTACTAGAAAATTAAAGTAATTCTCTAAATTAGAGGTAGAGGCTATCAATTTGAATAAAATAGTGGAAGAATCTTTAGACTAATGTCTAAGTCTCTAGGATTAAAATAATCTATATACATTAGATGTATGTTCTCTTTTCTATTCAAATTAAGGCTAAACCCTTATTGCTCCATTCACTATTAGACAGTGATGAACTTATGGGATCCAACTTTGATAATTAGTATCGAAAGTTGAATTAGGTTCAGCAGTACAAATGGGTTCATGCTGGGGCTTCTATGTGCAGCCAAAATAAAATATTTAAGACTAACCTAGATCAGGCAGAGTGCTTTTAATGTCAGAAGCATGATCATAGGAAGAAGTATTATTATGAATATCTTGCTTCTCTTGACCCCGACAGGCTAAACGAGAGGAAGAAGTAAAGAGTTGCTCATCAAGGATGTTATATGATAACACCTTAAAATTTCTCTATTAGTGATTCTACTACCTCGGTATTAGATACCGATAGTATTATGCAATTCATTGCAAGGACTTTAGGTAAATAACAAATTTGAAAATGGTGATAGAATCCTGAACATTAGGGTTGGAAATCCTGTTCCAGTCCTAGCTTTAGGATCATCAAGCTAATTTTCAATACAAATATCATTTAGAGTGGCTGTCACTATTATCCATCATTTATAATGAATGTGATCTTTGATGGCCTTTTGGCCAAAGATGATCATCATTTATTTATAAAAAAAGATTATTGTGATATCATTATGAATGATATTACAATAATACATGGATAATAAATAAATAACATTTAACATTCACACAGCCTATTAAGTGTAATGTACACATCTAATAAATATCCAAGTTAGATAATATTATGGATATCTACCTTTGGCATTATAGGCTTAGTCATCTTAACAAGAATAGGATAAATAGGTTAACCTTAGAGAAAAATCTCAACATCAATGATGATGAATCATTGTTGACCTGTGAGTCTTATCTTCTTATAAAGATGGCAAAGTCACCTTTTACTAGAAAGATGAAAGAGCTAATAAAGTTTTGAGTCTCATACATAGTAATGTATGTGGACTTATGAAACTTAAGTACCAGAGAAGGATATTAATATTTCATTATGACTGCAGATGACCTATCTAGGTATGGGTATGTTTGGCTTGAATCATTTGAATTATTCAAATGATTCTGTAATGAAGTAGAAAAATCTACTAAAAAAGATATTAGAACTCATCGATCAGATTGAGAAGGCAAATACTTATCCAGTGAGTTTTTGACATATCTAAGAGAGAATGGAATTCTCTCTTGGTGGACTCCTCCTGGAACATAGTGTATCAGAAAGAAGAAATCGAATTCTACTAGACATGGTTCAATCCACGATGAGGTTTACTAGTCTACCTATTTGAGGGTTAAGCTCTTGAGACTACTCATTTTACTCTAAAAATATTTCAAGTAAATCTATCGCAAAGGCTCCATATGAGATATGGATCGATCATAGGCATAGACTCTCTCACCTTCAGATTTGGGGTTCATCAGCCTATGTCAAAGGATTGCACATAGATAAACTTGGATTATAGTTTAATAGGTGTTTAAGGGTTATTATTTCTACCATGCTAAAGAACGAAAGTTGTTCTCAGTAGTAAGACATTATTTTTGGAAATGAATCCCTTAGAGAAGGAACCGATGCATGTAAAGTTGAACTTGAAGATGTTCGACTGGTAAAAATGATCGACACAATCTAGTAAACCTATAGAACTGGATTTGATTGGATCAAATCTAGAGCCCATTTGAGTGGCACCATTATGGAGATCCGATAGAGTACCACATTAGCTGGATAGATATTTCGGTATCTAGGTCTAGGATGGTGATTCTATTGAGCTCGATAAGAACAACAAAGATCCGATCACCTATATGGATGATAAGTAGAGCTCTAACTCTAAGAAGTGGCTAGGAGCCATAAAATCTAAATTGAAGTCCATGAAGATCAATAGTATATGGACATTGGTTGATTCATCTAAAGAGATAAAATCCATTAGGTGCAAAGAATTTTCAAAAGGATCAGAGTAGTACAAACGGAAAGATAGAGACCTATAAAACCCATTTGGCTATCATCTCAGAATATGCATTTTGAATGTATGTCTTCGTTATGAACGAAGATGGAACCTGCATCTATAAATGGGCAAATGATTCTATAGAGTTATTTCTTGTGCTGTCTGTGTAGGAACCAGATCTAGGGTTTTAGGATTAGATCTTGAAACTTTTTCAAGATCAGACAGCAAAAGATTAAAATCAATTAAAATTAATCTAAAATATCCTAGATCTAAGATCTTATTATATGATTATTGCATGATATTTAAATCAAAAATTTAAAATTAAACAAGAAAGAAAAGGTTGATCATATCAACCTAGATCTATACTATATCTGATGCAGCTATAAAATAACAGATCAAATCTATTACCTGAGCAAGTTAGATATTCTAACTTGCTGATCCAAGCTTGAGGATGAAATCATGAGCCATACATGCATCCGACCCCTAGTAGTTGTCCACACGAGCTCACGAACACGATCAGAGATCCTGATGTAGGAAATCAGCACAGTATGCTAGCACTATGCTGATCTCTCTTCGACGGTCGATCTGATGCTTTCTTCTTTGAAACTTGGATACTCTAAAATATCAAAAGAAAGAGAAGAAGAATTGTTATGCTAAGCCACCTCTCAAAAGCTCATAAAAAGGGAGGAAGAGATCTGGAACAAAAATCCTAGAAGAAGACCCTCTTTTTCTTCTTTGTTCTTTTCTAGACACCCTGATTTGTGTTTTTAATATATCCATGACCCAGATGAATTTTTCTCTAATTTTTCAACACCAAAGAGAACTCTCAAATTTCTATAATCTACAAAATTTTTAAAAAGAAATTATCTTTAAATAAAGATATATGTAGAGTCTAAGTTAGGTCAAAAACCTAGACTAGGAAGGACCAAATAAGAGAAGTTGTTGGGGCGCCCAACTCTTGGGTGCCCCACCCTTTTTTTCTGCCATGGACCAGCAAGGGAGGATGAAAATAAACCCAAAATAAAATGTGTGTGTGAGAGAGAGAAATAAGAGAGGTGGTGGCACGAAGGGAAGGACTTTTAGTTGACTAGGAATTCTATCTCATAGAATCCTAAGCGAAATCAACTTCTCCTTTTGACTTGGTCATGCAACAAACTTCCATATGAAAAATAGAAGAGAGAAAGAGGGCATGAGAAGCCTTTGGCAATGGATAATTTCATGGGAAAATATAAAGAGAAAGGGATGGGGAGTGAGGATTAGGTGGTGTAAGGAATAGGGAGTCCTAGTCACACTAGGACTCCTCTTTTGACCTGGTCAAACAAGGTCTTTTAACTAAGTAAAAACAAGAGTAATCCAATTCAATTAAATAAGGCCCTAACTTATTTAAGAACTTATTTAAATAAGATTAAATTATATTTAATTTTAATTTATTTTCTAATGAAATTAGAAAATTGGGTTGACCCAAGTCCTAGTTAGACTAGGACTAGTTCTTCCTTGCATTTGGCTTATCTAATAAACTAATTGAATTTGATCCAATCAAGTCCAAACTAAATCTAATTAAATCATATTTATCTAGACTTATTCTCATCCTACCAATTTAATCAAATTAAGCTAATTAACAATTGAATTACTAATCGATCCTTCTGTAACATTTGCACTAGGTCAAACATCAACCGTATTGATCGTTTAACCCTAAAATAATTCTAAATTATGGATCAACCATCCGATCGGAATGTGAACTCTAATGTGTGTGATCTCATAGGTCTAAACCTAAGCTGGTAGAATAGGAATAAATTTCTATACCAATCGAAGTGACCATCTAGCAATGATACCCGACGGTCGGATAGGTCGAAGATGTAGAATACCATCCTTAGAACCCATGTGGATATAGTTTCTATATAATTCATCCCCTTGATCATAATGTTCATAGAACACCTCAGAGTTCAACTAGCAACTCTGATCAGATTGTCCACATTGTATTTCAAAATATCAAATCCATCTGATGGATTACCCTGACTAAGATTTTGCTATATTGAAATATAGTGATACATTCTTCTCCAACTCTTAGAGTGGTCAATTCCATATTGATCATACTCCAACTTCGCAAGTACTTGACTATGCCCAGAAGTCTTTCGTTGCTGAATTAAAAATTCGGTTAGTCCGGTACCAAAGCATAGTGAGTTGCTTGCAAGTCATTGAGGTAATCTCAGGTCTAAGGGATACTTATACCTATATCACATCAGAGATAGTCTCGACAGCAAAATGCTCTAGAATTGGTTACGTTCAATGATGATGTACCCATACATCTCACCTATATACCATACCAGTGTGTCCACACTCCTTGATTAAGAGGACAATCAACCTATATGGCATATAGGGATATATGCTCGATAGATGTTGTCATCCTAATTAACAGCCTATCATTTGGTCATGAACAAATTTAAGGACTAATCAATAAATTCTTTCTTTATCGAAACTAAATAGTCCTAAGAACTTAATCACAACAATGGAGTTCATTAGAAGATATAAACTTATGATGAAAAAGATGCCAAAATTTTTTTTATTAATTAATAAATCAATTACAATATCTCAACCATCAACAGACTGACGATTGGCTTTAGAAAATAACTTTTAATAGTTTGTGGATGATACTCTTTTAATCAAAAATAAAATTCTAGCATTACAAGAAATAAAAATTTAGTTATTATCCAATTTTTCCATATACTAGACCAGACATGGTATACTCACTAGAGGTAGTGAGTAGATACTAGTCTGATCTAAGTGAGAACCACTAAAAGATTATATGACAATCCATAAGTATTTGAAAAATACTAAAGTTTAGTGATTTGTATATGAAGGAACTGACTTAAACCTTATGGAATATTTTGGTTTCAATTTTAGTCAAATAAAGATGATAGTAGGAGAATGTGGGATCATCAATTTATCCTAATAGAAGGAGCAATCTACTAAAAAGTTTTCAGACAAAAAATTATAGCCTATTCTATCAGTGATGTAGAGTATATCATGGTATCTGATGCTACCATGTAGGCTGTGTAGTTGCTAAGGTTTATTAGTTGGTTTAGAGTGGCACCCTCAAAAGATGGTTCAGTCCTATCGTAGCATTGGAACCATACCTCATAGTAAAGAACAAAAGGATCAGTATATTTTACATCACTATCATCTTAGATTTTAGATCTTGGTGATGTCGACCTTTAGAAGATTGACGAAAAAAGAGAATTTGACCGACCTATTTGCTAAAGCCTTGAAACTAAGGAGTTCTACGAGCTCAAGTGGAAGATAGGATATTTGATACTATTCTGATCGGCTTTAGTCCACATTGGAGTTGTTAGAAAATATGTCCTAAAGCCAATCATCTAAGTTGTAGATGATTGAAATTGGTGTATAAATTATTGAATAATAATATTTATTTGACTTATTCATCATTAAAGTTCTATCTTTCTTAAATGAACTTCTATCTTATGATGAAGTTCTTAGAACCATAATCAATCTATAAAGGATGATTTATTGGATGGTTCATAAATTATTTATGATTAAATGATAAGTTATTAATAAGGATGATAACTTATTAAGTATAGATCCTTGTATATCATATGCGTTGGTTGTCCTTATAACCAAGTAGTGTGGAGACACTGGTATGATATGTAGGTGGAATATAGGAGTACATCTACACTGAACATAATCAATGGAGCACTTTACTATAAACAATAGCTACTATCAAGAGTAGCTAGTCAAAGTAGAAGAGTCCTAGTTAGACTAGGACTCCACCTTTCCTTGCGCCACTAAAAGCCCACACCACATATTTGTTTCTAGATCTTTACATTAGTATTTTCTGCACCTAAGAGTGCTCTTCCACACCTCTTAATCTAAAGAATTTGAATCTATTTTGAATAGGTCAAATTGGAATGTTTGTTTTGGTTTAAACTCTACTTAATGGAGTCCCATGAAACCAAACTACCTCCTCCTCTCTTGTGCCAATTTTCTCCATGCCATATTTATTTTGTTCGGCTCTTTCTATTTTCTTTTTTGTATGTGGAAATAGAGAGGTTCATGCTAGAAAAATAAGGAGAGGCATCCAAGAGTTGGATGCCTCCTAAAACTCTCCATAGAGAACATATAAGACTAGGTTTGACCTAGTCTTCTATATATTATTGGGACGACACTTTTGAGATGTTTTTTGGCATGAAGTATCCCAGGTATTCCACAAAAAATCTAAGAACAAAAGATGGTGGTGGCATGGTGGTTTGGTGCACCAATATTCTTGGAGAAGAGCCTTCCATTAAGACATTAATTGTTCATGTCTTGAAGAGAAAAAGGTAAGAGAAAAAAATAGTTATCTCTTAGAGTTTTCTTTCTAACCCTTTTCTTGTCCATGCTTTGAGAGATTATTTTAGATAAAATCTAAGAGAGAGAGGGAGAGGGCATGGAGGATGGATGCTCCAAATTATTGGGGCATCAAGGTCTTTTTTGGACAAGATCTGATTATGTCTTGATGAGAAGAAAGAGAAGAAAAGATGGTCTTCTCTTAGGATTGTTCTGAGAATTCTTTCTTCTCAATTTTTATATAACATTTCTATGAGAAAAATCAGAGAGTAAGAGACTTGTAATTTGAAAAAAAATCTAGAGGAGAAGATCTTCTCTTGTCCTGACATGGAGATGTCTTCGGAACATCAATGGTTGATGTCCTGAAAGAGAAGATGTGTCTTCTCCTAGGATTTTTTCTCAAGTTTTTTATTTCTAATTTTTGGAAGATCTAAGGGTTAGATGTTTTCCTTAATCCTCCTCATGTTATTTATCTCTTGGAATGTCCAAGAGATCTGAAGAATATTTTTTGATTAACCATCAGGAGGGATCCGCGTGAAGCTAGTACTTTGAGCGGATCTTCGTTCGACGAACCTCCAATCTGTGTTTGCAGCTTTGTATGGATTACCTATAGAGGTTGGACATGCTGTACAACTCCAAGCAATAAAGGACTATAATGATTTTCAGCTGTGGTTTCTTAACCTGCGTAAAGGTATAAGATTTAATCTTTTATCTGACCTAGATATGATCTAGGATGTTCTAGAACTATTCTAGATCTAGGTATTGATTTGATCAATACCAACCATACTTAATTTTATTTTTAAATTTATGTTTGCATATTAACATATCATAGATCCTAGATGTAGGGTTTAGTGATTAGATCACATGCATATTATAGGTTAAATAGTTTAATCTATGTCTTCCATTGTAATTTATTTCAAAAAAATTTTGAAATACAAGCATGAAATCCTACATGTTTTCCAACAATCCGATGGTCAAGAGAGATCCCAATCATGATTGGATGGGTTAGATGCAATCTTAGCTTGATCAAAAGTTGTGTGTGTGATTGAATGGCTCTAGAGCAAGCCGATCATGATCAAACTGTCCAAACGTGATCTCGAGTGTGTTTGGGATTGGGTTTCCTACTCAAACACTATTTTGGAATTTTTGGAGTCTGTATAACTCTGATTGACGAACTGTTTGTTGCATCAAAAAGCTGGTGACATTCTGGAGGTGTTGATAGACTTCTTAAGAGATTTTAGAAAACTTTTATAAAAGTTTTGGAGCTTCTTATTGGGAGACTCTTGTACAAGGGTTGAGTATAAATTCTTGTATTTGTTTGTTTACTTTCTCTCATAGTGAAGTTTACACGCCCCATGGAGGTAGACCTTGGTTTAATCTATGTATACTTAATTATATATTCCCTTATCTTTTATTTTTCTTTCTTTCTCTTGTGATATCCATACATGAACGAGTGCAATGTAAGTGGTATCAAAAAGTTCCCGAGGTGGTGGTGTCCTTGCTAGACTCTATAATAATAGATATCAGACTGAGTTGATAGCCCAACAATTAGTATCAAAATCAGATGATACCAGTGCATGTGGTTGCCCTGATCATGATGGTATTGATCGAGATCAAAGAAGATGGAGAAGACAAGCACAATCAAGATGAAGATCAATCGGTTTGATGGAAAGAGCAATTTCTTCTTTATGGCAAGCGAGGATAAAGGACGTGCTCATCAAACATGAATTGATCGATGCTCTCATGAATGAAAAGAAGCTGGACACCATAGAGGATAGGACCTGGGAGTGGCTTTAGATGTGGATAGTGAATACCATCCAGATATACCTGGCGGATGAGGTGATGATCCATGTACTTGGCGTGACTTTTCTAATGGTGCTATGGTCAAAGCTTGAGAAGTTGTACATGGTGAAGTCCCTCACCAACATCCTCTTCCTTTGGAGGTAGTTCTATCAATTATAAATGATCGAGGGATAGAGCGTGTAGAAGCATCTTAGCCATTTTCAAAAGATTCTCATCGATCTTCTTAGTATAGGTGAGAAGGTTAAGGAGAAGACCAGGATGTTGGTCTTGCTAGCATCGCTTTTTTCTTTATATGAGTTTTTGGTGACTTATCTTCTAGTGAAAAAGAGCACCATCAAGATGGATGAGATCACTATGATAATTCTCCAGAATGAGGTTCTTAGGAGAGAGAACCCAGCTTTGAGCTCAGATGGCAGTAGCTAGCTTTGGCAATTTTTGAAGGAGCATGTGACGGTGGATAGAGTGGCAGAGGATTATGAGGAGGATGATCTAGGTTCAAGATGAGGGATCCTAGCAAGATCAGATGCTACTGATGCGATGAGTTGGGGTATCATGTCAGAGATTGCCCATAGCTTAGGGATCGGATGAGGGCTATAGTAGCAACGACTAATAGCGAGTCAGAGGATGATGTCTTGGTGATATCTGACAAGATATCTACTTCTTCTTGGCTATGAATTTTAGTTTCTATATGCACATATTATGTTTGCTGTAGAGAGAAGTATTTTGACTCTCTAGAGAGTAGTGAGGGCACTGTTCGTTTGTCGAATGGATCGAGCTGTGTAATCAGAGGCATTGAGATAGTCAGCTAGATGACACATGATGGTGCAATGAGAAGATTGGTGGAAGTCCAATGCATATCCAAATTCAGATGAAATCATTTCTTATTGAGCAGATTGGATTCAAACAACTACAAGTGGATAGCTGGTGATGGAATCCTAAAGATCTTGCACGATGATAGGATTATTCTAAAGGAAAAGAAGAGGATGAGAGGACATTACTATCTTGTAGGGAGTCCAATGCGAGGTGGAGCTTTAGGAGCTAGAGGGAGCTTAGTACAAGGTGGAGCTCCAGGTAGGGATGGATTGGGCATGAGATGAAAGACTCGGAAGGATGAGAGATGATGCCGCAGTGTGAAGTTCTTATTGCCACAGAAGACTTCCCCGAGCAAATCTTAGGTCAGGAGGATCACAGCCATTGATGGAGATGAAATCAAGCAGCTTGGCTCGACTTCTATGTCAGCTCATCCATGAGACAGCAGGTGTGCCCCAGCACATGGGGGTGAGATATATCATAGGCTCTCAGAGATAGGTGGAGGTTGAACATCAAGTCAAGGTGGGGATTGTTGAGAAAAATGCCTTAAGATTTGATCCACAATAAACCCAGAATGAGGTCTAGAATGACAAACAAAGTCCAACAAGCCTAAGAACAACCCAAATAAAGTCCAGATGGAGAAGTTATGCATGAAAGAAGAATCAAATGAGGTAGCACAGCCCTCGAGCTTATTGGAGGGACCCACAGGTTGCACCGACTAGTGGTGGCATGTCTCAGGCTAGTAGCATGTGGTGGTGTTGGGCCAGCCATGCACTGGGCTAGCCCAGGTGCACAAGCATGCGGGCGGACGCACATGGGCTGCATGGGCACCTAGCCCAAGACACGGAGCACGGTCCACCATGGACCGTCTAGCTTACAGTAGAGCATGTGGACCAAAAGTCAATTTGCCTGCCATTTCATGTGGTCCATGGCATTGTTCCATGGATCAGTTGCAATCCGATGGCTTAGAGAGAAGCCGATCGTGATTGGATGGCTGAAACTTGATCTGGGCTTGATTAGGCATTATGGGGTGCTATTTTGCATGATCTGGTAGCCAAGAGAGCTCTTGGATGGCTCAAATGCAATTCTAGCTTGATCAGGAGGCTATGTGCATGATTGGATGGCTTTAGAGCGAGCTGGACATGATCAGATGGTCTAGATGCAATCTCAGATGTGTTTGGGAGTGGATTTCCTACTCAAACAATATTTTTAGGTTTTTGGAGTTTATAGAACACTAATTAATGAACCGTTTGTTGCGTCAAAAAGCTGGTGATATTCTAGAGGTGCTGAGAGACTTCTTGAGAGGTTTTAGAGAGCTTTTATAAGTATTTTAGGGATTCTTGTTGAAAGACTCTTGTACAAGGGTTAAGTGATAAGTTCTTTTTGTATTTGTTTATTTTCTTCCTCTCATAGTAAAGTTTGCATGCCTCATGGAGGTAGACATTGGTCTAATCCACATACACTTGATTATTTGCTATCTTGTCTTTTATTCTTCTTTCTTTTTCTTGTGGTATCCACACGTGATCGAGTGTAATGCAAGTGGTATCAAGAAGGTCCTGAGGTGGTGGTGTCCTTGTTAGACTCCACAACAATCAATATTAGAGTAAGTTGATACCCCAACAAGAGAGAGAGAACATGAGATTGGGGTTTTACATTAGCTTTGGAGGTATCTCAACTTTGATTTTTGGTGATCGCAAGAATAGAAATCTATGAACTTAAATAGAAGAAAGAGAGAGGAGGAGGTGAGATGATCCTAGTGGACGGCCACATGGGGGATGGGGGGCTATGTATAGAGAGCTCTAGGGTCCTAGTGGCCCTAGGGTCCTTCTAGAAATCAATCAGACAGAAGGATTCCTGATGGGAATCCACTTCTAGCTTTTGATTTCTTTCTTTTTTATTTATTTATTTTAGCAGGACCTTAGGCCAATTAGGTGATGGGCCAATCTAATAGACTGGGCTATCACATTCTAGCCCCCTTAAAAGAGTTTTATCCTCGAAACTTAATGTACATTAATTCTCAAATAAGTGAGGATACCTGGTCTTCATCTAATACTTCATCATGCTTCCATTACATAACTCTGATCTAAGCTCATTCTTCTGGAACTCAATACTCTAGATTAGTTACCATCAACCCTAACTTCCTTATCTAAAATGAAGCAATTTTGAATAAAAACATCAATGTGAATAACATTCTTAAGAGAAGAGACAATATATAGTGGCTTATTTAATTCCTTAAATATGTAATTAAACTTGGAAGATATAAAGGAATAAGAAAAATCATAATCGAATAGCATATGAGCATCTATGGGTGACTAGAATGGTACTCGTAGCTACTTGATCACTTGCACTAGCATCCTGTTGAATCAAAGTGAACACGATGCATTTCCTTTTTGATCAGCTGGTTTGGTAGACTTTGACGTATCCTTTCTCTTGCTAGGACAATCTTGAGCCAAATGTCCATGCTCCTATCTTCTTGAGACAAGGCCCATTTTGAATTTTGGTATAATATCCACATGTCATAGCTTCTTTATTCTTATTTGAGTTATCAGCTGAATTTTCCTATCCATTATTTAGAGTTTCTATTGGTCTTAGTCTCTTTTTGTTACTCCTCTTCTATTCCAGTCTTTTCATCGATGATTCTACTTTCAAAACTCATTCTAGTATATCTTTATAATCATTAAAATGGTGAGAAGATAGATGAGATCAAATCCTATATCTTAAACCTTGCTTAAATAATTAGCTTTGCTTCTTCCAAACTCAATGAGCTTGGACCAAAAATGGCCTAACTCATTGAATTTGTTTGCATACTCCAGTATTGTCATGTCATTTTTCTATCACAAAACCAAGAAACTCATATTCCTTTACTAATCTCATTGACTTGGAGAAATACTAACCATAGAATATTTTTTTAAACTCCTCCCATGTCAGTTGGTTATCAACACTCTCACATGTAGCCTTTATTACATCCACCAAAACTCAGCATTTTCTTTCAACATAGGTATGGCTAACCGACCTTTACATCCTCAGGATACTATAGAGCATGGAAGATTTTCTCCATTTTTGGAATACAGGTCTCCATGATTAGAGGGTCAGATCCATCCTCAAATAATGGTGGGTTGAGCCTTTTGAACATCTCATAATATGACTCCAAAAATGGTGTAGATTGAGGAGCTACTTGTGTCTATTGTCCTTGTCAAATAAGCTAAGCCACCATTTGACATACTTTAGTAATATTTGCTTGAGTGGCTGGTGCATTAAGAGCTTGCTCAATGAGCTAGTTGGCATCTCCCATTATTGTCATTCTTGCTCCTTCTCTCCTAGCAGCAAAGTTTGCCAAGAGTTTATCCACCTTATTGTTTATTATTCCCTATCCAAAATTCTAACATTAATCAACTCCATAGCTGAGCAACAATAGGGTTAAGAAAATTTATCTATTCTTGTTCACTTAAATAGGATCTAACAAAATATAACTTGACTATCCACTTTAAGTTTTACCCATTATCAAATCTATTGCTTTAATAGCATAAAATATTATTCCCTAAATTCAGGATATAATACGTGTTAGATGTATGCCCTAAAAGCTAGATTGGTTGATACTTGTAAAATATTCTTAGGATATATTTTATATTATTGACTTTTATATTAATAAAATTCAAGATTTTTTATCCATTCACATTATGTTTATTATGTCTGTGAATCATCCAATATGTTAATGGGTATAATGACATATATTCTCAAGAGTTAAAGATTTAAGACATGTGTTATTATAGTTAACTTATAAATTGCTCCTAATCATAGGATCATCATGGGGATGCTGATTAGTCCAGAAGATTGGTGTAAGATCGTTTTCTTTGGATAGATGAGTCTTGAATTTATGATGTGGAGACATCGAAGAAAAAGTACAAATGCTTGCTAAGAATAAGGATACTGAGCATGATCAATCATGAGTAGTTATAAGGATATCTACCTTCTCATTAGTGACGTACTCATTACTGCAGTTGTGTATTTTGTTTTCTGACTTGAGGTTCATCGATGGTTTACCTTGAGGGTGCTATAGTTTGACTACACCATAACTTGGTCTCCTACCCATATGGAGCCTTGATGTATATATTGGCTATAGTATGTTCATTGTAGAAATTAGATTGCACCGAGATGAGATCTGTCAACCTTGGTAGAAGAAGAGTTATCCCATGTTGATCATGAGATTAAGCCCTAAAGCCCATGGCCATGGCAGTGCAAAAGATAGAAAGATATTTCTATTAGGTTTCACTCGGACTCGAATTGATTGATTCTAATATATGATAGGGTAAGGATTAACGAGTTATCCTTGACCTTTGTCCTATCGAAACTCATGATAGAAGAACCGAATCACATGGTTACTGCACCTAGAGGTTCATTCCTTTAGTTCTATTGGTTTGCCACTACATATTGCTAGATGTTATTGGTAGATTTTGTGAAGGAAAAAGTCTTATTTTTTGGATCAGGTCCGTTTAGATTTGATTGGATCAAGAGGAATATTTTAAAAATTTATCCTCTAAGATCCTAATCAGATCTAAGACTCCTCAAATCTGATCTTATAGATCTAATAATAAAATTAAAAATAAAAATTAAATCTAATTTAATTATATCTTTATTTTGGATAATCCAATTATCCTATGATGATTCCGATGTTTGCCTGAGGTTCTGGATGTAGCCATGCAAGCGTCAGGCCTCTATCAGTATCCACTCGAGCAAGATCTAGAGATCTTTTCCTTCTCAATCAATCCTCCAAAAATTAGATCTAAATCTGATCTTGAAGATCTTTAAAACTGCTTTTGAAGAATAGTCATTGTCTCTTGTAGCAGTGCTGCCTTCTTTCTTTCCTGGTGGCTTTCACTTGCTTGGACCACATCTTGTTCGTGCCCAAAAGTCCTTGGGCATGGAGAGGAGAGAGAGGACCAGAGGGTGGCTAGGAGAAGGAGGGAGAGAGATTTTGTGGCATGGGCTAAAGGTAGAAGCATTAAATTCTAGGCGTAGATAGGGTTGATATAGACCCTTCTGCGCCATGCAGTACCACATCATCCTGGCCAATCACGGCCCTTTGCGCTATCAGATATAAATCTGATTGGTGGAATGACATCATCTGATCCAATCAAATGAGTGACTCACAAAACCCTCATAAGGTACTGCCAAGATTGGGTCAAACAAGATTTCTTAGCACCATACAATTTAATCCTATGAAGCAACCCTGGAGTTCCATCTGTATGGGACTCCAGCTTTATCCTTATGGGGCGCACGACTCCCTAAGCATGTGCCCTCTTCCTATGCACATTTCATGCACCCTCTTTCTATCTGCATTTTAGTAGGGGATTAAGTCCCTAGGTACTCTCCTATGGGTGCATGACACATGAGCAGATGTCTAAGTATCCAAGGTCAACATTTGACCAATATCCAAAAACAAGATTTAGCAGATGACCGAAAATGGCAGGTATTATTTTAAATTTATCTCATAAATTAAGATAACCTTTTTCTAACCTAGGTAAGCTCCAGTCAGACCAACTAAATATTTCTGAGTGAGCCCAAACATATTTGGCTCAGTCAAAATAAGCTTTAATGATTATTAAAGGAGAATATTAGGCTCAATCATGTGCTAGCATGATTTTTTTGAACCTAATTGAATCTTATTCAAATCAATTAAACTAGCTTAGTCCAATTGATGACATCCAGATCTAAATCCTTATTTGTATGATCCAATTAGATTCAGTTCCATATGGTAATGGGATATGTCTTGATCTCTATGAAACACCTTTCGATGGATTAGAACTTTTCTGATTCAGACAACTAGTATGATTGATCATCCAAATCATTCTAATTACTCTCAAAATCTACTAGTGACATCTAGCAGCGTATGGTGGCAACCCATCAGAATTGAAAGCAAACCTCATGGTGCAGTTACCTATGTGATTAAGTTCCTCTATCTTGAGCTCCAATCGGATTAAGGTTAAGGTGATCTCGTCAAATCCTAATTTCTGTCATATGAATTAATCATTCCATTCAAGTCCAATATGAAAATCCTGGTAGAAACTCTTTCTATTATTTCACTCTGCCATGGCCATGGGCTTATGGACTAGATTCTCAAGATCATCATAGGGCTGCTCCTCATCTACCGAGGTAGATAGATCTCTTATTGGTGCAATCCAATTTCTATAATAAACATGCTATAGCCAATATACACCTCAAGATTCTGAATGGCTAGAAGATCGAGTTATGGTGTAGTCAAACTATAACATCCTCAAGGTGAACTGTCGATGCACCTTAGGTCAAAGAATCAGACACACCACTATAGCTTCGAGTCAGTCATCGATGAGAGGATAGATTTTCTTATGACTGCTCGAGGTGGTCACACTCAATGCACTCATTCTCTAATGAGTACCTATACTCTCGCTCCGATGTCACTACACTATAGACTCAAGACTCATCTATCCAAAAGAAGCGATCATACACCAACCTTTTGGATCAATCACCATCCTCATGATGATCCTATGGTCGGGAGGAGTTAATAATGAATATTCATGTCTTAAATTTTCAACTCTTGAAAACATGAACTATCATTACCATTAACTCAAGGGATATATCACAGACACTTTCAAAATACATACTATAATAGAAAATAATCTATTTTATTATTTATAATAAAAATTATAATTTTGCCCTTAGAAGTGTATTACAAGTGTCAGCCAATCTGGCTTCTAGGAAACAAATATCTAACAAACTGCCACTTGATCTAAAGCTAATTGGCTACAAATCTAAGTCCCATCTTCTCAAGGTGGGCTTCGATCTTCTGCTGCCTTAACAGCTTTGCAAGTGGGTTTGCCGCATTGTCTGCAGAGTCGACTCTCTTGACCTCGATGTAACCTTTCTCGAGATAATCGTGGATGAGGTGGTATCGCCGCTCGATGTGCTTGGATTTTTGGTGAGACCTCAGCTCCTTAGCAAGAGCTATGGCACCATTATTATCGTAGTACAGAGGAATGGCATCCGATGGCATCACTCCAATCTCTACGATAGACTTCTTGTACCAGAATGCCTCCTTCGTAGCTTTTGATGCAGCGATGTACTCTGCTTCCATGATGGAATCTACTTTCACTATCTGCTTAGAACTGTTCCAACTGACAGCACCACCATTACACATAAATAGACTCCCGGATGTCAACTTTCGATCATCTATATTGATCATAAAATCTGAGTTTGTATATCCCTAGACATGGAGTTCTCCATTACCAAAAACCAACAACATATCCTTAGTTCTTCTCAAGTACTTAAGGATACACTTTACAGAAGTCTAGTGTTCTTCATCTGGATTCGACTGATATCTGCTCATGACACTCACAGCATGGGCTATATCAGATCGTGTACATAACATAGCATACATGAGGCTCCCTATTACTGAAGCATAAGAGATCTTGCTGATGAGTTCAATCTCCTCAAGTGTGTTGGGACACACCTTCTTGGAAAGATGAATGCCATGTCTGAAGGGTACCAATCTCCTCTTGGAGTTTTCCATGCTGCAATGTATGTTTCAGATCTGATATTGAAGGGAAATCCTGATTTCCCGGTCCAGGTTCGTTCAGATCTGATCAGATCAAGAGATATATTTCAAAATTTTTTCTCTTGATCCCAATCAGATCTTGATATGTTTCAGATCTGATTCTTATTATTTTAATAAAATAAAATTAAAAGATAAATTAAATCAAATTTAATTTACCTGATCTGGGTAATCCTATTACCCTGTTGATGATCCTGTTTGCAGCGGAAGGTTCTGGATCTTAGCCACGCAAGCGCCTGGCCTCTACCGGTATCCACTCGGGTTGGATCTGGAGATCCTCTTCTTCTCTATCACACCTCCAAAAATTAGATCTGGATCTGATCTGGAGGATCTTCAAAACTCTTTTGAAGATGAGCAGTCGTCCTTTGCAGCAGCGCAGCCTTCTTATTTTGATCGCCTTTCTTTGATCTGAATCGCACCAACCAAGGTCCAAAACTCCTTTTGGACGTGGAGAGCAAGGGGAGAAGAGACTATGGCATGGAGAAGGAGGGGAGAGGCAGCCTTGGGGCATGGGAAACTATTCTCTCAATTGATATTGCTTTTATCTGAGTTGGGCGCAGGGTCTTATTTATAGACTAAGCTGTGATCCAACTCCTCTTCTTCCCAACCAATCACAACCCTTTGTGAAATCAGATCTAAATCTGATTGGTGGGAATAGAGTCCCCTGGATTCCTCCTTAGAGGGTGCCTAAGACCAGTCAAAGTTGGTTCTTAGAAGAACTCTAATTGGAATCCAAAAAGGAGATGGAGTCCTTGTCCAACAAGGACTCCTAGGCGCCTCCAACTTGGGCACACGCCTAGGGTGGCGTGCGCCCTTCTCCTTGCCAGGTTCTGGCAGGGGGACAGGCCCCCACCAGCTCTCCAATAGGTGCATGACATGTGGTCAAAAGTCAAAGTGTCAATGGTCAACGTTTGACCAGTCAAAGGTAGACTTTTGACCAAAGTCAAAGAACAAGAAATGGCAGGTGACCAAAAATGGCAGGTAGTGTCTTACAAATAAGACAACCTTTTCTGACTTGGACAACCTCCTATCAGACCATATGAAGGCCTCTGTTTGAGCACAAACTCCTTTGGCTCAGACAGGACAACTTATTTATGATAGCAAAAGAAGAACGTTAGGTTCAATCGAGTGCTAGCACGATTTCCTTGAACCTAATTGAATCTCATTCAGATCAATTGAACTAGATCAGTTCAATTGATGATCACCAGATTCAAACCCTTGTTTGTGTGACCCAGTTAGGTTCAGTTCTGTATGGTAATGGGATATGTCATGATCTCTATCATCGACATCATCGAAACTCCTTTCGATGGATCAGAACTCTTCTGATTCGAACAGCTAGAATGATCGATCATCTAAATCATTCTAATTGCTCCCAAAATCCACCAGTGACACCTAGCAGTATATGGTGGCAACCCATCAGAGCTGAATGCGAACCTCTTGGTGCAGCTACCTGTGTGATTCAAGTTCTTCTATCTTGAGCCCCGATCAGATTAGGGTTAAGGTGAACTCGTCAAACCCTAGTCTCTGTCATATGATGTAATCATTCGATTCGAGTCCAATGTGAAAATCTAAATAGAAACTCTTTCTATTATTTCACTCTACCATGGCCATGGATTTCTGGACTTGATTCTCATGATCATCATAGGGCTACTCCTCTACCACCGAGGTAGATAGATTCCATCTTGATGCAATCCAGTTCCTACAATGAACATGTCATAGCCAACATACACCTCAGGGTTCCATATGGCTAGGAGACCGAGTAATGGTGTAGTCAAACTATAACACCCTCAAGGTGAACTGCCGATGCATCTCAGGTCAAAGAACCAGACACACTACTGCAGCATCGAGTCAGTCATTGACGAGAAGGTAGACTCCCTAATGACTACTCGAGGTGGTCACGCTCAGTGCCCTCGTTCTCTAACGAGTACCTGTACTCTCGCTCCGGTGTCTCCACACCGTAGACTCAAGACTCATCTACTAAAGAGAAGCGATTGTACACCAACCTTCCGGATCAATCACCATCCTCGTGATGATCCTATGGTCAGGAGCAATTTATGAGTTAATAATGATTATTCATGTCTTAAATTTTCAACTCTTGAAAATATGAATTATCATTACCATTAACTCAAAGGATGTATCACAGACACTAAATACACATATGTGATAGAAAATAACCCATTTATTGATTTTAGTCAAAATTATAATTTTGCCCCTAGAAGTGTATTACAAGTGTCAGCCAATTCTGGCTTCTAGGGCACATATATCTAACAATCTCCCACTTGTCCTAAAGCCAATTGGCTACAAGTCTAAGTCCCATCTTCTCAAGGTGGGCTTCGATCTTCTGCTGGCCCAACGGCTTTGTAAGTGGGTCTGCCACATTATCTGTGGAGTTGACTCTCTTGACCTCGACGTAACCCTTCTCGAGGTAATCGCGGATGAGATAGGGCTCCTTAGCAAGGGCTATGGCGCCATTGTTGTCGCAGTATAGAGGAATGGCATCTGATGGCATTACTCCAATTTCTGCAGCAAACTTCTTGTACCAGAATGCTTCCTTCGCAGCCTCTGATGCAGCGATATATTCTGCTTCCATGGTGGAATCTGCTATCACCGTTTGCTTGGAACTCTTCCAGCTGATAGCTCCACCATTGCACACAAACAGACTCCAGATGTCGACTTTCGATCATCTATATCGGACATGAAATCCGAGTCTGTGTATCCCTGGACTTGGAGTTCTCCATTACCAAAGACCAACATCATATCCTTAGTTCTTCTCAAGTACTTAAGGATACATTTCACAGAAGTCCAGTGTTCTTCACCTGGATTTGACTGATATCTGCTTGTGACACTCACAGCATGGGCTATATCAGGTCGTGTACATAGCATGGCATACATGAGGCTCCCTATTGCAGAAGCATAAGGGATCTTGCTCATGCGTTCTATTTCCTCAGGTGTGCTAGGGCACATCTTCTTGGAAAGATGAATACCATGTCTGAAGGGTATTAATCCCCTCTTAGAGTTTTCCATACTAAACCTCTTTAGTACTTTCCTCTATGTACATCTTCTGTGAAAGTCCTAGCATCCTATTCGGTCTATCCCTATAGACCTTAATTCCTAGAATAAAGGATGCTTCACCTAGGTCTTTCATGGAGAATTCCTTGGACAACCACATCTTGACTGATGTCAACATGGGAATATCATTCCCAATAAGGAGGATGTCATCCACGTACAATACGAGGAAGACAACAGCGCTCCCACTGACCCTTTTGAAAACACATGGTTCCTCTTCATTTTTGATGAAACCAAACTTTTTGATCACATCATTGAAACGAGTGTTCCAGCTCCGAGATGCTTGCTTAAGTCCATATATGGACCTTTGCAGCTTGCAAACCTTGTGATCAGTATCACTGGATGTGAAACCTAGCGGCTGTTCCATATAGATATCTTCCTCAAGATATCCATTTAAGGAATGCCGTTTTCACGTCCATTTGCCATATTTCATAATCGAAATAGGCTGCAACAGCAAGCAATGTGCGGATGGATTTTAGCATAGCTACTGGGGAAAAGGTATCCTGATAGTCAATGCCTTCGCGTTGACTATAACCTTTTGCCACTAGTCTAGCCTTGAATGTCTCCACATTCCCATCTGCACCAATCTTTCTCTTGAAGATCCATTTACATCCAATAGGTACTATACCTTCTGGTGGATCTACCAAGGTCCAGACTTGGTTTGAGTGCATCGAGTCAATTTCTGACTGCATTGCCTCTAGCCATTTCTCGGAGTCGATATCTGATATCGCCTCGTTGTAGGTTTTGGGATCATCACCATGAGCACCATTACCTACGAGGAACATTTCCTCTACATCCTCTGAAATAATACCTAAGTATCTTTCAGGGGGACGGGAAAACTCTTTCCGATCTACGAGGTGGAGGAGGTAGTGTTCTTATTGGCTCAACCTGATTTGGTTCCACTTGGTCCTTAGCTCGTTCTGCTTGTGAGACTTTCTCATCAAGCTTGATCTGCTTTCCAATGCCGCTATCTTGAATAAACTATTTTTCAAGAAAGATGGCATGTCGACTCACAATCACATTGTGGTCTTCTGGAATGTAGAAATAGTATCCTAATGACTCTTTAGGATATCCTATGAATCGAGCTCTAAAGGACCTAAACTCTAACTTGTCCGCTTGTTGTCTTTTGACATGAGCCGGACAACCCCAAATTCTGAGATGACTCAGACTTGGTTTCTTACCGTGCCATATCTCATACGGTGTGGTAGGAACGGTTTTAGAGGGAACCCTATTCAGTAAATAGATTGAAGTTAACAATGAGTGTCCCCAAAGAAAATCAGGGAGGTCTGTGAAGCTCATCATGGATCGAACCATATCCAATAGAGTCCGATTTCTCCATTCTGAAACCCCGTTGAGTTGAGGTGTTCCTGGTGGAGTCCATTGAGAGACTATGCCATTTTCCTTGAGATAGTCTAGGAATTCCCGGCTAAGGTATTCACCTCCTCGATCTGATCGAAGAACCTTAATGGGTTTTCCAGTTTGTTTTTCTACTTCATGTCTGAATTCTTTGAACTTTTCAAAAGCTTCAGACTTGTGTCTCATAAGATACACATACCCATACCTAGACAGATCATCGGTAAAGGTAATGAAGTAGACAAAATTGCCTCTAGCCGGCACATCAAATGGGCCGCACACATCAGTATGTACTAGGGCAAGGAGATCTGTGGCCCTCTCCCCATGTCCAACAAAAGGGAGTTTAGTCATTTTGCCTTGAAGACAAGGATTCACAAGTTGGATATGACTCGGAAAGTCAATGGACTCAATAGCCCATTTTTCTCCAATTTGTTGATCCTATCTTCTGCTATATGACCTAATCTCAGGTGCCATAGATATCTGTCATTTGGACTATCCCTAGGTCGTTTGGCATTCACGTTTTGCTCGATAGTTAGAACAGGTACATCAATATGTAGCTGATAAAGACCATTAATAAGGAAAACCATTTGCAATTTTATTTCTTTCATAAAGAATGTTACAATGGTCCTTAAAGAAGGTGATCACATAACCTTCTTGTGCTAAGCATGAAACAGAAATCAAATTCCTGCTAGCTGCAGGCACATAATAACAGTCTTTCAAAACTAAGTCTAAACCAGATGGTAATCGAAGAGGGTATGTTCCCACGGCTACTGCAGCAACTCTTGCTCCATTACCGAATGCGTAGGATCATGTCTCCATCCCTCAGCCTCCTGCTATCCTCAAGACCCTGCATAGAAGTGCACAGATGAGCACTAGAACCAGAGTCAAGCACCCAACTGGATGCAGAAGAAACCGTAAGGTTAGACTCAATAACGAGCATACCTCCAGAAGGACCTTCCTTCTTGTTCTTCAGGGTGGCCAGGTAAGTAGGGCAGTTCCGCTTCCAATGGCCGTCGCTGTTGCAATGGAAACACTTTCCTTTGCCATCGGCCTTTTTCTTCGATTCTGCCTTCTTCTTCTTTGATCCTTCCACCTTTTGCTTTTTCACAGACTTCTTTTTCTTTCCATAAGACTTTCTTTTGGAAGAAGTCCGTTCCATAGCAAGAACTGAGCCTTTAGAACCTTTCATAGAAAGCTCAGCGGTAACCAGCATATTCATTAACTTCGGCCAAGGAATTTTGAAGTTTATGCATGTGGTAATTCATGATGAATTGCCCATATGCATCAGTCAAGGATTGCAGAATAATATCATTCTGCAGGTCCAAGTCCAACTTCACACCGAGCTTCTCAAGCTCTTCCATGTCCTTGATCATTGTCAGACAGTGATCTTGGACTGACTGCCCATCACGCATCTTAGCCTTAAAAAGTCATTTCGTGACTTGATATTTGGCTGCGCGACTCTGTTCACCAAACATCTCCTGCAGGTGAGCCAACATTTGGCGAGCAGTCCCGATATCCTTCATGTTGGCGCTGGAGCTCATCAGACATCGAGCCCAACATGTAATATCTGGCCTTATTATCTTCGTCAATCCATTTTTCCAGAGATGCTCTCTGTTCAACAGATGGACGGGCTGGTAAGGTGGGAGGGTCCTGGTCCAAAACATGGGTTAACTTCTCGGAAACCCAAAATAATTTTGTAGTTCCTGAGCCAATCTTTATAATTGGGTCCAGGTCAGTCTATGTGTGTCCAGGATACGTGCCAATGGGTTGGACGCAGACATTTTCCTGTAGAGAGTCAAAGATTCTAGTTAGATACTGTAATTTTGACTTGACCAATTTATTTAGGGAATTTTATTTTTAAACAAATTAGCTCCCACTATTTTCTCGGATCCCTACACTCCCTCTGTAGAGATGCGAAAATCTCCACGATTAATGATTTCTAGTGGGTGGTGCGGTCTCACCAACTGACTCATCACCTCACCTAACAGTTATTGGTGATGGGTTAGCCAATGAGTGAACAACTCTTGTTCAATGATTCTCTAATCATGGTGCACCCAAACTTGGTCTCTAATTCATGAATCTCACCGTATCCGAAATATTGATCCACTCCTTAGTTAAGTCAGACCCACCATTTGCATAGACTGGGTTCCTAATTGAGTCTCTCACCATATCCAAATATTGAGCCCAACTCATCCTCCAGCCCATAGCATCCAATGCCTAATAGACATGGTTGCATCTTTTCGGTGCAACTGAGCCACTGTATCCAGCCGAGAACAATCAACCCCGGGAAGGGCCCGCACATCTACAATGGTGGAAGACCTCAGACTTAATCTTTTCTTAGGGAGAATTGATTTAGGTCTCATTAAACTAGACTTGTCATAGTCATAACAATTATGACTAACCTAGTGGCATGGGTTAGCTCGGATTATTGACCACCTCAGATCAGAACTGTGTCAACAGATATGGCTAGGTAAGTGAGACCGGTGGAAGGAATATGCCATTAACTCGTACAAGAATGCATTCAGATCGAGTAGCTTCCAATTAAAAATCAGTCGATCGTATGTGCCAAACTTACCTTAGACACCAAATTATTGAGCCAGAACCAATTGGGTTAGCCTACAATCCAGACTCTAACCTCTGAGCCTAATTAGGTCTTGCTTGATCGTGACTCGATCTTGACCCAGACTTAATCCTATTAGGCTGGTCAATTTAAGCATTGTTGATCCCATCTAACCAACTCTTGATTCGGTTTGATCAACTGCTTAGACCTAATTGAGCTACCCAAGCCCGAACCCAGTATTATGAATATGTCTTAGATCTAAATTCTCAATTTTAGACCTAATTAATATTCCATAAACTATAATTCTTAATTAAGTTGGGTTCATAAAAAATATGCACCAATAAATCCTAGGGTTTCAGGATCTAGGGTTTTGCAGAAAGTAAAGTTTTGGGTTTCTGATTAAGGACGAACGCGCAGCACCCCTACACATCATAAGACACCCCATCGAATGGGAAGAGAGGGCCTTTAAACCTCTTCTTCGTTCTTATGACCGGACGGCCAAGGGGAACGCCTTAATCAGGAACATTCAATAACATTCAATACTACAAAACAGTTATTAGATCTATATCAATATATCTCATATACAATTTAGATCTAACCATGGCATATTTTGCATCATCTCATGTATCATAATCATGCATGTTTTTAGATCTAATTAATCACATAATAATTTGAAAAATTAAGATTTAAATTGATCTAATCAAAATAAATTCTAATCTAGATAATTATGTAGAACTATTCCTACAACTAGTCTGTCATGCATCTATCATATCTCATATGATATTTAAAAAATTAAATAATTTTTATTTGCTGTTTATCAGATGTTATTATAACCTTATAATATCAGAAAATAGTAAATAGAAGATCTAAAAATATGATTTAATCATATTAATCAAAGACATGCAAAACTATTCTATAGAACTATTCTATCTAGAACTAGTCATGCATATCTTCATGTTCTTAGATTCCAAATTATTTTAATTTTAAATTTTTCTGATTTCAGATCTGATCACATCTCATGTGACATCTGAAAATCACCGTTATATTTTAATTAAAATAAAATTAAAAAAATCAGATCTAAACTATTTTTAGAACCATGGCTCTGATACCAGTTGAAAGGAAATCTGTTTTTCCCTGACCCAGGTTCGTTCATGATCTGATCAGATCAAGAGATATATTTCAAAATTTTTTTCTCTTAGATCTGTATCAGATCAGGGATGCTTCAGATCTAATTCTATTTATTTAATAAAAATTAAATGAAAAAAGGATAAATTAAATCACATTCAATTTACCTGAATAGGGTAATCCTATTACCCCTGTTGATGATCCTGTTTGCAGCGGAAGGTTCTGGATTCAAGCCACGCAAGCGCCTGGCCTCTACCGGTTCACTCGGGCTGGATCTAGAGATCCTCTTCTTCTCTATCACGCCTCCAAAATCAGATCTTAGATCTGTATCTGGAGGATCTTCAAAACTCCTTTTGAAGATCTGCAGTCGTTCTTCGCAGCAGCGCAGCCTTCTTTGCTTTTGATCTCCTTTTCTTGATCTAAATCGCACCAATCCAAATCCAAAACACTTTTGGACGTGGAGAGCAAGGGGAGAAGAGAGTATGGCATGGAGAAAGGGGAGAGAGGCAGCCTTGGGGCGTGGGAAGATTGCTTCTTGATTATTTTTTCACTTGGCGCTGGGTCCTTAATAGACTAAGCGTGATCCAAGTCTTCTTCCTCCAAAACCAATCACAACCCTTTGTGAAATCAGATCTAAATCTGATTGGTGGGATTAGAGTCCCCTGGATTCCTCCTTAGAGGGCGCCTAAGACCAGTCAAACTGGATTCTTAGTAGAACTCTAATTGGAATCCTAAAGGGAGGTGGAGTCCTTGTCCAACAAGAACTCCTAGGCGCCTCCTACTTGGGCTCACGCCACCCTTGGCGTGCGCCCTTCTCCTTGCCAGGTTCTGGCAGGGGGACAAGCCCCCAAGCTCTCCAATAGGTGCATGACATGTGATCAAAAGTCAAAGGGTGAATGGTCGAAATCGTTTGACGCGAGTCAAAGATAGACTTTTGACCAAAGTCAAAGAACAAGAAATGGCAGGTGACCAAAAATGGCAGGTAATGTCTTACAAATAAGACAACCTATTCTGACTTGGACAATCTCTAGTCAGACCATATGAAGGCCTCTGATTGAGCACAAACTCCTTTGGCTCAGTCAGGACAACTTATTTATGATAGTAAAAGAAGAACGTTAGGTTCAATCGAGTGCTAGCACGATTTCCTTGAACCTAATTGAATCTCATTCAGATCAATTGAACTAGATCAGTTCAATTGATGATCACCAGACTCAAACCCTTGTTTGTGTGACCCAGTTAGGTTCAGTTCTGTATGGTAATGGGATATGTCATGATCTTTATCATAGACATCATCGAAACTCCTTTCGATGGATCAGAACTCTTCTGATTCGAACAGCTAGAATGATCGATCATCTAAATCATTCTAATTGCTCCCAAAATCCACCAGTGACACCTAGCAGTATATGGTGGCAACCCATCAGAGCTGAATGCGAACCTCTTGGTACAGCTACTTATGTGATTCAGTTCTTCTATCTTGAGCCCCGATCAGATTAGGGTTAAGGTGAACTCGTCAAACCCTAGTCTCTGTCATATGATGTAATCATTCGATTCGAGTCCAATGTGAAAATCTAAATAGAAACTCTTTCTATTATTTCACTCTGCCATGGCCATGGGCTTCAGGACTTGATTCTCATGATCATCATAGGGCTACTCCTCTACCACCGAGGTAGATAGATCCCATCTTGATGCAATCCAGTTCCTACAATGAACATGTCACAGCCAACATACACCTCAGGGTTCCATATGGCTAGGAGACCGAGTAATGGTGTAGTCAAACTATAACACCCTCAAGGTGAACTGCCGATGCATCTCAGGTCAAAGAACCAGACACACTACTGCAGCATCGAGTCAGTCATTGACGAGAAGGTAGACTCCCTAATGACTACTCGAGGTGGTCACGCTCAGTGCCCTCGTTCTCTAACGAGTACCTGTACTCTTGCTCCGGTGTCTCCACACCGTAGACTCAAGACTCATCTACTAAAGAGAAGCGATCGTACACCAACCTTCCGGATCAATCACCATCCTCGTGATGATCCTATGGTCGGGAGCTATTTATGAGTTAATAATGATTATTCATGTCTTAAATTTTCAACTCTTGAAAATATGAATTATCATTACCATTAACTCAAAGGATGTATCACAGACACTAAATACACATGTGTGATAGAAAATAACCCATTTATTAATTATAGTCAAAATTACAATTTTGCCCCTAGAAGTGTATTACAAGTGTCAGCCAATTCTGGCTTCTAGGGCACATATATCTAACAAATATCATTTCCAATAAGGAGGATATCATCCATGTACAGTACGAGAAAGACAATAGCACTCCCACTGACCTTTTTGAAAACACATGATTCCTCCACATTCTTGATGAAACCAAACAATTTGATCACATCATTAAAATGAGTATTCCAGCTCCGAGATGCTTGCTTAAGTCTATATATGGACCTTTGCAGCTTGCATACTTTGTGATCAACATCACTGGATGTGAAATCTAGTAGCTATTCCATATAGATATCTTCCTCAAGGTATCCATTTATGAATGCCGTTTTCACGTCCATTTACCATATTTCATAATCAAAATAGGCTACAACAGCAAGCAATGTGCGGGTGAATTTTAGCATGGCTACTGACGAAAAGATATCCTGATAGTCAATTTCTTCATGCTGACTATATCCTTTTGCTACTAATCTAGCTTTGAATCTCTCCACATTCCCGTCTGCACCAATCTTTCTCTTGTAGATCCATTTACACCCAATAGGTACTATACATTCAAGTGGATCTACCAAGGTTCAGACTTGGTTTGAGTGCATCGAGTTAATTTCTGACTTCATTACCTCTAACCATTTCTCAGAGTTGATATCCGATATCGCCTCATCATAGGTTTTGGGATCATCACCATGAATCCCATTACCTATGAGGAATATTTTCTCTACTTTCTCTAAAATAGTACCTAAGTACCTCTCAAGGGGATGGAAAATCCTTTCTGATCTATGAGGTAGAGGAGGTAGTGATTGTATTGGCTCAACTTGATTTGGTTCCATAGGATCCTTAGCTCGTAGCTCTTGTGAGATTTTCTCCTCGAGCTTGACCTGCTTTTCAATGCCACTATCTTGAATAAACTATTTTTCAAGAAAGATGACATGCTGACTCACAATCATATTGTGATCTTCTAGAATGTAGAAATAATATCCTAATGATTCTTTAGGATATCCTATGAATTGAGCTCTAAAGGACCTATAATCTAACTTTTTCACTTGTTGTCTTTTGACATGAGCCAGACAACTCCAAATTCTGAGATGACTCAGACTTGATTTCTTACTATGCCATATCTCATATGGTATGGTAGGAATGATTTTAGAGGAAATCTTATTTAGTAAATATATAGTAGTTAATAGACTATGTTCCTAAAAAAATCAGGGAGGTCTGTGAAGCTCATCATGGATCGAACCATATCTAATAGGGTCCGGTTCCTCCATTCTGAAATTTCGTTGAGTTGAGGTATTTCAGATGGAGTCCATTGAGAGACTATGCCATATTGCTTGAGATAGTTCAGAAATTCTTGACTAAGGTATTCACCTCCTCGATCTGATTGAAAAACCTTAATGAATTTTTCAGTTTGCTTTTCCACTTCTTGTCTAAATTTCTTAAACTTTTCAAAGGCTTCAGATTTGTGTCTCATAAGATACACATACCTATACTGAGATAAATCATCGATAAAGATTATGAAGTAGACAAAGTTACCTCTAGCTGGCACATCTAATGGGCCGCACATATTAGTATGTACTAAGACAAGTAGATCCGTGGCCCTTTCCCCATGTTCTACAAAAGGGAGTTTAGTCATTTTGTCACGAAGACATGATTCATAAATTGGATATGACTCGAAAGTCAATTGACTCAATTGTCCAATTTTCTTCAATTTGTTAATCTTATCTTTTGCTATATGACCTAGCCTTAGGTGCCATAGATACCTATCGTTTGGACTATCCCTAGGTCATTTTGATCTTATGACATTCATATTTTGCTCGATATTAATGATAGATACATCAATATGTAACTGATAGAGATCATTAATAAGAAAATCACTTGTAATTTTATTTTTTTCGTAAAGAATATTACAAGGTCTTTAAGAAATCTAATTACATAGCCTTCTTATGCTAAACATGAAATAGAAATCAAATTTCTGCTTGCAGTAGGCACATAATAACAATCCTTAAGTACTAAATTTGAGCTAGATGGTAGTCAAAGAGGATAGATTCTCACGGCCACAGCAACAATCCTTGCTTCATTTTTGATGCATAGGATCATTTAACCATCCCTCAGCCTCCTGCTATTCTCAAAACCCTGCATGGAAGTACATAAATGAGCACTAGAACTAGAGTCAAGCACCTAACTAGATGCAGAAGAAATCGTAAGATTAGATTCAATAAGGAGCATACCTCCAGAAGGACCTGTCCCCTTCTTATTTTTCAAGGTGGCCAGGTATGTAGGATAGTTCTGCTTTCACTGGCCGTCAGTATTACAACGAAAATACTTTTCTTTGTCAGTAGCCTTCTTCTTTAGCTCTACCTTCTTTTTCTTTCTACCTTTCACCTTCTATCTTTTCACAGACTTCTTCTTTCTAAAAGACTTTCTCTTGGAAGAAGTTCATTCCATAGCAAGTACTGAGCCTTTAGAACCTTTCATAGAAAGGTCAGCAGTAACCAGCATATTCATAAGTTTGGCCAGAGTATTCTAAAGTTTATGCATATGGCGGTTCATGATGAACTACCCATATGCATCAGTTAAGGATTGCCGAATTATATCATTCTGTAGATCCTGGTCTAACTTCACTCCAAGCTTCTCAAGCTCTTCCAAGTTTTTAATTATCATCAAACAATGATCTTGGACTGACTGTCCATCACACATTTTATCCTTAAACAGTCCTTTAGTGACTTGATATTTGGTTGCGTGACTCTATTCACTAAACAACTCTTGCAGGTGAGCCAACATTTGGTGGGTAGTCTTGATATCTTCATGTTGGCATTGAAGTTCATCAGACATTGAGCCCAACATGTAGTATGTGGCCTTATTATCTTCATCCATCCACTTATCAAGAGACGCTCTCTATTCAGCGGACGGATGAGTTGGTAAGGTGGGCGGATCCTGGTCCAATACATGAGTCAACTTTTCAGAACTCAAAATGATTTTGCAGTTTCAGAGCCAATCCTTGTAATTGAATTCGATCAGTCTATGGGTGTCCAGGATACGGGCTAGTGGGTTGGATGCAGACATTCTCCTTTTTTCTGTAGAGAGTCAAAGTTTCTAGTTAGATTTTGTAATTAAGACTTGACCAATTTATTTAGGAGTTTGATTTTTAAACAAGTAGCTCCTATTATTTTCTTCGATCCCTATACTCCCTCTGTAGAGATGCGAAAATCTTCATGATTACTGATTTCTAATGGGTGGTGTAGTCCCACCAACTGACTCATCACCTCACCTAATAGTTATTAATGATGGGTTAGTCAATGATTGAACAACTCTTGTCCAATGATTTTCTAATCATGGTGCATCCAGACTTGATCTCTCATTCATGAATCTCACCATGCCCGAAATATTGATCGACTTCTTAATTAAGTCAGATCCACCATTTGCATAGATTGGATTCCTAATTGGGTCTCTCACCGTATCTAAAATATTGAGCCCAATCCATCCTCCAGCCCATAGCATCCAATGCCTAATAGACATGGTTGTATCTTTCTGATGCAACTGAACTACTGTGACCAATCGAGAACAATCAACCTCGAAAAGGGCCCACACATCTACAATGGTGGAAGACCCTAGACTTAATCTTTTCTTAGGGAGATTTGATTTAGGTTTATTTAAACTTGACTTGACATAGCCATAACCATTATGACTAATCTAGTGGCATGGGTCAGCTCAGATTATTAGCCACCTTAGATCAGGATTAGGTTGATAAATATGGCCAGGTAAATGAGACCGGTGGAAGGGATATGCCATTAACTCGACTAGAAGGCATTCGAGTTGAGTAGCTCCCAATTAAAAATCAGTCGATTGTATCTGCCAAACTTATCTTAGACACCAAATTATTGAGCCCGAACCAATCGGATTAGCCTACAATCTGGACTCTAACCACTGAGCCTAATTAGGTCTTAACTCGATCGATTACTCATATGACTCGACCTTGATCTAGACTTAATCCTATTAGGCTGGTCAATTTAAGTACTCTTGATCCCATCTAACCAACTCTTGATTTGGTTTGATCAACCTCTAGAGCTAATTGAGCTACCCAAGGCCGAACCCAATTTTATGAATATGTCTTAGATCTAAAAATTCTTAATTTTAGATCTAATATATTTCATAATCTTAATTCTTAATTAAGTTTAGGATACATAAACAAAATATGTATATAAAATCCTAGGATTTCAGGATCTAGGGTTTTGCAGAAAATAAGTTTTTGATTTCTGATTAAGGACGAACACGCAGCATCCCTACACACCATAACAATACCCCATCGAATGAAAGGAGAGGACCTTTAAATCCTACTTCATTCTTATGATTGGACGGCCAAGGAGAATGCTTTAATCAGAAACATGATAAATCTACAAAACTATTAGATCTACATCATATATCACATATATAAAAAATTGATCTAACTAAAAACAAGTTTTGCATACATCTCATGTATCATATCATGCATATTTTTAGATCTAAATTATCTCATAAATATCTAAAAAATAAGATTTAAACTTGATCATGTCAAATTAAAATTTATTCTAGATAATTTTGTAGAACTATTCTACAACTAGTCTAAACATGCATCTATCATATCTCATATGAATAAATTAAATAAATTTATTTTCTATATTTTAAATCTAATTATAATATTTATAATATCAAAAAATAGTAAATAAATAGATCTAAAATTATAATTAATTAAATTAAAATTATGATTATGCTAGACTACACATAGAATAATTCTATTCCTAGTTTAGTCATGCATCTCATACATCTTAGATCTAGATTATTTAATTTTTAATTTTTTAATTTTAGATCTAATCATATCTAATGTGATATCTAAAATCATCTAATTATTAGATAAAAATATATTAAAATCAAATCTAATGAATTATGGAACCTGGCTCTAATACCAATTGAAGGAAAAAGCTTTGTTTTTTGGGTCAGATTCGTTCAGATTTGATTGGATCAAGAGGAATATTTTAAAAATTTTTTCTCTAAGATCTTAATTATATCTAAGACTCCTCAGATCTGATCTTATTAATCTAATAATAAAATTAAAAATAAAAAATAAATCTAATTTAATTATACCTTTATTTTGGATAATCCAATTATCCTATGATGATCCCGATGTTTACTTGAGATTCTGGATGTAGCCATGCAAGCACCTGGCCTCTACCAGTATTCACTTGGGCAGGATCTGGAGATCCTCTCCTTCTCAATTAATCCTTCAAAAATTAGATCTAGATCTGATCTTGAAGGTCTTCAAAACTGCTTTTGAAGAACAACCATTGTCTCTTGCACCAGTGCTGCCTTCTTCCTTTTCTGGCGCCTTTCACTTGCTTGGATCGCACCTTGTTCATGCCCAAAAGCCCTTGGGCATGGAGAGGAGAGAGAGGACTAGAGGGTGGCATGGAGAAAGAGGGAGAGAGGCTTTGTGGCATGGGCTAAAGGTGGAAGCATTAAAATTTAGCCATAAATAGGATTTATATAGACCCTGCTACGCCATGCAGTGCCACATCATCCTGGCCAATCATAGCCCTTTGCACAATCAGATCTAAATCTGATTAGTAGGATGACATCATCTGATCCAATCAGATGAGAGACCCTCAAAATCCTCCTAAGGTGGCACCAAGACTGGGTCAAACAAGACTTCTTGGCGCTATACAGTTTAATCCCCTGAAGCAACCCTGGAGTTCCATCTGTATGGGACTTTAGCTTTGTCCTCATGGGATGCATGCCTTCCTAGGTGTGTGCCCTCTTTCTATCTATATTTTACTAGGGGGACAAGTCTCTAGGTACTCTCCTATGGGTGCATGACACATGAGCAGATGTCTAAGTGTTCAGGGTCAATATTTGACTAATGTCCGAAAATAAGATTTAGCAAGTGACCGAAAATGGTAGGTGTTGTTTTAAATTTATCTCATAAATTAAAAAAATCCTTTTCTAACCTGGGCAAGCTCCAGTCAGACCAAGTAAAGGTTCCTGAGTAAGCCCAAATACATTTGGCTCAGTCGAGACAAGCTTTAATGATCATTAAAGGAGAACATTAGGCTCAATCATGTGCTAGCATGATTTTCTTGAACCTAATTGAATCTTATTCAAATCAATTAAACTAGGTTAGTCCAATTGATGACATCTAGATCTAAATCCTTGTTTGTGTGATCCAGTTAGGTTCAGTTTCATATAGTAATGGGATATGTCTCGATCTCTATCATCGACATCATCAAAACACCTTCCCATGGATCAGAACATTTTTGATTCAGACAACTAGTATGATCAATAATCCAAATCATTCTAATTGCTCTCAAAATCCATTAGTGACACCTAGCAGCATATGGTGATAATCCATCAGAACTAAAAGCAAACCTCTTGGTGCAGTTACCTATGTGATTAAGTTCCTCTATCTCGAGCTCCGATCGGATTAAGGTTAAGGTGATCTTGTCAAACCTTAATTTTCGTCATATGAATTAATCATTCGATTCAAGTTCAATATGAAAACCCTAACAGAAACTCTTTCTATTATTTCACTCTGCCATGGCCATGGGCTTATGGACTTGATTCTCATGATCATCATAGGACTGCTCCTCATTTACCGAGGTAGATAGATCTCCTATTGGTGCGATCCAATTCGTACAATGAACATGATATAGCCAACATACACCACAGGATTCCGAATGACTAGAAAATTGAGTTATGGTATAGTAAAACTATAACACCCTCAAGGTAAACCATCGATGCACCTTAGGTCAAAGAACCAGACACACCACTGCAGCTTTAAGCTAGTCATTAACAACAAGGTAGACTTCCTCATAACTACTCGAGGTGGTCACGCTCAGTACCCTCATTCTCTAATGAGTACCTATACTCTCGCTCCGGTGTCTCTACATCATAGACTCAAGACTCGTCTATCCAAAAAAAGTGATCATATACCAACCTTTCGGATCAATCATCATCCTCATGATGATCCTATGGTCAGAAGTATTTTATGAGTTAATAATGAAAATTTATGTCTTAAATTTTTAACTCTTGAAGATATGAACTATCATTACTATTAACTCATGAAATGTGTCACAGACACTTTCAAAATATGCACTGTGATAGAAAATAATTTATTTTATTATTTATAGTCAAAATTATAATTTTATCCTTAGAAGTGTATTACAAGTGTCACTCAATCTGGCTTCTAGGGCACACATATCTAACATTTTGTGCACTTATTAGGATCATTTTGGATTGATGATCCTTGATAAGTGTGAGTTGAAATTATTCCAATTCATTAAAAAAAATTTCAATGATATTATGATAGAGATCATGGTACATCTCACTATCAAATAAAATTAAACCTATGAGATCACACAATAAGGAATTTAATCTTGGATTGGTCAATTGGGCTTGTGAAGTCATAATTGGTTTAGGATTTGGTAAAATTTTATTGGGTTTAGGTGCACCATGCTAGCACATGGTTAGCCAAATTCTTCTCTAGACTTGATTCTTTATTGGTTAAGATTTAGATCAAGTCAATTACCTTATTCATAACCTAATCTATTTGGATCAAGAGGGGCATCACGTTAGGCACCTCAATAGAATTGGGTCGAGCCAATTAGTTGGCTCATCTCTTCTTTTTCTCCCTTAACTTGGCATAGATTTTATGGAAGGGGTGCATGCCACCTCTGGATAAGATCAAGAGAGGCACATGCCTCCTCATCTTTTGGTTGGTTCCAAGAGTGCCAGCCACATAAATTCATGTGGAGAATGAGAAGGGCACACACCCCTCTCTGATTTTAGCATGAGGAGTAGGGAGAGAGGGCACACACTATTGAAAAATGTATCCTAAAGCCAATTATTTAGGTTATAGATGGTTGAGCTTATTATAATTTATAAATAAATTATTAAATAAATAAAATTATTATTCTAATTTTTCATCATTTTTGTGCATCTTTCTTTATGAACTCTTTTGTGATGAAGTCCTTAGTGAAGGAACTTCTAGTTCCTATCACAGGATCGATATGATTTGATTAGATTTGAAGAAAAAATTTTAAAATTTTTTTATCTATGGATCTGATTAGATCTAAAAGTTCTAAAATCTAATTAGATTGATTTGATCATTAAAATAAAAATTTAATTAAAATAGTAACATCTAATGTTACCTGATCGAGTAAACCATTTACCGTAGTGATGATATGATGATGATCCGAGGTTCTGACTTGAGCCACGCACACGACTGGCCTCTACCAAAGTCCTCTTAGGTCAGATTTGAACATTCTCTCCTTCTAGATTTGATCTCCAAATATTAGATCTAGAATCAAGTTGAAGCACCTTGGATCAGATCTTCGGCAGCAAAGTGTTCGTCTCACGAATAGGGTCTTCTCTTGATCTTTAAGCCAACAGTACTTGAAGTTTCTCTTGTTGTTTCACCCAACTCCTTGGATATATAAAAGAGGGAGGAGATCTGAAAGAGGGGGCATGGAAGTAGAGAAAAGGATAGGGCTTCGCCATGGACAAATTGCATGAAGAAAACCTAGGGCACAGGGGTCTTTATATAGACCTCTATGCCACCTTTGAGTCTCAATGCTTTAAGCAACTAGTTTGCTTAAAGTAGAATGACTCTCCTTCAAATCCCATGCCCCCTATCAGATCTCATCTAGTTTTTTTGCCCAAAATTCTAGAAAAAATGGTGCCTAAAATGGATAGGAATAAGGGTTGGCACATAATACAAAATACCTAGAGTTTGATCCCATCAAGACTCTATCTCCCTTATCCATAATGGGCACATGCTAGGATGGGCATGTGCCCTCCATTTTCATGCCAAAACACCTAGGGGCATGCACCCCTATATAATCTCTAGGGGGTGCATGCCTCCTCCCTTAATTAGTACAAAGGCTAGGTCAAAAGATCCTTGTCCTAATTTCCATCCTATGGTTTTAGGACAAATCCTAATTTGGTTTGGACCAGCGCTAATCTCATTAGGACAAGCTCTATTCTGACCAGGACAAGTTCCGGTCAGACTAGGACAAATTCATATAGGATTTTTAGATGAGCCAAATCCAATTTAATTTAAGTAAGATGAACTAGAAAGACGACAGAAGGAGAAAGTCAGGTCCAATCGTATGCTAGTAGGATTTTTTTGAACCTGATTGGATCTAATCCAAATCAATCAAACTAGGTTAGCCCAATTGACGACATCTAGATCCAAACCCTTATTTGTATGATCCAATTTAGTTTAGTTTTGTATGATAATGAGACATGTCAGGATCTTCATCATCGACATCATCGAAACATCTTTTGATGGACCAGAATTCTTCTGATTCACCCAATTAGAATCGTCGATCATCAAGACCATTTTGATTGATACCAAAATCCACCAATGGCACCTAGTAGTATGTGGTGGTAATCCATCAAAATCGAATATGAACCTCTCAGTGTAGCTATTTGTGGGATTGGATTCTTCTATCATGATCGATAGGATCAAGGTCAAGGTTAACTCGTCAAACCTAACATTCATCATATGAATAAATCATTTGACTCGAGTTCGATGTGAAATCCTAATAGAAATTTCTTTCTATTAATTCACACTACCATGGACATGGGCTTATGGACTCGACCTCATGATCATCATAGGACTACTCCTCCTCTATCGAGGTTAATAGACCCCATATTGGTGCGATCCAATTCCTATAATGAACACGCTATAGCCAACATATACCTTAGGATTCTAAATGACTAGGAGATCGAGTTATGGTGTAGTCAAACTATAACACAATCAAGGTAGGCTGTCGATGCATCTCAGGTCAAAGAATCTATAACTATAGCATCTAGCTAGTCATCGACGAGAAGGTAGACTTTCTTATGACTGCTTGAGGTGGTCATGCTCAGTGATCTTGTTCTCAATAAGTAATTATATTCTTGCTCCAATGTCTCCACACCATAGACTCAGGACTTATCTATCCTATGAAAGTGACTATACATCGATCTTTCAGATCGATCACCATCGTCATGATGATCCTACGATCGAGAGCTGTTTAGGAGTTAATTATGATAATACATACCTTAAATTTTTAACTCTTGAGAATATGTTATCATGCCCGTTAACTCAGGATGTATCACAAATAATTTAAAAATAATTTTTTTATTAATTTTAAGTCAAAATTATAAAAATACCCCTAGAAAGTATTTTACAAAGTGTCGGCTAATCTGGCTTCTAGGCCACTCATCTAACAAACTTCCACTTGATCTAAAGCCAATTGGCAACAAATCTAAGTTCCATCTTCTCAAGGTGGGCTTTGATCTTCTATTGGCTCAACGCTTCATTAGTGGATCAGCCACATTATTTGTGGTGTTGACTCTCTTGACCTCGACGTATCCCTTATCGATTTAATTATAGATGAGGTGATATTGCCGCTCGATTTGCTTGGACTTCTGGTGAGACCTCAGCTCTTTTGTTAGGGCTATGGTGCCGTTATTATTATAGTATAGAAAGACAGCATCTGATGGCATCACTTCGAGCTCTACAACAAACTTCTTAAACCAGAATGTCTTCTTTGTAGCTTCCAAGATAGCGATATAGTTTACTTCCATGGTGGAGTCTGCTATCATGGACTATTTGAAACTCTTCCAGCTTACAATACCACCATTACATATGAAAAGACTACCAGATATTGACATTTAATCATCTATGTCAAACACAAAGTCTAAGTCTATATACCCCTAGATTTGGAGTTCTCCATTACCAAATATCAAAAATATATCCTTAGTCCTTCTCAAGTATTTAAGAATACATTTCATAGAAGTCTAGTGCTCTTCGCCTGGATTCGACTGATACCTGCTTGTGACACTCACACCATGGGTGATATCAAGTCGTGTACATAACATGATGTATATAAGGCTCCCCATTGCTGAAGCATAAGGGATCTTGCTCATGCATTCAATTACTTCAGGTCTATTGGGGCACATTCTTTTGAAGAGATGAATGCCATGTCTGAAGGACACTAGTCTCCTCTTGAAATTTTCCATGCTGAACCTCTTCAGAACCTTCTCTATGTACTTTTTCTATAAGAGACCCAACATCCTCTTTGGTCTATCACTATAGATCTTAATTCCTAAAATGAAGGATGCTTCTCCTAGATCATTCATAGAAAACTCTTTCGACAACCAGGCTTCGATCGAGGTCAATATAGGAATGTCATTCCCAATTAGGAGGATGTCATCCATGTATAGTACGAGAAAGACAACAGTGCTCCCACTGACCTTCTTGAAAATACATGATTTCTCCTCATTCTTGATGAAATCAAATAATTTGATTACATCATTGAAATGAGCATTCCAGCTTTGAGATACTTGCTTAAGTCCATAAATAGATCTTTGCAGCTTGCAGACCTTATGATCACCATCACCAGAAATGAAACCAACTGGCTGTTCCATTTAGATATTTTTCTCAAGATATCCATATAGAAATGTCATTTTCATGTCCATCTACCATATTTTGAAATTAAATTAGATTGCAACAGTAAGCAATGTGCGAATGGATTTAAGCATGGCTACTGGCAAAAAGGTATCCTAATAGTTAATGCCTTTGCATTGAGTATATCCTTTCGCCACTAACCTAACATTGAATATTTCCATATTTCCATTTGTACCTATCTCTCTCTTGAAGATTCAATTACATCCAATAGGTATTATACCTTTAGGTAGATCTACCAAGGTCCAAACTTGGTTTGAGCTTATTGAGTCAATCTCTGACTTCATTGTCTCTTGCTATTTCTCGAAGTCCATATCTGATATTGCCTCATTATAAGTTCTGGGATCGTCTCTATGAACCCCATTTTTTATGAGGAATATTTTCTCTACATCCTCTAAAATAGTATATAAGTACCTCTCGGGAGGATGGAAAATCCTATTTGTCCTTTGACGAGGAGGAGGTTGTGTGTGGATTGGCTCAGACTCATTGGGTTCCATAGGTTTCTTAGCTCATTGCTCTTTAGAGACTTTCTCCTCAAGCCTAATCTGTCTTCTTCTGATGCCATCATTTTGAACAAACTATTTTTTGAGAAAAATGGCATATTGACTCATAATCACATTATGATCTTTCGAAAGATAAAAGTAATATCCTAATCACTCTTTAGGATATCCGATGAATTGAGCTTTAAGAAATATTGACTCTAACTTGTTTGCCTACTATCTCTTGACATGGATCGGACAATCTCAAATTCTAAGATGACTCAAACTTGATTTCTTACCATGCCATATCTCATATAGTGTGGTAGGAACGGTCTTAGATGGAATCCTATTCAATAAATAAATAGCTATCATTAAACTATGTCTACAAAGAAATTCAGAAAGGTTCATGAAGCTCACCATGGATCGAACCATATCTAATAGGATCTAATTTCTCCATTCTAAAACCCCATTGAGTTAAGGTATTCTTGGTGGAGTCTATTATGAGACTATGCTATTTTTCTTAAGATAGTTCAAAATTTTTTGACTAAAGTATTCACCCCCTCGATCTAATTGAAGAACATTAATGGGCCTTTTGATTTACTTTTTCACTTCATATTTGAATTCCTTGAACTTTTTAGAGGTTTTAGACTTGTGTCGCATTAGGTACACATACCTATACTGAGATAGATCATCAGCAAAGGTAATGAAGTAGACAAAGTTGTCTCTGGCTGGCACATCAAATGAACTGCACACATCTAAATGTACTAGCGTAAGTAGGTCTATGGTCCTTTCCCTATGTCCTACAAAAGAGAGGTTGGTAATTTTGCCATCAAAGCATGATTCACAAATCAGATATGACTTAGAAGTCAATGGACCCATTAGTCTGAATTTCTCTAATTTGTTAATCCTATCTTCAGTTATATGACGTAGCCTAAGATGCCATAGATACCTTTCGTTAATACTATTCCTAGGTCATTTTGTTCTTATGGCATTCATGTTTTGCTCAATATTGAAAATAGAAACATCTACATGTAACTGATAGAGACCATTAATTAAGAAACCACTTATAATTTTATTTCTTTCATAAAAAAATATACAGTGGTCCTTAAAGAAACTAATTATATAATTCTCTTGTTCTAAACATGAAACAAAAATCAAATTCCTACTTGTGGTAGGTACAAAATAACAATCTCTAAGAACTAAGACTAATCAAGATGGTAGTCAAAGAGAGTAGGTTTTCATGGCCACAACAACAACTCTTATTCCATTTTTGATGTGCAGTATCATCTCACCATTCCTCAGCCTCCTGCTCTTCTTAAGATCTTGCATAGAAGTGCACAAGTGAGCACTAGAACCAGAGTCAAGAACTCAACTGGATGCAGAAGAAATCATAAGGTTAGTCTCAATGATGAGCATACCTCCAAAAGGACCTGCTTCCTTCTTGTTCTTCAGGCTGGCCAAGTATGAATTGCAGTTCCACTTTCAATAGCCATCAGTATTGTAGTAAAAATATTTTTCTTTATCCATGGCCTTCTTCTTCGGTTCTCCTTTCTTCTTCTTCCCTTTAACTTTTTGCTTTTTTGTAGACTTCTTTTTCTTTTGAAAAGACCTTCTTTTGGATGAAGTTAGCTCCATAATAAGAATTAAGCCCTTTGAACATTTCATAGTTTGCTCAGCAGTAACTAGCATATTCATTAACTCAGCCATGATGCATTGGAGCTTATTCATATGGAAGTTTATGATGAACTAACCATATGAATCAGTCAAGGACTATAGGATCACATCAATTTGCAAGTCCTTGTCCATTATGACACCGAGCTTCTGAAGCTCTTCTAGGTCTTTGATCATCATCAGGCAATGATCTTGGACCGACTGCCCATCATGCATCTATGCTTTAAAAAGTCTTCTTAAGACTTGATAACACGTTGCGTGACTCTATTCACCAAACAACTCTTATAGGTGAGTTAACATTTGGCGTGTAGTCCTAATGTCTTCATATTGGCACTGCAACTCATCTGATATTGAGCCCAACATGTAGCACCTAACCTTGTTATCATCGTTAGACCACTTCTTATGAGATGCTCTCTGATCAGCGGTCAGCTAGGTTGGAAGAGTGGAAAGTTCCTGGTCCATCACATAGGACAACTTTTTAGAACTCAAAATAATTTTCAAATTCCAGAGCCAATCATTGTATTCAGATCTGATCAGTAATGGGTATCTAAGATTCGGGCCAGGGGGTTGGATGCGGATATTTTTCTATAGAGTCTCAAAGTTTCTAGTTAGACTTGTAATTTGACTTGACCAATTTGTTTAAGAATTTTATTTTTAAACAAATTTAGGCTCTCACTATTTTCTTGGAAGCAATTCTCTGTAATTAATGACTTTTAGTAGATGGTGTGGTCTCACCGACTGACTCACCACCTCACCTAACAGTTATTGATAATGGATCAACCGATGAGTGGACAACTCTTATTCAATGTTTCTCTAAACATGGTGAATCAAAACTTGATCTCTAATTCATGAAGCTTATTGTGTCTGAAATATTGCTCCAATCCTTAGTTAAGATAGATCCATCATTTGCACAAACTGAATTTTTGATTGGGACCCTCACCATATCTAGAATATTGAGCCCAACCCATCCTCCAATCTGTAGCATCCTATGCCTAATAGATGTGATTGCATCTTTTTAGTGCAACTAAACCACTGTATCTAGTTGAGAATAATCAACCTTGAGAAGGACCTGTACAACTACAACGGTGGAAGACTAATGACTTAATATTTGCTTAGAAAGATTTCAATTCAGATCTCTTAGACTCGAATTAGTCATAACGATTATGACTAACCTAGTAGTATGGGTTAGATTGAATCGTTAGCCACCTCAAACCAGAATTAGGTTGACCTAATCGGCCAGATAATTAAGATCGGTGGGAGGGATATGCCATTAACTTATCATGAATACATTCAGGTTGAGTAGATCCTAATTAAAGATCACTGATCATATCTACCAAACTTATCTTAGACACCAACTTGTCTGACCAGAACTTATCGGGTTAGCCTACAATTAAGGCTTGAACCGTAGACCTAAATTAGATCTTAAAGTGGTCAACTATATATGGCTGTAAGTCGATCTTGACCAAGACTTACATCTAATAAGCTGGTCAAATCTAAGCACCCTTGATCTCACCTAACCAACTTTTGATTCGGTTTAATCAACCGCTTGACCTAATTGAGCTACCCATACCCAAACCCATGTTTTATGAAGGTGTCTTAGATCTAAAAATTCATAATTTTTAGACTTAATTAATTTTTTAAATTTAATTCTTAATTAAGTCCAAGGGTTCATAAAATAAAATATGCATCAAAGAACCTAGGGTTTTAGGATCTTGGATTTTGCAGAAAAGTAAGTTTTGATTTCTAATTAAGGACAAACGTGCAGCACCCTTACATGTCATAAGAACACCCCATCAAATATGAAGAGAGGGTCTTTAAATCCTTCTTACTCTTATGATCGAATGGCCAAGAGAAATGTCTTAGTCAAAAATATAAAAACTACACTACAAAATAGTTTAATCTAACACATATATCTCATATATGATTAAAGATCTAAACTCTACATGCTTTTCATATATCAAATATATCAATTAAAATATTTAAATATAAGTTTTAGATCTGATTACATCTGATGTAATATCTAAAAATAAAAATTTAAATGATCATAATATAAAAATTTTTAGATTTATACTATTCATAGCATAGAATTATAAAACTAGTCTAGACATGCATCGCATATATCATACATATGAAAAATTTAAATACACCTACTGTTAGGATTAGTGGTACTTCCAAGCCTTAGGAGGCCACTGGAGGAGTCAGGGTATTAGCTCCGAGAGATTAGGATAGGTGTGATCCTAGGGCTAGGATCCGTTTGGTTCTAGGATGGAGGTTCGGCCCTTCATTATCATAAGGCCCTAATTTGTGGGTCTCATGGGGGCTACTTAGAGTTTGGACCAAATTTGGATCCACGAGATTGAGTGCATGATCAGACTATGGTTGTACATGGGATTTAATGAGTGCATTCAGATTGGATTAGCCTACGAAGTTTTTTATGGATTAGAATTTTGGTCCATGTATAGGTTTATAAATACATGTATATTATAAATCCTAGGAATTGAAAGAAGATCTATAGAGCCATTTTCTCCCACATCTCTCCCTCTCTTTGGTTTCTTCACATGCCAAGGTGCCCTAGGGGGTACATCTCTAAGCTTGGAGGAAGGAGGCATGCCCCACTCTTTCTTCAACCTCAACAACGTCAAGAGATCCTATGCAATAATTGGTATCAGAGCTACGTTGATGAGTAGCGTGAAGGTGAGATCCAGCAATAGAGATTCAATAGAAGATTCTAAAAGAAAACCTAGTTTTCCATCATGGGATCGATCTCATCTGATCTGTAGAAAAAATTTCTAAAATTTTTCTACTAACTTTGATTAGATCTAAGAGTTCTTGGATCTGATCCTTATAATTTGATATTGAAAGCAAAAATAAATTAAAAATAAGAATAATAGTTGTACCTGATTTGGGTAAACTAGTTATCTTATCGATAATCTACTATCGCTCGAGGTTATGAATTTAGCCACGCACATGTCTAGCCTCTACCGAAGTCCACTCAGGCTGAATCTAGACATGCTCTCCTTCTGGATTTGATCTCCTAAAATCATATCTAGACTTATTTGTAGAGCCTTTAAAATAATAGTTGAAGGCAGCGCACTCGACTCACGAACATGCATCATCTCTTGCTTGATCTTCATGCCAATGCCTTAGATCTTCTTTGCTGGATTTTAGCCCAACCTTTGGGCATGGAGAAGAGGGAGAGAAGGCAGAATAAGGGGTGTGGAATAGAGGATGGGGCGGCAGCCTTGCGGTGTGGTAATTGGATCACTTCAAACCCTAGGCACACGAGGGGTTTAAATAGAGTTCCCTGCACCATGTAGTGCCACAGCATCAACTAATCATATTGGTTGATTTAATCAGATCTAAATCTGATTGGCCACGTGATATCACCAGATCCAATCAAGTTAGAGACCCCTAAAACCTTCCATAAGTGGCACCATAATTGGATAAGCACAAATAGTTTGGCACCTAAGACTTTGAATCCATCAAGAAATCCTAGAGTCCCATCCTTATGGGACTCTCTCTTCTTTTTCCCCATGTGTGCACACCATAATGGGGCGCGCACACATATTTGTGCATGAAAACCCAAGGGGGCGTGTGATAGGAATGGTGTACAAGGCGGAAGCATGGATTTCAAAGCAAAAATATGAAATCATACAAACCAAATAAGAACCCTAGGACCACCTTATTAGCAATTAAGTCATATAACATGCATTTATAATATAAAAGAAAGTATTAGAACATACCTCTTATCGCTTAATCCTAAATTATCCCTAATTGCCGACAGCAGTCTGTTAGGGGTTCCACCAGGTGCCCACATGTTCATCCTCCAACATTGATCCACACAGAGACATGATCAAGACACCAGCACCTCTGATTTATATAATTAAAATTTTAATAATAAGAACTTTAATTAAATGGGCAAGACCTTTCTTAGCCTTTATGTCACCTTTCTTGCCTCTCCTTACCTCTCATTCTTTTTTCTTATCTTCTTAATTTTTTTTACCTAATCTCTTTATCTTAAAATGACTTCTTATCCTTATAAGGACAAGGTCTGGATAAAAGAAGAGAAGAAAAAAAATTGGACAATAGAAAATACTTGTAAGAAAGAAAGATAATTTTCACTCTCTCTGGACTCTTGGTGCGCACCCCTATTTATAATGTACGTAGGGGTGCCATCTTAATTTCTCACGCCATTCCCACATCAACATCTCATGCCCCATCATCATATCTCACACCCATCTAAATTTTGCACCATTTAAAATTATGTAGACTTAGTCGAAGAGGTGCCTTAAAATAGGACTCTTCGGGCTAATTCTACGTAGTTTTTCTACGAAGAGTCATGATGCATAAGTATATGGTGCCATAATTCAAGGGCTTGGATCAGATTAGATGGCCATCTAATGGCCCTTAATGGGGATGCCACATATGAGGGGAGCCGTGGAGATAAGAGTGGAAAAGTCAAAACCCCATGGGTTTTGACTTGGTCCAAGGGGCGCCAAGGTAGAGTGCGAGGCAAGGAGTCCTCCTTATTTTATCCAAATATCAGATTATCTACGAACGGATTTCACCTGCAAAAGGACTCTTCTATGCCCCTTCTTAGATCTGAATATTTTGTAACAAAACTTACATAAAATAAATGATGGAAAAGTCAATGGAGGTTGGCGCCAACCAACTATGCGTTAAGAAGTCCCTAACGCATAAAATATTTTCCCACGCGCAAGAGAGAGAGTCTCTGGCATGTGGGACTCAGGTAAGTGATGCCCAAAACTAGGTTAATAAATCTAGGCTTCACCCAATTCAAGACCAAATCTGATTTAACTCAATTTGAATCAAAATTAGCCCAAATCGGAACCCGATTCGAATCCAATTCGAATCTAGGTGCTAGGGTTTGCAACATGTGCTAGCATGTTCAACTTGCAAACATGGTCTAATCTGATTAGACCCTTGATCAATTCCCTTTGTGTGTGATCCATTGGATTCCATATCTAGTCAACAGTGGATCTAGGTGCGATTTGACCTAATTTGGTTATAACTCAACCAAACCGATTTAGGTCAAAACTAGCTAACCTGATTTTGACCAATTAGAATACTTTCTAATTAATGATCAAATTAAACTTTTTAATTCAATCGAACCCACAAGATAAGATTGATGTCTAGCAATGTATCATGTCTACCTAAAAGATATAAAATTTTGATGGAAATACTAAAAATATCCTTCAGTGAAAATTACCATGCAACTAGATACTTTGATCTTCCTGCATCCTGAATATGACTCTGGATATGGAAATATGTCAATCCCGATATCATATTCATTTCTCTTTCAATCTTATGATGATGATTTATTTAATGAAACATTAGAAATCATTTCTAATTTTCATCATGCTTTGATCAAAATCTTTCTAAATCATCATTTGTTTGAAGTAGGTAGGATGCTATTTCCTCTTACTAGGAGTGATCGATTCCATGTTAACCTACTCACAACCTTTATGTATAATCTACCATATCCAGATCATCCCGTACATGACTGAGTCATGAATATGTATGAACCAAAATATGGATTCATATATATAAGATTCCATGGTAGTTTTAGGTCAATGGATTATATGTACAATTCCACTATGAGAACCATCTATTGATATGTAGATAAGACTCCATTAGATATTCTCAACTTAGAACAATTCAGTGAACTCATTCTCTAATGAGCACCCATATCTTTATATTAGTGTCATACACAAGTGCTTGTGAGATCAATCACCCTCTTAATTGAGCATACAAAATATGTGCTAGTCTTATCGAAAACATTGATCCCCAACTCAATATTCCATCGACCAGAAATGTTTAAATTAGGATTTTAAGGTTTTAGATCTCACTAGTATGACCTCATCATAATCCTGAAACCATATCCTTAGTTTATGGGGTTCATCATAATCTTAAATAAATTATAAGACACTACATATGATGAAATAATGCCTTTATTTTTTTAAAAATGTCATTACATGAGTTTGGATGACAAAAATGTCATTACATGAGTTTGGATGACAAGGAACAGCCCAAAAATAGATTGGCTTGAGGGCATATTCCTTTCAATCTCCCACTTGCACTAAAGCCAATCACCCTTAAATTTTAATCCCATATAATCAAGGTGACGATCAAACAATTGCAGTGGTAAAGCCTTAGTGAATGGGTCTGCTATGTTGTTCTTTGTGTCAACTCGTTCTATGACTACATCTTGTCTTTCAACAATTTCACAAACAAGATGGAAGCATCTCAGAATATGTTTGGATTTATGATGAGACCTTGATTTTTTTGCTTGAGCAACAGCTCTGGTATTATCACGATAAAGTGGTACTGGATTCTTAATTTCAGGAATAACACCTAATTCAGTGATAAACTTTTTCATCTAGATAACTTCCTTAGCGGCTTCACTTACAGCTATGTATTCCGCTTCAGTGGTTAAGTTAGCTACAGTTGGCTACTTAGTACTCTTCCAAATCAATGCTCCACCATTCAGAGTAATGACATACGCTGAAATGGATTTGCTATCATCTGGGTTTGATTAAAAACTAGAGTCAGAATATGCTTCTAGTTTAAGATCAGAACCACCATATACTAGATAAATATCTTTAGTCCTTCTCAAGTACTTAAGAATATTTTTCATAACTTTCCAATTATCCTCTCTTGGATCGGCTTGAAATCTACTTGCAATGCCTAAAGCATAAGCAACATCAGGCCTTGTACATAACATGGCATACATTATTGATCCAACAGCTGAAGCATAAGGAATGGAACTCATTCTATTTCTCTCTTTAGGTGTCTTTGGAGACATCTTTTTAGAGAGATGTATGCCTTGACTCATGGGTAAGTAACCTCTTTTACTCCCATCCATACTAATTTTTTTCAATATTAAGTCAATGTACCTAGATTGGGACAAGCCTAGCATCCTCTTAGATCTATCTCTATAGATCTTTATTCCTAGTATATAGGATGCTTCTCCCAAATCTTTCATGGAAAACTTATTTGATAGCCATAATTTGACTGATTGTAACATTGGGATATCATTCCCAATGAGAAGTATGTCATCTACATACAGAACTAAGAAGATTATGGTTCTTCCACTAGTTTTCTTGTACACACATGGTTCATCCACATTCTTGATAAAATCAAACTCTTTTACTGTTACATCAAAATGGATGTTCCAACTCCTTGATGCTTGCTTTAATCCATAAATGGATCTCTTAAACTTGCAAACCTGATTTGGTCTCTCATTTGACTCATATCCCTCTGGCTGTGACATATAGACCTCCTCCTCAAGGAAACCATTAAGGCAGGCAGTCTTTACATCCATTTGCCATATTTCATAATCATGGTATGCTGCTATGGCAAGCATAATCCGAATAGATTTGAGCATGGCAACAGGTGAAAATGTTTCATCATAATCAATCCCCTATTTTTGCCTAAAACCCTTAGCCACCAATCTGGCCTTACAGGTTTCAATTTGACCATCTGCTCCAATCTTTTTCTTAAAAATCCATTTGCATCCAATAGAGTTTATATCCTTTGGTGCATCCACTAAAGTCCATACTTTATTGGTGTGCATGGATTCCATTTCGGATTGCATGGCAGCCAGCCATTTGTCAGAGTCCTTACTTTTGACTGCTTCCATATAGGTCAGAGGTTCATCATTCTCAATGACTTGGATTTCATTGTTCTCAATAATAAACCTGTACCTCATAAGTGTATGTTGTACTCTTTTAGACCTATGGATAGGAGTTATGTGTTCTGGTTCTTTTATGTAATTATTTAATTGAAAAATTTCTATTTATTTTTCTTGAACTTCACTAAGTTCAATATTTCTGCCACTACCCTTTTCTAGGATAAATTTTTTTTTCATAAAAGTGGCATGCCTACTTACAAATATCTTTTGTTCAGTAGGATGGTAGAATAAATATCCTATACTATTTTTTGGATATCTGATAAATAGACATCTGTCTGATCTAGTATCAAGCTTATATCCTAAATTTTTTTTGACATATGCTGGACAACCCCATATCTTAAAATACTTAAGATTGGATTTTTTACTTCTTCATATGTCATATGGAGTACTAGATATAGATTTAGAAGGTACTCTATTCAAGATATAAATTACGATCTCCAGAGCATGACCCCAGAAGAAAATAGATAATTCAGTGAAGCACATCATGGATTGTACCATATCTAATAAGGTACGATTTTTTCTTTCGACTACATCATTTAATTACGGTGTATAAGGAGGTATCCATTCAGAGAGAATCCCTTTTACTTTAAGATAGTCTAGAAAATCACTAGATAAGTACTCACCTTCCCGATCAGATCGAAGAATTTTTATACATTATCCAGTTTGTTTTTCGACCATACTTTGATACTCTTTAAATTTATCAAAGGCTTCTGATTTATGTTTCATAAGATACACATATCCAAACCTAGATAAATCATCAGTGAATGTTATGAAATAAGAGTATTCTTCTTTGGCTTGAGTTGTCATAGGACCACATACATCCGTATATGCAAGTCTTAATAATTCTTTTGTCCTTTCTCCATGTCCACTAAATGGAGTCCTAGTCATTTTACCCATGAGACATGATTCACAAATTTCTAATGATTCATAATCAAAAAGACCAAAGAACTTTTCTTTGTATAACTTGTTAATCCTAGCCTCACTAATATGACCTAATTGACAATGCCAAAGTAAAGTATTATTTATGTCATCTCTCTTATGTTTTCTATTTTCATGAATATGAAATATATCGTCATCCAAACATAGAGTCAACAAACCATTGCTAAATATGCCAAAACAAATATTTTCATTAGAATATTTGATCGAGCAACCTTCGCTCGTTACATTAAGACTATAACCATGTTTTAATAACAAGGGTATAGATATAATATTTCTAATGATCTTGGGCATATAATAATAATTTGTAAGCTCTAAGATCTTCTCATAAGGTAACTTCAATATATTTGTCCCTACAGCTTCTACTTGGATAGACTCTCCTCCAGCGCCATAGAGCTTGAAGTCACCTTTCTTCAAAATCTTAATTTTCTACAAACCCTATAAAGATTTGCAGATATAAAAACCACAGCCGGTATCTAATATCCAAGAATTTGAAATGAAAGAATTTAATAATAATATAGTATGTATCTCATACGTACCTTTTGGTGCATTATTTGCATCAGACTTCACGGTTGCAAGGTAAGCATTGCAATTCCTCTTTCAATGATCTATTTTGCCGCAATGAAAATTGGTCGTCTGTTCGGAGATTTTCTTCTCCTTTTTCTTCTTATTTATATCACCTTTAGGGTTCAACCTTCTCTTTGAACTCTTTTTGCCTGCCTTCTTCTTGGAGATCCCGTCCACAAGAAGAAGAGGAGTCTTATGCTTCTTGATATGGCTTTCTGCTATCTTGAGCATATTTAATAGCTCAGATAAGAAAGAATTTAGTTTGTTCATGTGATAGTTCATGATAAACTAAGAAAATAATTTTGAAAGTAATTGCTGGATCAAATCCTGACTTAACTCTCCATCCATAACAAAACCTAATTGACTTAATCGAGTGATTAGGTCAATTACCATCAAAACATGATTTTGTATGGATGTTCCTTCTGTCATTCTTGCTTAGAATAATTGCTTAGATATTTCATATCTAGTAGTTTTACTATGCTCTCCATAAAATTCTTTTAAATTGAGCAATATGGACTGAGTGTCCATACCATCATGCTACCTCTGTAATTCATTACTCATAGAGGCAAGTACGATGCATTTGACAGTAAAAGAATCATTTTGCCACATCTTGTATGTGGACTTATCTTCATCTGTGGCAAATTTTCCTAATGGTTTAGGATCAGGGGCATCAAGAATATAGGAGAGTTTTTTTTGACTGGATACTATTTTTAGGTTTCTCAACTAGTCCACATAATTTTGATCAGTCAATTTATTTAAATCCAAAATTGAATGCAATGAAAGTGAAGAAGCCATTTAATCTACATAATAAAGAATAATACATAAGCAAACAACTCATGATGACAAACATAATTAAATTAGGATTTTAATTTAATTATGTCTTCCACTATTTAATCAAAAATCATAACCGTCTAATTGATTTTCTTAGTGAGAATAAGACCCTAATTCCTTATAAAAGGTCTTGTGGTTGTACAACAAACTTGTTATAAGTTCAAAGGTAGGAAACTCTTTCCAATTGCATTTTATACAACTCTCAAAAAACTTTTGCCTCTAAAACATTAATAGCCTTGTGTTAACACAACAAACTTTAATGTTTTAGTTGAAGTAGAACCCTTCATTTCTATACAGTCAAAATAAAATATAACTGCTTTTGTGGTTACACAATAAAGCAATATATTCAAAATGCTGTAAGCATCTTAATGCACTAGATTAATATTACATCATTTTTCATGATAGATCTTGTGGTTACACAACAAAAGTAATATGGTTCTGGACATAGTAAGAACCTAGTATGAGGAAAGGCCTTAATGTAGTGAATATAATACTAAGCATTTCAATTTAGAATTAAATTAATCAAATTGGCCAGGTAAGTGAGAGAGAAGTGGGAATCCCTCCGTTGCTTTCCTTAGACACCAATAAATTGGCCAAGTCAGACAATGGAACCAATTAAAAAATCATGTTCTCTTTATCAATCATGAACCATTTTTCCTAGACATCGATTGATCAATTAGACATCCTCACTGATTCAGCTATAGGTTAATTACACTACAACTTAATATAATTTTTAAAGAGAGATTTAAATGATCTCGATACACATTCTGATTTAAATCAAACTAAATGCATAAAAACATCAATTATGATAAAATTTATATATATATATATTAACATGTATAATTATTGTAGGACAACCATCATTACATAGTAAATACTTTTCCACTATGTCAGGGCAACCTTTATAGAATAATATATACATCATAATCTTATTATGATAAATAAAAGAATATGATCTGATCATATAAATAACATGCAAATAAATAAAAAAATATATATATCATACTTTTCTTTTATGCCATTATATTATAAGCAAAGCATTATATGATTTAACCTAATAAACTTGGCTCTGATACCACTGATAGGAATGGTGTACAGGGTGGAAGCATAGATTTCAAAGCAAAAATATGAAATTATACAAACCAAACCCAAACCCTAGGACCATTTTATTAGCAATTAAATCATATAACATCCATTTGTAATATAAAAGAAAGTATTAGAGCATACCTCTTATCGCTTAACCCAAAATTATCCCTAATTGCCGGCAGCAGTCCGTTAGGGGTTTCACCAGGTGCCCACATGTTCACCCTCCAATGTTGATCAACATAGAGACTTGATCAAGACACCAGCACTTCTGATTTGTATAATTAAAATTCTAATAATAAGAACTTTAATTAAAACCCCATGGGTTTTGACTTGGTCTAAGGGGTGCCAAGGTATAGTGGGAGGCAAGGAGTCCTCCTTATTTTATCCAAACTTCAAATTATCTATGAAGAGATTTTATCTGTAGAAGGACTCTTCTGTGCCTCTTCCTAGATCTAAATATTTTGTCATAAAACTTATGTAAAATAAATGATGGAAAAGTCAAAGGAGGTTGGCACCAACCAACTATGCGTTAAGAAGTCCCTAACGCATAAAATATTTTTCCATGCGCAAGAGAGAGAGTCTCTAGAGTGTGGGACTTAGGTAAGTGATGCCCAAAACTAGGTTAATAAATCTAGGCTTCACCCAATTCAAGATCAAATCTGATTTGACTCAATTTGAATTAAAATTAGCCCAAATCGGAACCCGATTCAAATTCGATTCGAATCTAGGTGCTAGGGCTTGCAACATGTGCTAGCATGTTCAACTTACAAACATGGTCTAATCTGATTAGACTCTTGATCAATTTCTTTTGTGTGTAATTCATTGGGTTCCATATCTAGTCAGTAGTGGATCTGGGTACGATTTGACCTAATTTGGTTATAACTCAACCAAACCGATTTAGGTCAAAACTAGCTAACCCAATTTTGACCAATTAGAATACTTTCTAATTAATGATCAAATTAATTTTTTTAATTTGATCGAACCCACAAGACAAGATTGACATCTAGCAACATATCATGCCTACCTAAAAGATATGAAATTTTGATGGAAATATCAAAAATACCCTTCAGTAAAAATTACCATGCAACTAGATCTTTCGATCTTCCTGCATCTTAAATATGACTCTGGGTATGAAAATATGTCAATTCCAATATCATATTCATTTCTCATTTAATCTTATGATGATGATTCATTTAATAAAATATTAAAAATTATTTCTAATTTTCATCATGCTTTGATCAAAGTCTTCCTGAATCATCATTTATTTGAAGTAGGTAGGATGCTATTTCCTCTTACCAGGAGTGATCGGTTTCATGATAACCTACTCACAACCTTCATATATAATCTGTCATATTCAGATCATCCCATACATGACTGAGTCATGAACGAGTATGAACCAAAATATGGATTCATATATATAAGATTCCATAGTAGTTTCAGGTCAAAGGATTATATGTACAATTCTACTATTAGAATCATCTATTGACATGTAGATGAGACTCCATTAGATATTCTCAACTTGGATCAATTCAATGAACTCATTCTCTAGTGAGCACCCACATCTTTGTATTAGTGTCATACATAAGTGATTGTGAGATCAATAACCCTCTTAATTGAGCATACAAAAGATGTGCTAGTCTTATCGGAAACATTGATCCCCAACTTAATGTTCCATCAATCAGGAATGTTTAAATTAGGATTTTAAGGTTTTAGATCCCACTGGTATGATCTCATCAAAATCCTAAAATCATAGCTTTAATTTATGGGGTTCATCATAATCTTAAATAAATAATAAGACACTGCATATGATGAAATAATGCCTTTATTTATTTAAAAATATCATTACATGAGTTTGGAAGACAAAGAATAGCCCAAAAATAGATTGGCTTGAGGGCATATTCCTTTCAGCATGCACCCCTAGAAAGTCTCCAGGGGGCGCATGCCCTTGCCCTTTCTTCCTTGCATCTAGGTCATCTCATGTCCTAACAGTGATAAGAATTGGCAAGTCTTATCTTGTCAAATATAGGAATTGGTAGGTACTGTTCTATTCCTATTTGATGGATTAGGACAATATTTTTTGAACTGGATAAACTTTAGTCAGACTATGATAAAATCATATAGGATTCATGGATGAGCCTAAATCAATTTGGCTCAGACGAGATGAACTAAAAGACTACAGAAGAAGAATGTTAGGCTTAGTCGTGTGCTAGCATGATTTTCTTGAACCTAATTGGATCTAACCTAAATCAATCAAACTTGGTTAGCTCAATTGATCACATCTAGGACCAAACCCTTATTTGTGTGACATAATTAAGTTCAATTCCATATGGTAATGAGATATCTCATGATCTCTATCATCGACATCATCGAAATATCTTTCTATGGATCAGAACTCTTTTGATTCATCTAATTAAATGATCAATTATCAACATCATTCTAATAGCTCCAAAAATTTATCAGTGATACCTATCAATATGTGGTGGCAACACATTAGAACTAAATGTGAACCTCTCAATGTAGCTACATGTGTGATTGAGTTCTTCTATTATGAGCCTCGATAGAATTAGGGTTAAGGTGAACTCGTCAAACCCAATGATAAGTGGTAAAAATATACTAATAAAAGTATTAAATTATAAAATAAATTAACCTATTTTATTAAAAATTGATACTTTTATTAATCTTATATAGGAAAGAAGGCTACCAATATGAAGATCTCATTTTTTTGGTTTAGATGAAAAAAATTTCAGGCAAAACGGACTTCAAACGAGCCCAGAATCGAATTTCAAAAAAAAAAAAAAAAAATGCCGACACAACGCTGACGTCAGCATTTTTCGTGGTGCACGGTGGACCATCTGAAGGGTAATTTGGGAATTTCATAGCTTAAAGCGTGCGTTGATTGGCTGAAGAACGCGGCAGTTCATGCAACACCGGGCTCGCGCACGGTCCATGGAGGGCAATTTGGGAATTTGGGCTGATCCAACGGGCGGTTTTCACTGAAGCTTGATCGGATGGATGAGAAGAAGGCGCTGATGGATGGCATCTATAGCTCCCAATCGAGATCCAACGGTCGAGATTCATCCCGACATAAAACTAAAGGTCTGAAGGCTTATTTCAACGCAATCGGACGGTCCAGATTCGATCCAACGGCTGAGATTAAATCCGACTTGATCTGGGTTATTTTAAAGGATTTTTGAGTGGATTTTGGACCGTTTGATCAAGATCTAACGGGCAGAATTATCCAGATCTTAATTTGAGTTGATTTAGGAGTCCTAAACCTAATTTTTGAGGAATTTGGGGGGGAATAAAACTCTTTACTTATAAAAAAAAGCCTGTTGCCGTGAAATAAAAAAGAAAAAAAAGAGGGAAAAAGAGAGAGACAAAGAGAGAGATGGGGAGAAAGAGAGAGGGAGAAAGAGAGAGGAGAGAGATAAAAAAAGTGATTTATGAGAAAATCAAAAGGATTTTTTTTGATTTTTCTTCAACGATCAAGACATCAAGGAGCCTCTTCTTCTTCGCCAAGTTCTCCACATCAAGAGCAGCAGACAATCAATTTCAGCAATCAAACAGTCTAATTTCTCCATGCTTTTTATTTTATTTGCTATTTTTGAATTTGTTATTATGAACTAAATTTTATTTTACTAAGGCTAAGGTGTAGCCACTCTTTGGATGCAATATTCAGTATGACTTATTTTTAAATTTTATTCATGATGAGTATATAAATCTGATCTTAATGCTTTTAGATTACTGACCATCTTCTAATTGATCTGATGAACAAAGATGTTACGGACCAAGTACATCTATGTTAATGCTTCTTGATTATATACCTTATATTATGAATCAAATTAGAATTTATATGCATGCGGGAATTTTAGTGCGCTTTGGACGCAGCGTATTTTAATTAGAGGGTTTCACAAAATCTAATGCATTAATATTTATTTAAATTACACCTGGACCAAAGGCTAATTAATAAATATTAATAGATTTACTATGCCTGGACCAAAGGATAGTGAATAAATTAGGAGACTCCACCGTCACATGAAATAAAATTAATCTAAAAATCTGAATATTGTATTGACTGAGTTGGTGAACCGATTGCCTTAGTAATCCATTGCTCTTGAATTTAAAATCCTAATAATTTACACTCTCTCTATTTAATTAAAAACTTTTAATCATTTTGTTTTAATTTTTTTTAATTTTTTATTCTCATAAATCGATCTTCTAAATAAAGCATAGGAAAGAGCTTTTCAGTACTTATTTTCCAATCCTCTAGGGACGATACTCTACTCATTCACTTTATTACTTGATCGACTGGTGCACTTGCATAGCTATAAATTAGCACGCATCAAGTTTATTTCTATGGCAAGTGCACCAGTCGATCAAGTAATAAATAGAATGAGTAGAGTATCATCCCTAGAGGATTGGAAAATAAGTACTGAAAAGCTCTTTCCTATGCTTTATTTAGAAGATCGATTTATGAGAATAAGAAATTAAAAAAAATTAAAAAAAATAATTAAAAGTTTTTAATTAAATAGAGAGAGTGTAAATTATTAGGGTTTTAAATTCAAGAGCAATGGATTACTAAGGCAATCGGTTCACCAACTCAGTCAATACAATATTCAGGTTTTTAGATTAATTTTATTTCATGTGATGGTGGAGTCTCCTAATTTATTCACTATCCTTTGGTCCAGGCATAGCAAATCTATTAATATTTATTAATTATCCTTTGGTCCAGGTGTAATTTAAATAAATATTAATGCATTAGGTTTTGTGAAACCCTCTAATTAAAATACGCTGCGTCCAAAGCGCACTAAAATTTCCGCATGCATATGAATTCTAATTTGATTCATAATACAAGGTATATAATCAAGAAGCATTAACATAGATGTACTTGGTCCGTAATATCTATGTTCATCAGATCAATAGAAGATGGCCAGTAATCTAAAAGCATTAAGATCAGATTTATATACTCCTCATGAATAAAATTTAAAAATAAATCATACTGAATATTGTATCAAAAGAGTGGCTACACCTTAGCCTTAGTAAAATAAAATTTAGTTCATAATAATAAATTCAAAAATAGCAAATAAAATAAAAAGCATGGAGAAATTAGACTGTTTGATTGCTGAAATTGATTGTCTGCTGCTCTTGATGTGGAGAACTTGGCAAAGAAGAAGAGGCTCCTTGATGTCTTGATCGTTGAAGAAAAATCAAAAAAAATCTTTTTGATTTTCTCACAAATCACTTTTTTTATCTCTCTCCTCTCTCTTTCTCTCTCTCTTTCTCCCTCTCTCTTTCTCCCCATCTCTCTCTTTGTCTCTCTCTTTTTCCCACTTTTTTTTTCTTTTTTATTTCACGGCAATAGGCTTTTTTTTATAGGTAAAGAGTTTTATTCTCCCCCAAATTCATCAAAAATTAGGTTTAGGACTCCTAAATCAACTCAAATTAAGATCTAGATAATTCTGCCCGTTAGATCTTGATCAAACGGTCCAAAAACCACTCAAAAACCCTTTAAAATAACCCAGATCAAGTTGGATTTAATCTCAGCCATTGGATCGATCGTTGGATCGAATCTGGACCGTCTGATCGCGTTGAAATAAGCCTTCAGACCTTTAGTTTTATGTCGGGATGAATCTCGGCCGTTGGATCTCGATCGGGAGCTGCGGATGCCATCCATCAGCGCCTTCTTCTCATCCATCCGATCAAGCTTCAGTGAAAATCGCCCGTTGGATCAGCCCAAATTCCCAAATTGCGCTCCGTAGACCATGCGCAAGCCCGATGTTGCGTGGACCGCCGCATTCTTCAGCCAATCAACGCGCACTTTATGCTATGAAATTCCCAAATTACCATTCAGATGGTCCATCGTGCACCGCGAAAAATGCCGACGTCAGCGTTGTGTCGGCATTTATTATTATTATTTTTTTTTTTGAAATTCGATTCTGGGCTCGTTTGAAGTCCGTTTTGCCTGAAATTTTTTCATCTGAACCAGAAAAATGAGATCTTCACATTGGTGGCCTTCTTTCCAACATAAGATTAATAAAAGTATCAATTTTTAATAAAATAAATTAATTTATTTTATAATTTAATACTTTTATTAGTATATTTTTACCACTTATCATACCCCCCAACTTAGTCATTGCTAGTCCCTTAGCAACGCTTTATTTAATACCATATTTCAATAAGATTATCTTTCACAAAAATAAAATCTAGGATTAAAGATCAAAAAGTTTAGAAAATACTGCTAACTAAGCATTGAGCTTTAGAAGTAAATTTTTCAGTCAATACAATTAAAAACTTTCTTAAAGTACATCAAAGATCTATAGCACTTGTATTCGTGATGACTAACTTTAGCATTTCAGTATTAAATTAAAAGAATAAAAGTATCCTCTCTTATCACCTATTTTGGTTAATTTTCTATACATTTTCAATTTTATACTCATGAATTAAGGTAGCTTTCACACCGCCTTTTCTTTTTTTTTTTTCTTTTTTCTTTCTTTTTTTTTTTTTTTACTATGCTGAGCATCCTTGCTCCCTTCACCGTTTTACGTGAATTTTCATACTTGACCTAGGTGCAGAGATCCAGTACTTAGCTTTGGGCAATCCACATATACTCTATCTTTGCACTTTATTTATAGTAGGTAGCTCTTTCCTTAAATCAAGTTCTTTGATCAGAATGTATATTAATTACCAATTTTCAGTGATAATTAAATCCTCAGTTGACCTATAATCAATAACCTACTTTGCCTTGTTAGTGTGCATGTGCAATAAAAAGTGCTAATAATCTTTTAATGACCTAAGTAGGCTGCTAAAAGTTGACCAACTAATCTACTTCTTTAACTCATTACATTCATTAGCAAATAATTCTATCTTTTATCACTTATCCAGTTTATCTTGCTCAAGATTTTCTTCTTCACACATGGATTTTTTTTTTTTTTTTTAACTTTAACTTGTTCTATGTTGTCTTAAAGGAAAAAGAAAAATAAAGGATGTAATAAAGGATAGGAAAGAATACACCTGATTTGGTTCATTCTGGTTCTTTAGAGCTTTGAAATTTTGCTTGAGTTCTCATTGATTACACCAAAGTAGTAAAAGAGCAATAATAAATTACTAAAAAAAATAAAAGAAAAAAAATGATCAAAACTAAAAAGAAAAGAAACAACCTATCTAGTAGTTCTGATTTATAGTCTTCAGCTTGACTTTCTTTAAGTTCTAAAGTGGATCAATCTGGTGCCACTTCAATTGGAATACTTTCATGTTTGATTGCATCCTCTTTTAATTTGACATTGCTCGCTTTTGTAGTCTCAAACCTGTTTTCTACAGAATTCTCATATAATGGATTGTCAATAATGTCAATAAAAAAACAAGTTTGATTATCATCAGGATATTTAGTATCTTTAAAAATATTAAAAGTAACTTGTTCGTCTTGGACTCTAAGAATTAATTTTTCTTGTTGAACATCTATTAAAGCTCCTCTAGTAGCTAAAAGGGTCTCCCTAAAATAAGGGTACATCATAATCTTCTTCCATATCAAGAACAATAAAATCAACAGAAAAAAATAAACTTGTTTACCTTTACCAAGACATCCTCCACTATACCTCTTTGGATATTTAATGGATCTGTCAGCTAATTGAAGAGTAATAGTGGTAGGCTTTGGTTCTCCTAGACCCAGCTTTTCTGAAAATAGAAAAAGGCATGAGATTTAATGCTTGCTCCTAAATCACATAAAACTTTATCAAAACTACAATCACCAATAATGCAGGGGATAGTAAAACTCCCTGGATCTTTTAACTTTTGTGGTAATTTATTTTGAAGTATTGCTGAGCATTCTTCATTCAAATTTATTCTCTCATGCTCCTTCAGCTTTTTCTTATTTGTTAAGATTTCTTTGAGAAACTTGGCATACCTGGGCATTTGAGTAATAGCATCTACAAAAGGAATATTAATATGTAAATTCTTTAAAATTTTGAAAAAGTTAGAAAATTCCTTATCTGGATGCTGTATTTGTCTCTTTGGGAATGGTAGTGGCGGCACATAGGGCTTCACATTTGGATCAGCAAACCGTATACCTGGAGACCATCCATCTGTTGGTTGTTTTGGTGACTGACGAATTTGAGTTGATGGTTCCTTATTTGTAGTTGGCTCTTCAGTCTCATTCTTCTGATGTGGCTCCTCCAGCTTTGTACCACTTCTTAGGGTGATAGCATTGACTTGCTCCCTTGGATTTATCTCCGTATTGCTTGGCAAGGATCCTTGAGGTCTCTCGGAGATTATCTTAGCCATTTGACCTATTTGCATCTCCAAGTTTCGAATTGCTGCTGTTTGGTCTTGCCTAAGTTTGGCTTCCAAATTTTTTATAGTTGCTTCTTGGTTTTGCATAAATTTGACCATCAGCTCTTCTATGTTGGACTTCTTTTTAGGTACTTGGAATCCCGGGGGTGGCTGTTGTGCTGCATTTTGATTGCTCCATGAGAAATTTGGGTGCTGCCTCCACCCTTGATTGTATTTGTTGGAGTAGGGATTGTTTTATTGCGGCCTAAAAAAATTACCAATATAATTAGCTGTATCAGTTGTTTTAGCAAATGGATTACCTGTCTGGCAATTGTTCGTATCATGTCCTCCTCCACACAGATCACAAGTAATGCTCTGAACATGCATAGCTGTTCCCTTTAAGTTGTTGACTTCGGCTCTAAGGGCTGCAATTTCAGCTAGTAAAGTTGGCACGCAATCTACTCCCTGCACAACTGCTAGTCTTTTTGGCATCATGCACTCTATCTGCCATTGATAGCTATTTGATGCCATCTCATCGATCAGATTGAAGGCTTCTTCCTCCATTTTTTGATTAATGGTTCCTCCTGCTGCTGCATCAATCATAGATCGATTAGTAGGAGATAAACCATTATAGAAAGTTTGTACCTAAAGCCATACGGGTAGTTGATGATGTGGACATCTCCTCAGCAGTTCCTTGAAATGCTCCCAAGCCTCATATAGTGTCTCCATGTCCATCTGCATAAAAGAAGTGATATCGTTGCGCATCTTAGCAGTCTTAGAAGGTGGAAAGTACTTGGCTAAGAATTTTTGGGCTAGGACATCCCAAGTTGTGATAGAACCCATCGGAAGAGAATGAAGCCAATTTTTAGCTTTATCCCATAAAGAGAAAGGAAATAACCTTAATCTAATAGCATCATCCGACACCCCATTAATTTTAAAAGTATCGCAAAGTTCAAAAAAATTAGAAATATGGGCATTCGGATCATCATGCACGTGTCCACTGAATTGGACAGTTGATTGAATCATCTGGATCATCGCCGATTTTATTTCGAAGTTGTTTGCTCGTACAGGCGGTCTCCTGATGCTCGAAGCTACATCGGCTACAGATGGTGTGATGTAATCATTTAATGGATGATGTATTGGTCGAATAGCTTCATGCTATCCTTCAGTCGCCATATCCACTCCTAGATTGATGTCGTTAGGATCTTCAGCTGCCATGTTTCTCTCTTGTTGTAGTCTTCTAATAGTTCTTTCAATTTCTGGATCTAGAGGTAGTAAGTTACTATGTCCAGTATGTGTCATGCACTAAATTTTTTTTTTTTAATAATAAAAATTAAAAATAAATTTCTAAAGTAAAGCTAGGATCAAAATTTCAATATTGTTTTAGACACAATCCCCGACAACGGTGCCAAAAACTTGATGCGTGCTAATTTATAGCTATGGCAAGTGCACCAGTCGATCAAGTAATAAAGTGAATGAGTAGAGTATCGTCCCTAGAGGATTGGAAAATAAGTACTGAAAAGCTCTTTCCTATGCTTTATTTAGAAGATCGATTTATGAGAATAAGAAATTAAAAAAAATAAAAAAAAAATAATTAAAAGTTTTTAATTAAATAGAGAGAGTGTAAATTATTAGGGTTTTAAATTCAAGAGCAATGGATTACTAAGGCAATCGGTTCACCAACTCAGTCAATACAATATTCAGGTTTTTAGATTAATTTTATTTCATGTGACGGTGGAGTCTCCTAATTTATTCACTATCCTTTGGTTCAGGCATAGCAAATCTATTAATATTTATTAATTACCCTTTGGTCCAGGTGTAATTTAAATAAATATTAATGCATTAGGTTTTGTGAAACCCTCTAATTAAAATACGCTGCGTCCAAAGCGCACTAAAATTTCCGCATGCATATGAATTCTAATTTGATTCATAATACAAGGTATATAATCAAGAAGCATTAACATAGATGTACTTGGTCCGTAACATCTATGTTCATCAGATCAATTAGAAGATGGCCAGTAATCTAAAAGCATTAAGATTAGATTTATATACTCCTCATGAATAAAATTTAAAAATAAGTCATACTGAATATTGCATCAAAAGAGTGGCTACACCTTAGCCTTAGTAAAATAAAATTTAGTTCATAATAACAAATTCAAAAATAGCAAATAAAATAAAAAGCATGGAGAAATTAGACTGTTTGATTGCTGAAATTGATTGTCTGCTGCTCTTGATGTGGAGAACTTGGCGAAGAAGAAGAGGCTCCTTGATGTCTTGATCGTTGAAGAAAAATAAAAAAAAAATCCTTTTGATTTTCTCACAAATCACTTTTTTTATCTCTCTCCTCTCTCTTTCTCTCTCTCTTTCTCCCTCTCTCTTTCTCCCCGTCTCTCTCTTTGTCTCTCTCTTTTTCCCTCTCTTTTTTTTTTTATTTCACGGCAACAGGCTTTTTTTTTATAGGTAAAGAGTTTTATTCCCCTCCAAATTCATCAAAAATTAGATTTAGGACTCCTAAATCAACTCAAATTAAGATTCGGGTAATTCTGCCCATTAGATCTTGATCAAATGGTCCAAAAACCACTCAAAAACCCTTTAAAATAACCCAGATCAAGTCGGATTTAATCTCAGCCGTTGGATCGACCGTTGGATCGAATTTGGACCATCCGATTGCATTGAAATAAGCCTTCAGACCTTTAGTTTTATGTCGGGATGAATCTCGACCGTTGGATCTCGATCGAGAGTTGCGGATGCCATCCATCAGCGCCTTCTTCTCATCCATCCGATCAAGCTTCAATGAAAACCGCCCGTTGGATCAGCCCGAATTCCCAAATTGCCCTCCATGGATCGTGCGCGAGCCCGATGTTGCATGGACCGTCGCGTTCTTCAGCCAATCAATACGTGCTTTGAAATTCCCGAATTACCCTTCAGATGGTCCACCATGCGCCGCGAAAAATGCTGACGTCAGCGTTGCGTCGGCATTTTTTTTTTTTTTTTTTTTTGAAATTCGATTTTGGATTCGTTTGAAGTCCATTTTGCCTGAAATTTTTTTCATCTGAACCAGAAAAATGAGATCTTCACATTGGAGGCCTTCTTTCCTACATAAGATTAATAAAAGTATCAATTTTTAATAAAATAGATTAATTTATTTTATAATTTAATATTTTTATTAGTATATTTTTACCACTTATCACCCAACACCCTATCATATGATTGAATCATTCGATCTGAGTCTAATGTGAAATCCTAATAGAAAACTCTTTTCTATTATATCATACTACCATGGCTATGGGCTTAAGAACTCGATCTCATGATCATCATAGGACTACTTCTCTATCAAGGTTGATAGATCCCATCTTGGTATGAACTAGTTCCTACAATGAACATGCCATAGCCAACATACACCTCAGAATTCCAAATTACTAAAAGACCAAGTTATGGTATAGTCAAACTATAACACACTCAAGATAAACTGTCGATGCACCTCAGGTCTAAGACCAAACACATAACCACAGCATCGAGCTCAGTCATTGATGAGAAGGTAGACTTTCTTATGACTGTTCGAGGTGGTCATGCTCAGTGCCCTCATTCTTTAATGAGTACCTATACTCTCGCTCTGGTATCTCCACACCGTAGACTTAGGACTCATTTATCCTAAGAAAGTAATTGTACATTGATCTTTCGAATTGATCATCATTCTCGTGATAATCTTACAATCAAAAGTAGTTTATGAGTTAATTATGACAACACGTGACTTAAATTTTCAACTCTTGAAATATGCATCTATCATACCTATTAACTCAAAGGATATATCATAGATACTTTAAATACATAATATGATAGAAAATAACCCTTTTATTAATTTATAGTTAAAATTATAAAAGTATCCCTAGAATGTGCATTATAAGTGTCAACCAATCTGGCTTATAGAACATTCATCTAATAAACTCCCACTTGACCTAAAGTCAATTGGCCATAAATCTTAGTCCCATCATTTCAAGGTAGGCTTCGATCTTCTACTGGCTCAACGACTTCATCAGTGGTTTAGCCGCATTATCTATGGTGTCCACTCTCTTTATCTCAACATAATCCTTCTTGACGTAATCATGGATGAGGTGATATTGCTGCTCGATATGCTTTGACTTCTGGTAAGACCTCGACTCTTTAGCTAGGGCTATGGTGCCATTATTATCATAGTATAGAGGGACGATATCCGATGGCATCACTTCAAGTTCTATGGTGAATTTTTTATATCAGAATGCTTCTTTTGTAGCTTCCGACATAGCGATATACTAAGCTTCCATTGTGGAGTCTACGATCACTATCTACTTGGAACTATTTCAGCTAAAGCACCACCATTGCATACAAAGAGACTTCTAGATGTTGACTTTCGATCATCTATATCAGACATAAAGTTTGAGTCTGTATATCCTTGGACCTAGAGTTCTCCATTACCAAATATAAAAAATATGTCCTTAGTCCTTCTCAAGTACTTAAGGATACATTTTATAGAAGTCCAGTGCTCTTCATCTGGATTCAATTGATATTTGCTTGTGACAGTTATAGCATGCACAATATCAGATCGTGTACAGAGTATGGCATACATGAGGCTCCCTATTGTCGAAGCATAAGGGATCCTGCTCATGCATTCAATCTTGTTAGGTGTGTTAGACACATCTTCTTGAAGAGATGAATGCCATGTCTGAAGGACACCAATCCTCTCTTAGAGTTTTTCATGCTCAACCTCTTCAGCACCTCCTCTATGTACATCTTCTATGATAGACCCAGCATCCTATTCGGTTTATCCCTATAGACCATTATTTCCAATATAAAAGATGCTTCTCCTAGGTTTTTTATAAAGAACTCTTTTGACAACCATATTTTGATAGATGTAAACATGAGAATATCATTTCCAATTAGTAGGATGTCATCCACGTACAATATAAGAAAGAAAATAGTGCTCTCACTGATCTTTTTGAAAACATATGGCTCCTTATTTTTGATGAAATCAAATAATTTGATCACATCATTAAAATGAACATTTCGGCTTCGAGATGCTTGCTTGAGTCTATATATGGATCTTTGCAGCTTGCAGACCTTATGATCATGATCATTGGACATGAAACTAAATGGCTACTCCATATAGATATCTTCCTCAAGATATCCATTTAAGAATACCATGACCTTATGATCACGATCATTGGATGTGAAACTGAATGGCTATTCCATATAGATATCTTTCTCAAGATATCCACTTAAGAATACCATTTTTACGTCAATCTACCATATTTCATAATCGAAATTGACTGCAATAGAAAGTAGTGTGTGGATGAATTTTAGCATGGCTACTGATAAAAAGGTCTCCTGATAGTCAATGCCTTCGTGCTAATTATATCCTTTCACTACGAGCCTAGCTTTGAATATCTCTACATTCCCATTAGCACCTATCTTTCTCTTGAAGATCAATTTATACTCAATAGGTACAATATCTTCAGATGGATCTACCAAGGTCCAGACTTGGTTCGAGCGCATCGAGTCAATCTTTGATCTCATTGCCTCTAACCATTTCTCGGAGTCAATATCTGATATCATCTTATCATAGGTCTTGGGACCATCACCATGAATCCTATGTTAGATATATGTGCCCTAGAAGCCAGAATTGGCTGACACTTGTAATACACTTCTAGGGGCAAAATTGTAATTTTGACTATAATTAATAAAATGGGTTATTTTCTATCACACCTGTGTATTTAGTGTCTGTGATACATCCTTTGAGTTAATGGTAATGATAATTCATATTTTCAAGAATTGAAAATTTAAGACATGAATAATCATTATTAACTCATAAACAGCTCCCGACCATAGGATCATCACGAGGATGGTGATTGATCCGGAAGGTTGGTGTACGATCGCTTCTCTTTAGTAGATGAGTCTTGAGTCTACGGTGTGGAGACACCGGAGCGAGAGTACAGGTACTCGTTAGAGAACGAGGGCACTGAGCGTGACCACCTCGAGTAGTCATTAGGAAGTCTACCTTCTCGTCAATGACTGACTCGATGCTGCAGTAGTGTGTCTGGTTCTTTGACCTGAGATGCATCGACAGTTCACCTTGAGGGTGTTATAGTTTGACTACACCATTACTCGGTCTCCTAGCCATATGGAACCCTGAGGTGTATGTTGGCTATAGCATGTTCATTGTAGGAACTGGATTGCATCAAGATGGAATCTATCTACCTCGGTGGTAGAGGAGCAGCCCTATGATAATCATGAGAATCAAGTCCTGAAGCCCATGGCCATGGCAGAGTGAAATAATAGAAAGAGTTTCTATTTAGGTTTTCACATTGGACTCGAATCGAATGATTACATCATATGACAGAGACTAGGGTTTGATGAGTTTACCTTAACCCTAATCTGATCGGGGCTCAAGATAGAAGAACTTAATCACACAGGTAGCTGCACCAAGAGGTTCGCATTCAGCTCTGATGGGTTGCCACCATATACTGCTAGGTGTCACTGGTGGATTTTGGGAGCAATTAGAATGATTTAGATGATCGATCATTCTAGCTGTTCGAATCAGAAGAGTTCTGATCCATCGAAAGGAGTTTCGATGATGTCGATGATAGAGATCATGACATATCCCATTACCATACAGAACTGAACCTAACTGGGTCACACAAACAAGGGTTTGAATCTGGTGATCATCAATTGAACTGATCTAGTTCAATTGATCTGAATGAGATTCAATTAGGTTCAAGGAAATCGTGCTAGCACTCGATTGAACCTAACGTTCTTCTTTTACTATCATAAATAAGTTGTCCTGTCTGAGCCAAAGGAGTTTGTGCTCAATCAGAGGCCTTCATATGGTCTAACTGGAGGTTGTCCAAGTTAGAAAGGTTGTCTTATTTTATAAGACATTACCTGCCATTTTTGGTCACCTGCCATTTCTTGTTCTTTGACTTTGGTCAAAAGTCTACCTTTGACTGGTCAAACGTTGACCATTGACCCTTTGACTTTTGACCACATGTCATGCACCTATTGGAGAGCTGGTGGGGGCCTGTCCCCCTGCCAGAACCTGGCAAGGAGAAGGGCGCACGCCAAGGGTGGCGTGAGCCCAAGTAGGAGGCGCCTAGGAGTCCTTGTTGGACAAGGACTCCACCTCCCTTTTGGATTCCAATCAGAGTTCTACTAAGAATCCAGTTTGACTGGTCTTAGGCGCCCTCTAAGGAGGAATCCAGGGGTCTCTATTCCAACCAATCAGATTTAGATCTGATTTCACAAAGGGTTGTGATTGGTTGAGAGGAAGAGGAGTTGGATCACGCTTAGTCTATAAATAAGACCCTGCGCCCAACTCAGATTCAATGCTAATGCAATTCAATTGAGAAACCCCACGCCCCAAGGCTGCCTCTCCCCTCCTCCTCCATGCCATAGCTTCTTCTCCCCTTGCTCTCCACGTCCAAAAGGTGTTTTGGATTTAGGTTGGTGCGATTCAGATTAAGGAAAGGCGATCAAAAGCAAGAAGGCTGCGCTGCTGCAAAAGGATGACCGCAGATCTTCAAAAGAGTTTTGAAGATCCTCCAGATCAGATCCAGATCTGATTTTTGGAGATGTGATAGAGAAGAAGAGGATCTCTAGATCCAATCCGAGTGGATACCGGTAGAGGCCAGGCGCTTGCGTGGCTAGATCCAGAACCTTCCGCTGCAATCAGGATCATCTACAGGGTAATAGGATTACCCAAATCAGGTAAATTAAATTTGATTTAATTTTATTTTATTTATTAAAATAATAAGAATCAGATTTGAAACATATCAATATCTGATTGGAATCAAGAGAAAATTTTTTGAAATATATCTCTTGATCTGATCAGATCTGGACGAACCTCGACCGGGAAATCAGGATTTCCCTTCAACTGGTATCAGAGCCATGGTTCTAAATTGTTTAGATCTGATTTTAATTTTATTTTAATTAGAAAATAAAGTGATTTCAGATGTCACATGAGATGTGATCAGATCTGAAATTAGAAAAATTAAAATTAAATGATTTGGATCTAAAAACATGTAGATATGCATGACTAGTTCTAGAATAGAATAGTTCTATAGAATAGTTTTGCATGTCTTTGATTTAATCTGATTAAATCATATTTTAGATCTTCTTATTTACTATTTTCTGATATTATAAGTATTATAATAACATCTGATAAACAGCAAATAAAAATTATTTAATTTTAAATATCATATGAGATATGATAGATGCATGACTAGACTAGTTGTAGAATAGTTCTACATAATTATCTAGATTAGAATTTATTTTGGTTAGATCAATTTAAATCTAATTTTTCAGATTATTATGTGATAATTTAGATCTGAAAACATGCATGATTTGATACATGAGATGTATGCAAAATATGCCATGATTAGATCTACTTTATATATGAGATATATGATATAGATCTGATATTGTTTTGTAGTATTGAATGTTCCTGATTAAGGCGTTCCTCTTGGCCGTCCGGTCATAAGAACGAAGAAGGGTTTAAAGGCGCTCTCTTTCCATTCGATGGGGTGTTCTTATGACGTGTAGGGGTGCTGCGTGTTCGTCCTTAATCAGAAATCCAAAACTTACTTTCTGCAAAACCCTAGATCCTGAAACCCTAGGATTTATTGTGCATATTTTGTTTATGAACCCAACTTAATTAAGAATTAAGTTTATGGAATATTAATTAGGTCTAAAATTGAGAATTTTAGATCTAAGACATATTCATAATACTGGGTTCGGGCTTGGGTAGCTCAATTAGGTCTAAGCGGTTGATCAAACCGAATCAAGAGTTGGTTAGATGGGATCAACAATGCTTAAATTGACCAGCCTAATAAGATTAAGTCTGGGTCAAGATCGAGTCACGATCAAGCAAGACCTAATTAGGCTCAGAGGTTAGAGTCTGGATTGTAGGCTAACCCAATTGGTTCTGACTCAACAATTTGGTGTCTAAGGTAAGTTTGGCATAGACGACCGACTGGTTTTTAATTGAAAGCTACTCGACCTGAATGCGTTCTTGTACGAGTTAACGGCATATTCCTTCCACCGGTTCTCACTTACCTGGCCATATCTGTTGACACAGTTCTGATCTGAGGTGGTCAATAATCCGAGCTGACCCATGCCACTAGGTTAGTCATAATTGTTATGACTAAGCCAAGTCTAGTTTAATGAGACCTGAATCAATTCTCCCTAAGAAAAGATTAAGTCCGAGGTCTTCCACCATTGTAGATGTGCGGGCCCTTCCCGGGGTTGATTGTTCTCGACTGGATACAGTGGCTCAGTTGCACTGGGAAGACGCAACCATGTCTATTAGGCATTGGATGCTATGGGCTGGAGGATGAGTTGGGCTCAATATTCTGGATACGGTGAGATTCATGAATTAGAGACCAAGTTTGGGTGCACCATGATTAGAGAATCATTGAACAAGAGTTGTTCACTCATTGGCTAACCCATCACCAATAACTGTTAGGTGAGGTGATGAGTCAGTTGGTGAGACCGCACCACCCACTAGAAATCATCAATCGTGGAGATTTTTGCATCTCTACAGAGGGAGTGTAGGGATCCGAGAAAATAGTGGGAGCTAATTTATTTAAAAATAAAATTCCTAAACAAATTGGTCAAGTCAAAATTATAGTATCTAACTAGAATCTTTGACTCTCTATAGGAAAATGTCTGCGTCCAACCCATTGGCACGTAATCCTGGACACACATAGACTGACCGGATCCCAATTATAAAGATTGGCTCAGGAACTACAAAATTGTTTTGGGTTCAGAGAAGTTAACACATGTTTTGGACCAGGACCCTCCCACATTACCAGCCCGTCCATCTATTGAACAGAGAGCGTCTCTGAAAAAATGGATTGACGAAGATAATAAGGCCAGATATTACATGTTGGGCTCGATGTCTGATGAGCTCCAGCACCAACATGAAGATATCGGGACTGCTCGCCAAATGTTGGCTCACCTGTAGGAGATGTTTGGTGAACAGAATCGCGCAGCCAAATATCAAGTCACAAAATGACTTTTTAAGGCTAAGATGCGTGATGGGCAGTCAGTCCAAGATCACTGTCTGACAATGATCAAGGACATGGAAGAGCTTGAGAAGCTCGGTGTGAAGTTGGACTTGGATCTGTAGAACGATATTATTCTGCAATCCTTGACTGATGCATATGGGCAATTCATCATGAATTACCACATGCATAAACTTCAAAATTCCTTGGCCGAGTTGATGAATATGCTGGTTACCGCTGAGCTTTCTATGAAAGGTTCTAAAGGCTCAGTTCTTGCTATGGAACGGACTTCTTCCAAAAGAAAGTCTTATGGAAAGAAAAAGAAGTCTGTGAAAAAGCAGAAGATGGAAGGATCAAAGAAGAAGAAGGCAAAATCGAAGAAAAAGGCCGATGGCAAAGGAAAGTGTTTCCATTGCAACAGCGATGGCCATTGGAAGCGGAACTGCCCTACTTACCTGGCCACCCTAAAGAACAAGAAGGAAGGTCCTTCTGGAGGTATGCTCGTTATTGAGTCTAACCTTATGGTTTCTTCTGCATCCAGTTGGGTGCTTGACTCTGGTTCTAGTGCTCATCTGTGCACTTCTATGCAGGGTTCTTGAGGATAGCAGGAGGCTGAGGGATGGAGACATGATCCTACGCGTCGGTAATGGAGCAAGAGTTGCTGCAGTAGCCATGGAAACATACCCTCTATGATTACCATTTGGTTTAGACTTAGTTTTAAAAGACTGTTATTATGTGCCTGCAGCTAGCAGGAATTTGATTTCTGTTTCATGCTTAGCACAAGAAGGTTATCTGATCACCTTCTTTAAGGACCATTGTAACATTCTTTATGAAAGAAATAAAATTGCAAATGGTTTCCTTGTTAATGGTCTTTATCAATTGCATATTGATGTACCTGTTTTAACTATCAAGCAAAACGTGAATGCCAAACGACCTAGGGATAGTCCAAACGACAGATATCTATGGCACTTGAGATTAGGT
>QRFJ01001639.1:97559-155215 GCA_006176705.1 Cocos nucifera
AAGGCTGCGCTGCTGCAAAGGACGACTGCTGATCTTCAAAAGAGTTTTGAAGATCCTCCAGATCAGATCCAGATCTGAATTTTTGGAGGTGTGATAGAGAAGAAGAGGATCTCCAGATCCAACCCGAGTGGATACCGGTAGAGGCCAGGCGCTTGCGTGGCTAGATCCAGAACCTTCCGCTGCAATCAGGATCATCAACAGGGTAATAGGATTACCCAAATCAGGTAAATTAAATTTGATTTAATTTATCTTATTTTATTTTATTTATTAAAATAATAAGAATCAGATCTAAAATATCAAGATCTGATTGGATCAAGAGAAAAAATTTTTGAAATATATCTCTTGATCTGATCAGATCTGAACGAACCTGGACCGGGAAATCAGGATTTCCCTTCAACTGGTATCAGAGCCATGGTTCTAAAATTATTTAGATCTGAATTTTAAATTTATTTTAATTAGAAAAATAAAGTGATTTTAGATGTCACATGAGATGTGATCAGATCTGAAATCAGAAAAAATTAAAATTAAATGATTTGGATCTAAGATTAGAAAATATGCATGACTAGTTCTAGAAATAGAATAGTTCTATAGAATAGTCTTGCATGTTTTTGATTTAATCTGATTAAATCATATTTTAGATCTTTTATTTACTATTTTTTGATATTATAAGTGTTATAATAACATCTAAAAAATAGCAAATAAAAATTATTTAATTTTAAATATCATATGAGATATGATTGATGCATGTCTAGACTAGTTGTAGAATAGTTCTACATAATTGTCTAGATTAGAATTTATTTTGATTAGATCAATTTAAATCTAATTTTTTAGATTATTATGAGATAATTTAGATCTGAAAATATGCATGATTCGATACATGAGATGTATGCAAAATATGCCATGATTAGATCTAATTTGTATATGAGATATATGATATAGATCTAAAACTGTTTTGTAGTATTGAATGTTCCTGATTAAGGCGTTCCTCTTGGCCGTCCGGTCATAAGAACGAAGAAGGGTTTAAAGGCCCTCTCTTCCCATTCGATGGGGTGTTCTTATGATGTGTAGGGGTGCTGCGTGTTCGTCCTTAATCAGAAACCCAAAACTTACTTTCTGCAAAACCCTAGATCCTGAAACCCTAGGATTTATTGTGCATATTTTGTTTATGAACCCTACTTAATTAAGAATTAAGATTTATGGAATATTAATTAGGTCTAAAATTGAGAATTTCAGATCTAAGACATATTCATAATACTGGGTTCGGGCTTGGGTAGCTCAATTAGGTCTAAGCGGTTGATCAAACCGAATCAAGAGTTGGTTAGATGGGATCAACAATGCTTAAATTGACCAGCCTAATAGGATTAAGTCTGGGTCAAGATCGAGTCACGATCAAGCAAGACCTAATTAGGCTCAGAGGTTAGAGTCTGGATTGTAGGCTAACCCAATTGGTTCTGACTCAACAATTTGGTGTCTAAGGTAAGTTTGGCACATACGACCGACTGGTTTTTAATTGGAAGCTACTCGACCTGAATGCGTTCTTGTACGAGTTAATGGCATATTCCTTCCACCGGTCTCACTTACCTGGCCATATCTGTTGACACAGTTCTGATCTGAGGTGGTCAATAATCCGAGCTAACCCATGCCACTAGGTTAGTCATAATTGTTATGACTAAGCCAAGTCTAGTTTAATGAGACCTGAATCAATTCTCCCTAAGAAAAGATTAAGTCTGAGGTCTTCCACCATTGTAGATGTGCGGGCCCTTCCCGGGGTTGATTGTTCTCGGCTGGATACAGTGGCTCAGTTGCACCGGGAAGACGCAACCATGTCTATTAGGCATTGGATGCTATGGGCTGGAGGATGAGTTGGCTCAATATTTCGGATACGGTGAGAGACTCAATTAGGAACCCAGTCTATGCAAATGGTGGGTCTGACTTAACTAAGGAGTGGATCAATATTCGGATACGGTGAGATTCATGAATTAGAGACCAAGTTTGGGTGCACCATGATTAGAGAATCATTGAACAAGAGTTGTTCACTCATTGGCTAACCCATCACCAATAACTGTTAGGTGAGGTGATGAGTCAGTTGGTGAGACCGCACCACCCACTAGAAATCATTAATCATGGAGATTTTTGCATCTCTACAGAGGGAGTGTAGGGATCCGAGAAAATAGTGGGAGCTAATTTGTTTAAAAATAAAATCCCTAAATAAATTGGTCAAGTCAAAATTACAGTATCTAACTAGAATCTTTGACTCTCTACAGGAAAAATGTCTGCGTCCAACCCATTGGCACGTATCCTGGACACACATAGACTGACTGGACCCAATTATAAAGATTGGCTCAGGAACTACAAAATTATTTTGGGTTCGAGAAGTTAACCCATGTTTTGGACCAGGACCCTCCCACCTTACCAGCCCGTCCATCCACTGTTGAACAGAGAGCGTCTCTGGAAAAATGGATTGACGAAGATAATAAGGCCAGATATTACATGTTGGGCTCGATGTCTGATGAGCTCCAGCGCCAACATGAAGATATCGGGACTGCTCGCCAAATGTTGGCTCACCTGCAGGAGATGTTTGGTGAACAGAGTCGCGCAGCCAAATATCAAGTCACGAAATGACTTTTTAAGGCTAAGATGCGTGATGGGCAGTCAGTCCAAGATCACTGTCTGACAATGATCAAGGACATGGAAGAGCTTGAGAAGCTCGGTGTGAAGTTAGGACTTGGACTGCAGAATGATATTATTCTGCAATCCTTGACTGATGCATATGGGCAATTCATCATGAATTACCACATGCATAAACTTCAAAATTCCTTGGCCGAATTAATGAATATGCTGGTTACCGCTGAGCTTTCTATGAAAGGTTCTAAAGGCTCAGTTCTTGCTATGGAACGGACTTCTTCCAAAAGAAAGTCTTATGGAAAGAAAAAGAAGTCTGTGAAAAAGCAAAAGGTGGAAGGATCAAAGAAGAAGAAGGCAGAGCCGAAGAAAAAGGCCGATGGCAAAGGAAAGTGTTTCCATTGCAACAGCGACGGCCATTGGAAGCGGAACTGCCCTACTTACCTGGCCACCCTGAAGAACAAGAAGGAAGGTCCTTCTGGAGGTATGCTCGTTATTGAGTCTAACCTTACGGTTTCTTCTGCATCCAGTTGGGTGCTTGACTCTGGTTCTAGTGCTCATCTGTGCACTTCTATGCAGGGTCTTGAGGATAGCAGGAGGCTGAGGGATGGAGACATGATCCTACGCATCGGTAATGGAGCAAGAGTTGCTGCAGTAGCCGTGGGAACATACCCTCTTCGATTACCATCTGGTTTAGACTTAGTTTTGAAAGACTGTTATTATGTGCCTGCAGCTAGCAGGAATTTGATTTCTGTTTCATGCTTAGCACAAGAAGGTTATGTGATCACCTTCTTTAAGGACCATTGTAACATTCTTTATGAAAGAAATAAAATTGCAAATGGTTTCCTTATTAATGGTCTTTATCAGCTACATATTGATGTACCTGTTCTAACTATCGAGCAAAACGTGAATGCCAAACGACCTAGGGATAGTCCAAACGACAGATATCTATGGCACCTGAGATTAGGTCATATAGCAGAAGATAGGATCAACAAATTGGAGAAAAATGGGCTATTGAGTCCATTGACTTTTGAGTCATATCCAACTTGTGAATCTTGTCTTCAAGGCAAAATGACTAAACTCCCTTTTGTTGGACATGGGGAGAGGGCCACAGATCTCCTTGCCCTAGTACATACTGATGTGTGCGGCCCATTTGATGTGCCGGCTAGAGGCAATTTTGTCTACTTCATTACCTTTACCGATGATCTGTCTAGGTATGGGTATGTGTATCTTATGAGACACAAGTCTGAAGCTTTTGAAAAGTTCAAAGAATTCAGACATGAAGTAGAAAAACAAACTGGAAAACCCATTAAGGTTCTTCGATCAGATCGAGGAGGTGAATACCTTAGCCGGGAATTCCTAGACTATCTTAAGGAAAATGGCATAGTCTCTCAATGGACTCCACCAGGAACACCTCAACTCAACGGGGTTTCAGAATGGAGAAATCGGACTCTATTGGATATGGTTCGATCCATGATGAGCTTCACAGACCTCCCTGATTTTCTTTGGGGACATTCATTATTAACTTCAATCTTATCTACTGAATAGGGTTCCCTCTAAAACCGTTCCTACCACACCGTATGAGATATGGCACGGTAAGAAACCAAGTCTGAGTCATCTCAGAATTTGGGGTTGTCCGGCTCATGTCAAAAGACAACAAGCGGACAAGTTAGAGTTTAGGTCCTTTAGAGCTCGATTCATAGGATATCCTAAAGAGTCATTAGGATACTATTTCTACATTCCAGAAGACCACAATGTGATTGTGAGTCGACATGCCATCTTTCTTGAAAAATAGTTTATTCAAGATAGCGGCATTGGAAAGCAGATTAAGCTTGATGAGAAAGTCTCACAAGCAGAACGAGCTAAGGACCAAGTTGGAACCAAATCAGGTTGAGCCAATAAGAACACTACCTCCTCCACCTCGTAGATCGGAAAGAGTTTCCCGTCCCCCTGAAAGATACTTAGGTATTATTTCAGAGGATGTAGAGGAAATGTTCCTCATAGGTAATGGTGCTCATGGTGATGATCCCAAAACCTACAACGAGGCGATATCAGATATCGACTCCGAGAAATGGCTAGAGGCAATGCAAGTCAGAAATTGACTCGATGCACTCAAACCAAGTCTGGACCTTGGTAGATCCACCAGAAGGTATAGTACCTATTGGGTGTAAATGGATCTTCAAGAGAAAGATTGGTGCAGATGGGAATGTGGAGACATTCAAGGCTAGACTAGGTGGCAAAAGGTTATAGTCAACGCGAAGGCATTGACTATCAGGATACCTTTTCCCCAGTAGCTATGCTAAAATCCATCCGCACATTGCTTGCTGTTGCAGCCTATTTCGATTATGAAATATGGCAAATGGACGTGAAAACGGCATTCCTAAATGGATATCTTGAGGAAGATATCTATATGGAACAGCCGCTAGGTTTCACATCCAGTGATACTGATCACAAGGTTTGCAAGCTGCAAAGGTCCATATATGGACTTAAGCAAGCATCTCGGAGCTGGAACACTCGTTTCAATGATGTGATCAAAAAGTTTGGTTTCATCAAAAATGAAGAGGAACCATGTGTTTTCAAAAGGGTCAGTGGGAGCGCTGTTGTCTTCCTCGTATTGTACGTGGATGACATCCTCCTTATTGGGAATGATATTCCCATGTTGACATCAGTCAAGATGTGGTTGTCCAAGGAATTCTCCATGAAAGACCTAGGTGAAGCATCCTTTATTCTAGGAATTAAGGTCTATAGGGATAGACCGAATAGGATGCTAGGACTTTCACAGAAGATGTACATAGAGGAAGTACTAAAGAGGTTTAGTATGGAAAACTCTAAGAGGGGATTAATACCCTTCAGACATGGTATTCATCTTTCCAAGAAGATGTGCCCCAGCACACCTGAGGAAATAGAACGCATGAGCAAGATCCCTTATGCTTCTGCAATAGGGAGCCTCATGTATGCCATGCTATGTACACGACCTGATATAGCCCATGCTGTGAGTGTCACAAGCAGATATCAGTCAAATCCAGGTGAAGAACACTGGACTTCTGTGAAATGTATCCTTAAGTACTTGAGAAGAACTAAGGATATGATGTTGGTCTTTGGTAATGGAGAACTCCAAGTCCAGGGATACACAGACTCGGACTTTCATGTCCGATATAGATGATCGAAAGTCGACATCTGGCAGACTGTTTGTGCTGGAAGAGTTCCAAGCAAACGGTGATACCATCTCATCCGCGATTACCTTGAGAAAGGTTACGTTGAGGTCAAGAGAGTCAACTCCGCAGATAATGTGGCAGACCCACTTACAAAGCCGTTGGGCCAGCAGAAGATCGAAGCCCACCTTGAGAAGATGGGACTTAGACTTGTAGCCAATTGGCTTTAGGACAAGTGGGAGATTGTTAGATATATGTGCCCTAGAAGCCAGAATTGGCTGACACTTGTAATACACTTCTAGGGGCAAAATTATAATTTTGACTATAATTAATAAAATGGGTTATTTTCTATCACATATGTGTATTTAGTGTCTGTGATACATCCTTTGAGTTAATGGTAATGATAATTCATATTTTCAAGAGTTGAAAATTTAAGACATGAATAATCATTATTAACTCATAAACAGCTCCCGACCATAGGATCATCACGAGGATGGTGATTGATCCGGAAGGTTGGTGTACGAATCGCTTCTCTTTAGTAGATGAGTCTTGAGTCTACGGTGTGGAGACACCGGAGCGAGAGTACAGGTACTCGTTAGAGAACGAGGGCACTGAGCGTGACCACCTCGAGTAGTCATTAGGAAGTCTACCTTCTCGTCAATGACTGACTCGATGCTGCAGTAGTGTGTCTGGTTCTTTGACCTGAGATGCATCGGCAGTTCACCTTGAGGGTGTTATAGTTTGACTACACCATTACTCGGTCTCCTAGCCATATGGAACCCTGAGGTGTATGTTGGCTATAGCATGTTCATTGTAGGAACTGGATTGCATCAAGATGGAATCTATCTACCTCGGTGGTAGAGGAGCAGCCCTATGATGATCATGAGAATCAAGTCCAGAAGCCCATGGCCATGGCAGAGTGAAATAATAGAAAGAGTTTCTATTTAGATTTTCACATTGGACTCGAATCGAATGATTACATCATATGACAGAGACTAGGGTTTGACGAGTTCACCTTAACCCTAATCTGATCGGGGCTCAAGATAGAAGAACTTAATCACACAGGTAGCTGCACCAAGAGGTTCGCATTCAGCTCTGATGGGTTGCCACCATATACTGCTAGGTGTCACTGGTGGATTTTGGGAGCAATTAGAATGATTTAGATGATCGATCATTCTAGCTGTTCGAATCAGAAGAGTTCTGATCCATCGAAAGGAGTTTCGATGATGTCGATGATAGAGATCATGACATATCCCATTACCATACAGAACTGAACCTAACTGGGTCACACAAACAAGGGTTTGAATCTGGTGATCATCAATTGAACTGATCTAGTTCAATTGATCTGAATGAGATTCAATTAGGTTCAAGGAAATCGTGCTAGCACTCGATTGAACCTAACGTTCTTCTTTTACTATCATAAATAAGTTGTCCTGACTGAGCCAAAGGAGTTTGTGCTCAATCAGAGGCCTTCATATGGTCTGACTGGAGGTTGTCCAAGTCAGAAAAGGTTGTCTTATTTTGTAAGACATTACCTGCCATTTTTGGTCACCTGCCATTTCTTGTTCTTTGACTTTGGTCAAAAGTCTACCTTTGACTGGTCAAACGTTGACCATTGACACTTTGACTTTTGACCACATGTCATGCACCTATTGGAGAGCTGGTGGGGGCCTGTCCCCCTGCCAGAACCTGGCAAGGAGAAGGGCGCACGCCACCCAGGGTGGCGTGAGCCCAAGTAGGAGGCGCCTAGGAGTCCTTGTTGGACAAGGACTCCACCTCCCTTTTGGATTCCAATCAGAGTTCTACTAAGAATCCAGTTTGACTGGTCTTAGGCGCCCTCTAAGGAGGAATCCAGGGGTCTCTATTCCAACCAATCAGATTTAGATCTGATTTCACAAAGGGTTGTGATTGGTTGAGGAGGAAGAGGAGTTGGATCACGCTTAGTCTATAAATAAGACCCTGCGCCCAACTCAGATTCAATGCTAATGCAATTCAATTGAGAAACCCCATGCCCCAAGGCTGCCTCTCCCCTCCTCCTCCATGCCATAGCTTCTTCTCCCCTTGCTCTCCACGTCCAAAAGGTGTTTTGGATTTAGGTTGGTGCGATTCAGATCAAGGAAAGGCGATCAAAAGCAAGAAGGCTGCGCTGCTGCAAAAGGACGACTGCAGATCTTCAAAAGAGTTTTGAAGATCCTCCAGATCAGATCCAGATCTGATTTTTGGAGGTGTGATAGAGAAGAAGAGGATCTCCAGATCCAACCCGAGTGGATACCGGTAGAGGCCAGGCGCTTGCGTGGCTAGATCCAGAACCTTCCGCTGCAATCAGGATCATCTACAGGGTAATAGGATTACCCAAATCAGGTAAATTAAATTTGATTTAATTTATCTTATTTTATTTTATTTATTAAAATAATAAGAATCAGATCTAAAACATATCAAGATCTGATTGGGATCAAGAGAAAAATTTTTAAAATATATCTCTTGATCTGATCAGATCTGGACGATCCTGGACCGGGAAATCAGGATTTTCCTTCATCCTATTTTTTATAAGGAACATTTTCTCTATATTCTCTAAAATGGTACCAAAGTACCCCTCAAGTGGATGAAAAATTCTAATTGATATACAAGGTGGAGGAGGTTGTATTTGGACTAGCTCTAACTGATTTGGTTCTTTAGGTTCCTTAGTTCATTACTCATTGGAGATCTTCTCCTCAAGCTTAATCTATCTTCCGATGCCACCATCTTGAATAAACTATTTTTTAAGAAAGATGGCATGTCGACTCATAATCACATTATGATCTTTCGAAATATAAAAATAATATCCTAATGACTCCTTAGGATATCCAATGAATCGAGCTCTAAAGGATCTAGATTCTATTTTATCCGCCTGCTGTCTCTTAACATGGGCCGAACAATGCCAAATTCTGAGATGACTCAAACTTGATTTCTTACGATGACATATCTCATATGGTGTGGTAGGAACGATTTTAGATGGAACCATATTGAATATGTATATTACTATCATTAGACTGTCCCTAAAAAAATTAGGAAGGTCTGTGAAGCTCATCATGGATCGGACCATAGCCAATAGGGTCTGGTTTCTTCATTCTAAAATTTCGTTGAGTTGAGATGTTTTAGATAAAGTCCATTAAGAGACTATGCCATTGTCCTTAAGATAGTCTAAGAATTTCTGACTAAGGTATTTGCCTCCTCGATCTGATTGAAGAATCTTAATAGGTTTTTCAGTTTGCTTTTCTATTTTGTTCTAAATTATTTCTTGAACTTTTCAAAGGCTTTAGACTTGTGTTGCATCAAATATACATACCCATACTGAGATAGATCATTAGTAAAGATAATGAAGTAGATATAATTGCCTATAGCTGGCATATCAAATGGGCCGCACATATTTATATGTACTAGGGCAAGTAGGTCTATGGCCCTTTCCCCATGTCCTACAAAAGAGAGCTTGGTCATTTTTTCTTAAAGGTATGATTCACAAATCGGATATGACTCGAAAGTCAATGGACTTATAAGTCCAGATTTCTCTAATTTGTTAATACTGTCTTTGGCTATATGACCTAGCCTAAGATGCCATAGATACCTATCATTTAGACTATCCCTAGGTCGCATTGATCCTACGGCATTCATATTTTGCTCGATATTTAATACAGATACATCAACATGTAACTGATAAAGACTGTTAATTAAGAAACCACTTATAATTTTATTTCTTTCCAAAAATTATAGTACAGTGGTCCATAAGAAAGATAATTATGTAATCTTTCTATGCTAAATAAGAAATAGAAATCAAATTTTTGCTTGCTACAAGCATAAAATAACAATCTCTAAGAACTAAATCTAAATCAGATGATAGTTGAAGAGAGTAGATTCCCTCGGCCATAGTACCAACCCTTGCACCATTTCCAATGTGTAAGATCATCTCACCATCCCTCAGTCTCCTGCTCTCCTCAAGATCCTTCATAGGAGTGCACAAGTGAGTATTAGAACTAGAGTCAAGCATCCAACTGAATGCAGAAGAAACTATTAGGTTAGATTCAATTATAGGCATACCTCCAAAATGACCTACCTCCTTCTTGTTCTTCAGGCTGGCTAGCTATAAAGGATAGTTTTGCTTCCAATGACCATCAGTGTTGCAATGAAAATACTTTCCCTTATCAACGGCCTTCTTCTTTGGCTCTTCCTTCTTCTTCTTTCCACCTTCAGTCTTCTGCTTCTTTGTAGACTTTTTCTTCTTTTCAAAAGACTTTTTCTTGAAAAAAGTTTGCTCCACAGCAAGTACTGAGCTCTTTAAATTTTTTAGAGAAAGCTCAGCAATAACCAGCATATTCATGAGTTCAGCCAAGGTACATTGAAGCTTATGCATATGGAAGTTCATGATGAATTGCCCATATGCATTAGTCAATGACTGCAGGATCACATCAATCTATAGATCCTTATCAAGCATGATGCCAAGCTTCTTAAGCTCCTCTAGATCCTTGACCATTATCAAATAATGATCTTGGACTGACTGCCCATCATGCATCTAAGCCTTAAAAAGTCTTCAGGAGACCTAATACTGGGCTGCGCGACTCTGCTCACCAACCAATTTTTCCAAGTGAGCCAACATTTGGTGAGCAGTTTTGATGTTTTCATGTTGGCACTGCAATTCATCAGACATTGAGCCCAACATATAGTACCTAGCTTTATTATCATTATCTATCCACTTCTCTAGAGATGCTCTCTGATCTATGGTCGGATGGGCCGGTAAAGTGGGTGCATCCTAGTCCAATACATAAGATAGCTTCTTGGAATCCAAAATAATTTTATAGTTTCTAAGCCAATCTTTGTAATTGGATCTGATCAGTCTGTGGATGTCTAGGATTCGAGCTAGTGGATTTAACACAGACATTTTTCCATAGAGGATCAAAGTTTCTAGTTAAATTTTGTAACTAGACTTAACCAATTTATTTAAAAATTTTATTTTTAAATAAATTAGGCTTTCACTATTTTCTCAAATTCCTATTCTTTTTTGGTAGAGATGTGAAAATCTTCACGATCATAGACTTCTAGTGGATGATGCAATCCCACCGATTGGATCACCACCTCACCTAATAGTTATTGATGATGGGTCAATCGATGAGTGGACAACTCTTGTCCAATGATTCTCTAATCATGGTGCATCCAAACTTGATCTCTAATTCATGAAGCTCACCATGTCCAGAATTTGGCTCTAATCCTTAGTTAAGTCAGACCCACCATTTGCATGAATTAGATTTCTAATTGAGTCCTTCACCGTATTCAGAATATTGAGCCCAACCTATCCTCCAATCCATAGCGTCCAATGCCTAATAGACATAGTTGTGTCTTCTTGGTGCAACTGAACCATTATAACTAGTCAAGAATAATCAATCCAAGAAAGATCCCACATATCTACAATGGTGGATGACCTATGACTTAATATTTTCTTAGAAAATTTGATTTAGATCTCTTGAACTTAACTTGACTTAGTCAACAATTATGACTAACCTATTGGCATGGGTTAGCTTGAATCTTTAGCCACCTCAAATTAGAACTAGGTCGACCCAATCAGCTAGGTAAGTGAGATCAGTGGGAGGAATATGCCATTAACTCATCATGAATGCATTTAGGTTGAGTAGCTTCCAATTAAAGATCACAAGTCATATGTGCCAGACTTATCTTAGACATCGATTTATCAAATAGAACTAATCGAGTTAGCCTACAATCTGACTCAAACTACGAAAATAAATTAGGTTTTGACTTGGTCAACCACATTTGATTGTGAGTCGACCTTGATCTAGACTTAATCCTATTGGACTGGTCAATTCCAAGCTTGAAGGAAGGAGGCGTGTCCCACTCTTCCTTTAGCCTCAACAACGTTAAGAGATCCTGCACAACATCTATATATTTTAGATCTAATTACATCTTATGCAATATCTGGAACATAACTATTCAAACAATTAAAAAAAAAGATCAAATCTAAAGATAAATCTAGAACTGCAAATGCAGCTCTGATACCAGTTAAAGAAACTTTTAGTTCCTACTGTAAGATCGATCTAATCTGAATAGATCTGAAGCAAAAATTTTAAAAAAAAATTTCTATGGATTTGATCAGATCTGAGAGTTCTCAGATCTGATTAGATTAATTGATCATTAAAATAAAAATTAAATTAAAATAGCAACATCTAATATTACCTGATCGGGTAAATCATTTACCATAGTGATGATTGAACGATAATTTGAGGTTTTAACTTAAGCTGTGCATGCGCTCGACCTCTACCGAAGTCCACTCAAGTTAGATCAGAACATCCTCTCCTTCTGGATTTGATCTCCAAATATTAGATCTGGAATCAAGTTGAAGCATCTTGGATCAGATCTTCGACAGTGAAGTGTTAGTCTCACGAATAAGGTCATCTTCTCTTAATCTTTGCACTAGCAGTACTTGAAGCTTTCCTTGTTTTTTTGCCCAACTCCTTGGGCATGGAGAAGAGGGAGGAGATCTGGAAGAGGAGGCATGGAAGTGGGGAAATGGGCAAGACCTCATCATGGACAAATTGCATGAACAAAAACCTAGGGTGCAGGGGTCTTTATATAGACCTCTGTGCCACCTTTAAGTCCCAATGCTTTAAGTAACTAGTTTGCTTAAAGCATAAGAACTATCCTTTCAAATCCCATGCACCATGTCAGATCTCATCTAATTTTGTCATCCTAAATTCTAGAAAAAATGGTGCCAAAATTAGATAGGAATAAGGGTTGGCGCATAGCACAAAATACCATGAGTTTGATCCCATCAAGACTTTATTTCCATTATCCATAATGGGCGCATGCTAGGATTGGCAAGCACCCTCCATTTTCATGCCAAAAAACCTAGGGGCATGCACCCTTAGATAATCTCTTGGGGGTGCATAACTCCTCCCTCAATTAGTGCAAAGGTCGGGTCAAATGACCCTTGTCCTAATTTCCATCCTATGGTTTTAGGACAAACCCTAATCTAGTTTGGATAAGCCCTATTCTAACTAGGACAAGCTCCAGTCAAACCAAAATAAATCAATATATGATTTCTAGATAAGTCAAATCTAATTTGACTCAATCAAGATGAACCAGAAAGATGACAGAAGGAGAAAGTCATGTCCAATCATGTTCTAGCATAATTTTCTTGAACCTGATTGGATCTAATCTAAATCAATCGAACTAGGTTAGTCCAATTGATAACATCTTGATCTAAATCATTATTTGTGTGATCTAGTTAGGTTCAATTCTGTATGGTAATGAGACATGTCATGATTGAAGGGGAAATTCTTATTTTTTGGATCAGGTTCGTTCAAATTTGATCGGATCATGAGAGATATTTCAAAAATTTCTCTCATATATCCATATTAGATCTGAGATATTTCAGATCTAATTTTATAGATCTAATAAATAAAAATAAAAATAAATTAAATCTGATTTAATTATACCTTGATGCTGGGTAATCAGATTATCCTTTGATGATCCTGCTGATTGCCTAAGGTTCTGGATCTAGCCACGCAAGTGCCTGACCTCTATTGGTATCCACTCAGGCTGGATCTAGAGATCTTCTCCTTCTTTATCATCTCTCCAAAAATTAAATCTGGATCTGATTTAGAAGATCTTCAAAACTCCTTTTAAAGATCTACTGTCGTCTCTGCAGCAGTGCTGCCTTCTTCCTTTCTCGTCAGCTTTTTCTTGCCTAGATCGCACCAAACTGGAGCCCAACTTCCATTGGGCATGGAGAGGAGAGAAAGGATCGAAAGATGGCATGGAAGAGGGAGAGGCACAGCCTTAGGGCATGGCTAAGAGGGAACTCTATAAAAGTGTGGCGCAGATAGGGTTTATATAGACCCTGCTGCGTCATGCAGTGCCACATCATCCCAGCCAATTATGTTGCTTCGTGCAATCAAATCTAAATCTGATTGATGGGATGACATCACCTGATCCAATCAGATGAGAGCCCCACTAATTCATCCTTAGATGGTGCCCATGACTGGTCAAAGTCTATAGCTAGGGGTCACTTAAGTAGAATCCAAGAAGCAACCTGGAGTCCCATCCGTATGGGACTCCACAAATCCCTATCCATGGATGCACGCCTCCCTAGGCATGCACCCCCTCCTTTCCAATTTCTAGTAAGGGGACAAGCCCCTATTTACTCTCCAATAAGTGTATGACATATGGGCAGATGTTCAAGGGTCAAAGGTCAATGTTTGACCTAAGTCGAAGGATAAGAATTAGCAGGTGATGAAAAATGGCAGGTGTTGTCTCAAATTTATCTCATAAATTAAGATAACCTTTTTCTGACCTAGACAAGCTCCAGTCAGATCAAGTAAAGGTATCTGAGTGAGCATAAACTTATTTGGCTCAATCGAGATAACTTTTAATGATAAGGAGAACGTTAGGTTCAATCATGTGCTAGCACGATTTCCTTGAACCTAATTGAATCTAATTCAAATCAATTGAACTAGGTTAGTCTAATTGATGACATCTAGATCCAAACCCTTATTTGTGTGATCCAGTTAGGTTCAGTTCTGTATGATAATAAGATATGTCATGATCTGCATCATCAATATCATCGAAACTCCTTTCGATGGATCAGAACCCTTTTGATTCAGACAACTAGAATGATCGATCATCTAAATCACTCTAATTGCTCCCAAATTCCATCAGTGACACCTAGCATTATATGGTGGCAATCCATCAAAATTAAAAATGAACCTCTTGGTGCAGCTACCTATGTGATTAAGTTTTTTTATCTTGAGCCCCGATCAGATTAGGGTTAAGGTGAACTCGTCAAACCCTAATTTCTATCATATGATTTAATCATTCGATTCAAGTCCGATGTGAAAACCTTAAATAGAAACTCTTTCTATTATTTCACTCTACCATGGCCATGGGCTTATGGACTTGATTCTCATGATCATCATAGGGCTGCTCCTCATCCACCGAGGTAGATAGATTTCCATCTTGATGCAATCCAGTTCCTACAATGAACATGCTATAGCCAACATACACCTCAGGGTTCCATGATAGGCTAGGAGATCGAGTCAATGGTGTAGTCAAACTATAACACCCTCAAGGTGAACTGTCCGATGCACCTCAGGTCAAAGAACCAGACACACTACTGCAGCATCGAGTCAGTCATTGATGAGAAGGTAGACTTTCCTAATGACTACTCGAGGTGGTCACGCTCAGTGCCCTCGTTCTCTAACGAGTACCTGTACTCTCGCTCTGGTGTCTCCACACCATAGACTCAAGACTCATCTACTAAAGAGAAGCGATTGTACACCAACCTTCCAGGATCAATCACCATCCTCATGATGATCCTATGGTCGGAAGCATTTTATGAGTTAATAATGATTATTCATGTCTTAAATTTTTCAACTCTTGAAAAATAATGAATTATCATTACCATTAACTCAAAGGATGTATCACAGACACTAAATACACATATGTGATAGAAAATAATTTATTTTATTATTTATGTCAAAATTATAATTTTGCCCTTAGAAGTGTATTACAAGTGTCAGCCAATTCTGGCTTCTAGGGCACATATATCTAACAATCTCCCACTTGTCCTAAAGCCAATTGGCTACAAGTCTAAGTCCCATCTTCTCAAGGTGGGCTTCGATCTTCTGCTGGCCCAACGGCTTTGTAAGTGGGTCTGCCACATTATCTGCGGAGTCGACTCTCTTGACCTCGACGTAACCCTTCTCGAGGTAATCGCGGATGAGGTGGTATCGCCGCTCAATGTGCTTGGATTTTTGGTGAGACCTCGGCTCCTTAGCAAGGGCTATGGCGCCATTGTTGTCGCAGTATAGAGGAATGGCATCTGATGGCATTACTCCAATTTCTGCAGCAAACTTCTTGTACCAGAATGCTTCCCTTCGCAGCCTCTGATGCAGCGATATATTCTGCTTCCATGGTGGAATCTGCTATCACGGTTTGCTTAAAACTCTTTCAGCTGACAGCACCACCATTGCACACAAACAGACTCCCAGATGTCGACTTTCGATCATCTATATCGGACATGAAATCCGAGTCTGTGTATCCCTGGACTTGGAGTTCTCCATTACCAAAGACCAACATCATATCCTTAGTTCTTCTCAAGTACTTAAGGATACATTTCACAGAAGTCCAGTGTTCTTCACCTGGATTTGACTGATATCTGCTTGTGACACTCACAGCATGGGCTATATCAGGTCGTGTACATAGCATGGCATACATGAGGCTCCCTATTGCAGAAGCATAAGGGATCTTGCTCATGCGTTCTATTTCCTCAGGTGTGCTAGGGCACATCTTCTTGGAAAGATGAATACCATGTCTGAAGGGTATTAATCCCCTCTTAGAGTTTTCCATACTAAACCTCTTTAGTACTTCCTCTATGTACATCTTCTGTGAAAGTCCTAGCATCCTATTCGGTCTATCCCTATAGACCTTAATTCCTAGAATAAAGGATGCTTCACCTAGGTCTTTCATGGAGAATTCCTTGGACAACCATATTTTGACTGATTGTCAACATGGGAATATCATTCCCAATAAGGAGGATGTCATCCACGTACAATACGAGGAAGACAACAGCGCTCCCACTGACCTTTTTGAAAACACATGGTTCCTCTTCATTTTTGATGAAACCAAACAATTTTGATCACATCATTGAAATGAGTGTTCCAGCTCCGAGATGCTTGCTTAAGTCCATATATGGACCTTTGCAGCTTGCAAACCTTGTGATCAGTATCACTGGATGTGAAACCTAGCGGCTGTTCCATATAGATATCTTCCTCAAGATATCCATGAATTGCCATTTTCACGTCCATTTGCCATATTTCATAATCGAAATAGGCTGCAACAGGCAAGCAATGTGCGGATGGATTTTAGCCATAGCCACTGGGAAAAGGTATCCTGATAGTCAATGCCTTCATGTTGACTATAACCTTTTGCCACTAGTCTAGCCTTGAATGTCTCCACATTCCCATCTGCACCAATCTTTCTCTTGAAGATCCATTTACATCCCAATAGGTACTATACCTTCTGGTGGATCTACCAAGGTCCAGACTTGGTTTGAGTGCATCGAGTCAATTTCTGACTGCATTGCCTCTAGCCATTTCTCAGGAGTCGATATCTGATATCGCCTCGTTGTAGGTTTTGGGATCATCACCATGAGCACCATTACCTACGAGGAACATTTCCTCTACTTCCTCTGAAATAATACCTAAGTATCTCTTCAGGGGGATGGGAAAACTCTTTCCGATCTACGAGGTGGAGGAGGTAGTGTTCTTATTGGCTCAACCTGATTTGGTTCCAATTGGTCCTTAGCTCATTGCTACTTGTGAGACTTTCTCATCAAGCTTGATCTGCTTTCCAATGCCGCTATCTTGAATAAACTATTTTTCAAGAAAGATGGCATGTCGACTCACAATCACATTGTGGTCTTCTGGAATGTAGAAATAGTATCCTAATGACTCTTTAGGATATCCTATGAATCGAGCTCTGAAAGGACCTAAACTCTAACTTGTCCGCTTGTTGTCTTTTGACATGAGCCGGACAATCCCAAATTCTGAGATGACTCAGACTTGGTTTCTTACCGTGCCATATCTCATACGGTGTGGTAGGAACGGTTTTAGAGGAAACCCTATTCAGTAATAAATTGAAGTTAACAATGAGTGTCCCCAAAGAAAATCAGGAAGGTCTGTGAAGCTCATCATGGATCGACCATATCCAATAGAGTCCGATTTCTCCATTCTGAAATCCCATTGAGTTGAGGTGTTCCTGGTGGAGTCCATTGAGAGACTATGCCATTTTTCCTTGAGATAGTCTAGGAATTTCTGGCTAAGGTATTCACCTCCTCGATCTGATCGAAGAACCTTAATGGGTTTTTCTAGTTTGTTTTTCTACTTCATGTCTGAATTCTTTGAACTTTTCAAAAGCTTCAGACTTGTGTCTCATAAGATACACATACCCATACCTAGACAGATCATCGGTAAAGGTAATGAAGTAGACAAAATTGCCTCTAGCCGGCACATCAAATGGGCCGCACACATCAGTATGTACTAGGGCAAGGAGATCTGTGGCCCTCTCCCCATGTCCAACAAAAGGGAGTTTAGTCATTTTGCCTTGAAGACAAGATTCACAAGTTGGATATGACTCGAAAGTCAATGGACTCAATAGCCCATTTTTCTCCAATTTGTTGATCCTATCTTCTGCTATATGACCTAATCTCAGGTGCCATAGATATCTATCATTTGGACTATCCCTAGGTCGTTTGGCATTCACGTTTTGCTCGATAGTTAGAAATAGGTACATCAATATGTAGCTGATAAAGACCATTAATAAGGAAACCATTTGCAATTTTATTTCTTTCATAAAGAATGTTACAATGGTCCTTAAAGAAGGTAATCACATAGCCTTCTTGTGCTAAGCATGAAACAGAAATCAAATTCCTGCTAGCTGCAGGCACATAATAACAGTCTTTCAAAACTAAGTCTAAACCAGATGGTAATCGAAGAAGGGTATGTTCCCACGGCTACTGCAGCAACTCTTGCTCCATTACCGATGCGTAGGATCATGTCTCCATCCCTCAGCCTCCTGCTATCCTCAAGACCCTGCATGGAAGTGCACAGATGAGCACTAGAACCAGAGTCAAGCACCCAACTGGATGCAGAAGAAACCGTAAGGTTAGACTCAATAACGAGCATACCTCCAGAAGGACCTTCCTTCTTGTTCTTCAGGGTGGCCAGGTAAGTAGGGCAGTTCCGCTTCCAATGGCCGTCGCTGTTGCAATGGAAACACTTTCCTTTGACATCGGCCTTTTTCTTCGGTTCTGCCTTTTTCTTCTTTTTTTCTTCCACCTTCTGCTTTTTCACAGACTTCTTTTTTTTCCATAAGACTTTCTTTTGGAAGAAGTCCGTTCCATAGCAAGAACTGAGCCTTTAGAACCTTTCATAGAAAGCTCAGCGGTAACCAGCATATTCATTAATTCGGCCAAGGAATTTTGAAGTTTATGCATGTGGTAATTCATGATGAATTGCCCATATGCATCAGTCAAGGATTGCAGAATAATATCATTCTGCAGATCCAAGTCTAACTTCACACCGAGCTTCTCAAGCTCTTCCATGTCCTTGATCATTGTCAGACAGTGATCTTGGACTGACTGCCCATCACGCATCTTAGCCTTAAAAAGTCATTTCGTGACTTGATACTTTGGCTGCGCGACTCTGTTCACCAAACATCTCCTGCAGGTGAGCCAACATTTGGCGAGCAGTCCCGATATCTTCATGTTGGCGCTGGAGCTCATCAGACATCGAGCCCAACATGTAATATCTGGCCTTATTATCTTCGTCTATCCATTTTTCCAGAGATGCTCTCTGTTCAGTGATGGACGGGCTGGTAAGGTGGGAGGGTCCTGGTCCAATACATGGGTTAACTTCTCAGAACCCAAAATAATTTTGTAGTTCCTGAGCCAATCTTTATAATTGGGTCCGGTCAGTCTATGTGTGTCCAGGATACGTGCCAATGGGTTGGACGCAGACATTTTTCCTGTAGAGAGTCAAAGATTCTAGTTAGATACTGTAATTATTGACTTGACCAATTTATTTAGGGATTTTATTTTTAAACAAATTAGCTCCCACTATTTTCTCGGATCCCTACACTCCCTCTGTAGAGATGCAAAAATCTCCATGATTAATGATTTCTAGTGGGTGGTGCGGTCTCACCAACTGACTCATCACCTCACCTAACAGTTATTGGTGATGGGTTAGCCAATGAGTGAACAACTCTTGTTCAATGATTCTCTAATCATGGTGCACCCAAACTTGGTCTCTAATTCATGAATCTCACCGTATCCGAAAATATTGATCCACTCCTTAGTTAAGTCAGACCCACCATTTGCATAGACTGGGTTCCTAATTGAGTCTCTCACCGTATCCGAAATATTGAGCCAACTCATCCTCCAGCCCATAGCATCCAATGCCTAATAGACATGGTTGCATCTTCCCGGTGCAACTGAGCCACTGTATCCAGCCGAGAACAATCAACCCCGGGAAGGGCCCGCACATCTACAATGGTGGAAGACCTCAGACTTAATCTTTTCTTAGGGAGAATTGATTCAGGTCTCATTAAACTAGACTTGGCATAGTCATAACAATTATGACTAACCTAGTGGCATGGGTTAGCTCGGATTATTGACCACCTCAGATCAGAACTGTGTCAACAGATATGGCCAGGTAAGTGAGACCGGTGGAAGGAATATGCCATTAACTCGTACAAGAATGCATTCAGGTCGAGTAGCTTCCAATTAAAAACCAGTCGGTCGTATGTGCCAAACTTACCTTAGACACCAAATTGTTGAGCCAGAACCAATTGGGTTAGCCTACAATCCAGACTCTAACCTCTGAGCCTAATTAGGTCTTGCTTGATCGTGACTCGATCTTGACCCAGACTTAATCCTATTAGGCTGGTCAATTTAAGCATTGTTGATCCCATCTAACCAACTCTTGATTCGGTTTGATCAACCGCTTAGACCTAATTGAGCTACCCAAGCCCGAACCCAGTATTATGAATATGTCTTAGATCTGAAAATTCTCAATTTTAGACCTAATTAATATTTCCATAATCTTAATTCTTAATTAAGTAGGGTTCATAAACAAAATATGCACAATAAATCCTAGGGTTTCAGGATCTAGGGTTTTGCAGAAAGTAAGTTTTGGGTTTCTGATTAAGGACGAACACGCAGCACCCCTACACATCATAAGAACACCCCATCGAATGGGAAGGAGAGGGCCTTTAAACCCTTCTTCATTCTTATGACCGGACGGCCAAGAGGAACGCCTTAATCAGGAACATGTAAATACTACAAAACAGTTTTAGATCTATATCATATATCTCATATACAAATTAGATCTAATCATGGCATATTTTGCATACATCTCATGTATCGAATCATGCATATTTTCAGATCTAAATTATCTCATAATAATCTAAAAAATTAGATTTAAATTGATCTAATCAAAATAAATTCTAATCTAGACAATTATGTAGAACTATTCTACAACTAGTCTAGACATGCATCAATCATATCTCATATGATATTTAAAATTAAATAATTTTTATTTGCTATTTTTTAGATGTTATTATAATATTTATAATATCAAAAAATAGTAAATAAATAGATCTAAAATATGATTTAATCAAATTAAATTAAAAACATGCAAGACTATTCTATAGAACTATTCTATTTTAGAACTAGTCATGCATATTTTCTAATCTTAGATCCAAATCATTTAATTTTAATTTTTTCTGATTTCAGATCTGATCACATCTCATGTGACATCTAAAATCACTTATTTTTTAATTAAAATAAATTTAAAATTAGATCTAAATACTTTAGAAGAACCATGGGCTCTGATACCAGTTGAAGGGAAAATCCTGATTTTCCCGGATCCAGGTTCGTTCAGATCTGATCAGATCAAGAGATATATTTCAAAAATTTTTTCTTTGATCTAATCAGATCTTGAGATATTTTAGATCTGATTCTTATTATTTTATAAATTTAATTAAAAAATAAAAGATAAATTAAATCAAATTTAATTTACCTTGATTTGGGTAATCCTATTACCCTGTTGATGATCCTGTAAGCAGCGGAAGGTTCTGGATCTAGCCACGCAAGCGCCTGGCCTCTACCGGTATCCACTCAGGCTTGGATCTAGGAGATCCTCTTCTTCTCTATCACATCTCCAAAAATTAGATCTGGATCTGATCTGGAGGATCTTCAAAACTCCTTTTGAAGATCAGCAGTCGTCCTTTGCAGCAGCGCAGCCTTCTAGCTTTTGATCGCCTTTCTCTTGATCTGGAATCGCACCAACCAAATCCCAAAACTCCTTTTGGACGTGGAGAGGAGAGGGGAGAAGAAGGTTTGGCATGGAGAAGGAGGGGAGAGGCAGCCTTGGGGCATGGGCTAATTGGAAATCTTTAAAAAGTTGGGCGCAGGGTCTTATTTATAGACTAAGCTGTGATCCAACTCCTCTTCTTCCCAACCAATCACAAACCCTTTGTGAAAATCAGATCTAAATCTGATTGGTTGGAATAGAGTCCCCTGGAATTCCTCCTTAGAGTCCCCTCAAATTCCTCCTTAGAGGGTGCCTAAGACCAGTCAAAGTCAAAAAGGTTCTTAGATGGAACTCTAATTGGAATCCAAAAGGAGATGGAGTCCTTGTCCAACAAGGACTCCTAGGCGCCTCCAACTTGGGCACACGCCTTTCCTTGCCAGGTTCTGGCAGGGGGACAGGCCCCCACCAGCTCTCCAATAGGTGCATGACATGTGGTCAAAAGTCAAAGTGTCAATGGTCAACATTTGACCAGTCAAAGGTAGACTTTTGACCAAAGTCAAAGAACAAGAACAAGAAATGGCAGGTGACCAAAAATGGCAGGTAATGTCTTACAAAATAAGACAACCTTTTTTTCTGACTTGGACAACCTCCAGTCAGACCATATGAAGGCCTCTGATTGAGCACAAACTCCTTTGGCTCAGTCAGGACAACTTATTTATGATAGTAAAAGAAGAACGTTAGGTTCAATCGAGTGCTAGCACGATTTCCTTGAACCTAATTGAATCTCATTCAGATCAATTGAACTAGATCAGTTCAATTGATGATCACCAGATTCAAACCCTTGTTTGTGTGACCCAGTTAGGTTCAGTTCTGTATGGTAATGGGATATGTCATGATCTCTATCATCGACATCATCGAAACTCCTTTCGATGGATCAGAACTCTTCTGATTCGAACAGCTAGAATGATCGATCATCTAAATCATTCTAATTGCTCCCAAAATCCACCAGTGACACCTAGCAGTATATGGTGGCAACCCATCAGAGCTGAATGCGAACCTCTTGGTGCAGCTACCTGTGTGATTAAGTTCTTCTATCTTGAGCCCCGATCAGATTAGGGTTAAGGTGAACTCGTCAAACCCTAGTCTCTGTCATATGATGTAATCATTCGATTCGAGTCCAATGTGAAAATCTAAATAGAAACTCTTTCTATTATTTCACTCTGCCATGGCCATGGGCTTCTGGACTTGATTCTCATGATCATCATAGGGCTGCTCCTCTACCACCGAGGTAGATAGATTCCATCTTGATGCAATCCAGTTCCTACAATGAACATGCTATAGCCAACATACACCTCAGGGTTCCATATGGCTAGGAGACCGAGTAATGGTGTAGTCAAACTATAACACCCTCAAGGTGAACTGCCGATGCACCTCAGGTCAAAGAACCAGACACACTACTGCAGCATCGAGTCAGTCATTGACGAGAAGGTAGACTTCCCTAATGACTACTCGAGGTGGTCACGCTCAGTGCCCTCGTTCTCTAACGAGTACCTGTACTCTCGCTCCGGTGTCTCCACACCGTAGACTCAAGACTCATCTACTAAAGAGAAGCGATTGTACACCAACCTTCCGGATCAATCACCATCCTCGTGATGATCCTATGGTCGGGAGCATTTTATGAGTTAATAATGATTATTCATGTCTTAAATTTTCAACTCTTGAAAATATGAATTATCATTACCATTAACTCAAAGGATGTATCACAGACACTAAATACACATATGTGATAGAAAATAACCCATTTTATTGATTTTAGTCAAAATTATAATTTTGCCCCTAGAAGTGTATTACAAGTGTCAGCCAATTCTGGCTTCTAGGGCACATATATCTAACAATAGGGTTAGAAGACCAAGAGGAGACTAATTTCATCTTTTATTATGAGCTACGATAGGGTCAAAGTCAAGGTGAACTCATTAGACCTAACACCTGTCATATGAATAAATCATTCGACTCGAGTCTGATGTGAAATCCTAATAGAAATTTCTTTCTATTAATTCATACTACCATGGCCATGGGCTTAAGGACTCGATCTCATGATTATCATAGGACTACTTCTCCTTTATCGAGGTTGATAGATCTCATATTGGTGCGATCCAATTCATACAATGAACATACTATAGCCAACATATACTTCAGGATTTCAAATGGCTAGGAGATCGAGTTATGATGTAATCAAACTATAACACATTTAAGATGAACTATCGATGCACCTCAAGTCAAAGAACCAAATACACAACTATAGCATCAAACTAGTCATCAATGAAAAGGTAGACTTCCTTATGACTACTCGAGGTGGTTACGCTTAGAGCCCTTATTCTCAACAAGTACTTGTACTCTTGCTTTGGTGTCTTCACGTCATAGCCTCAAGACTCATCTATCCTAAGAAAGCAATCGTACATCATTCTTTCAGATCGATCACCATCCATATGATGATCCTACAATTTGGCATAGCTTATGAGTTAATTATGATAACACATTTCTTAAATTTTCAAGTCTTCAGTGTTAGATGTGTGCCCTAGAAGCTAGATTGACTGTCACTTGTAATACACTTCTAAGGGCAATTTTATAATTTTGATCATAAATTAATAATGGATTATTTTCTATCATAGTGTGTATTTAAAAGTATCTACGATACATCCTTTGAGTTAATGGTAATGACAATCAAGAGCTAAAAATTTAAGATATGAATTTTCATAATTAACTCATAAACTACTCCCAACCATAGGATCATCATGAGAATAATGATCGATCTAGAAGGTTGGTGTATGATCGCTTTCTTAGGATAGAAGTATCTTAAGTTTATGGTGCGAAGACATCAGAGCGAGAGTATAGATATTTGTTAGAGAATGAGGGTACTGAGCGTGACCACCTCAAGTAGTCATAAGAAAGTCTACCTTCTCATCGATAACTGACTCGATGCTGTAGTGGTGTGTCTGGTTCTTTGACCTGAGGTGCATCAACAGTTCACCTTAAGGATGTTATAGTTTGACTATACCATAACTCGATCTTCTAGCCATTCAGAATCCTGAGGAGTATGTTGGCTATAGCATGTTCATTATAGGAATTGGATTGCACCAATAAGAGATCTATCTACCTCGGTAGATGAGGAGTAGCCCTATGATAATCATGAGATTGAGTTCATAAGCCCATGGCCATGGTAGAGTAAAGATGATATAAAAAGTTTCTATTAGGGTTTCATATTGGACTCGAATCGAATGATTAATTCATATGATGAACATTGGGTTTGACGAGTTCACCTTAACCCTAATCCTGTCGGGGCTCAAGATAAAAGAATCCGATCACACAGGTAACTATACTGAGTGGTTTACTTTCAGTTCTGATGGGTTGCCACCATATATTGTTAGGTATTTACTGATGGATTTTGAGAGCAATTAGTACGATTTTGATGATCAATCATTCTAATTGTATGAATCATAAAAGTTCTAGTTCATCAAAAGATATTTTGATGATGTCAATGATGGAGATCGTGACATATCTCATTACCATATAGAATTGAACCTAATTGGATCATGCAAACAAGGGTTTGGATCTGGATGTCATCTATTGAGCTAAGCCAGTTTGATTGATTTTGATTAGATCCAATCGGTTCAAGGTAATTGTGCTAGCACATGATTGAGCCTAACTTTCTCCTTCTAAAATCTTTTTGATTCATCACAACCGAGTCAAATTTGATTTGACCCATTCTTATATTTTGAAGAAATTTATTTTCATCTGACTGGAACAAGTCCAGATCAGATTAATTATAGAAATTAAATCCATTCATAGTTAAATTGGACTAGGGTCAAAAGTTGACCTATTTGAGAGAATTGAGAGTCTCCTGATCAGATACTTTTAAAAAATTCTTTAGAAATTATTTTGATCTAATTTTTGGATATGTGATAGATCATGAGTTATGCATTGGGTGTACCAAATTTCATGATTTTTGGAGGTATCTAGACTATGTTATGATAAAGATTGATTTGGATCAAACTCTTGAGGAAAGAGTCCTAGGTGCAGTAGACTCTTCCTTATCTACTCATGCCGACATCTTTTTGAATCATTTTTGATCAAAAAAAAAACATATGAGATCTGATGGCCTTTTGTGGAGAATAATTCCTAGAGTCCTAATGATAAAATAAATGAGTAATTTTGGTCAAAAGGGACTCTAAGTAGGCGTTGGACATAAAATCCTTTCTCACATCATAGTGCATTCAATGCAAGAAATAATTTTTCCATGCCCAAATTCTGCCATCCCTGATATCCCACACCTCCTTTATCCTCTCTCTTCTTCTCTTCTATATGCCTAAAAAGTTAGGTACAAATCTGAGAGGAAGGTCCAAGGTTTTTGGCATAATATTTAGGATCTACTCGACGATGTTCGTGTGATGGATGGGCTACCTTTAGAAATAGTTTTGAAGGTTCTTTGGATCAGATCCAGATTTGATTTTTGGAGAAAAGGTTCATGTAGAGAAGACATTCAAATCCTATCCAAGTGGATATTGGTAGAGGTCAGGCATGTGCATGGCTCCATCTAGAACCTCAAGATCAACAGGATCATTATAGGATAATTAGATTATGCAATCAGATACTTTAAATTAAATTTGATTTAATTTTAATTTTCAATTTTTTATATCAGATTATCATGATTAGATCTAAAAACTCTTAGATCTAATTAGATTATTTAGAAACTTTTAGAAAAATTTTCCTTAGATCTGATTAGATCTGCATGATCCTATGGTGGAAAATAGTGTTTTTCCTTCATTCATAATATATGTTATCATGCTTGTTAACTCAAAGGATGTATCATGGATATATTAAATATACAATATGATAAAAAATAATTCTTCTATTAATTTAAGTCAAAATTATAAAAATACCTCTAGAAAGTATTTTATAAAGTATCGTTCAATCTGACTTCTAGGGCACTCATCTAACGCTTAGAACTATCTAGAATCGATCAAGAAGGATTTATCATTTGGTCCTTAAATCTATTCACGAGCAAATGACATGTTGTTATCTATGATGATAACATTTATCGAGTGTAGATCATTATGTACTATATGGGTTGGTTGTCCTCTTAACTAAGGAGTGTAGAGATACTGGTATGCCATGCAGGTAAAATGTAGAGATATATTTCACTGAACATGACCCAACTATGGATCTCTCTACTATTAAGAGTTGCTCATGAAGAATATAGGTATAAGTATCCCTCAGACCTAAGATCACCACCACTATAATAAAATTTAATTTTTATGATGCAAAAAATTCATCATAAATAGTAAATTTTTATTGTTAATACTTATTAACGATGAAAATTTCATCGCTAATTCTTTATCACAAAAAAATAGGATCACAAATAATATTTAACGAAGGAAAATACAATTTCATTGCTAATAACAATTTTTTATGATGAAAAATTTTTGTTAAAAATTTTTTATTCATTAAATTATTTGTGATGAAAATACTTGTGATGAAAAATCATAATTTTTCATGATAAATAAAAATTATTTATGATAAAAAAATTTCATCATAAATAAAATATTATTTTTTATTTTATTTATGATGGAAAAATTAGTTGTAAATAAAAATTATTTATAATGAAAAATTTTCATCACAAAAAAATATTTATGATAAAATATTTTTCATTGCAAATAATTCATTATTTATGGTGGAAACTTTTTCATCATAAAAAGTAATTATTTTGTGATAGATTTATTTTCATCACAAATAACTATTTTTTAAGAAGGAAAAATTTCATCACAAAAGAAAATTATTTGCAATGAAAAATATTTCATCATAAATAATTGCATTACAAATTATTTTTTTAAATAAATATATTTTTTAATATTTATATTTATAATTTATAAAAATAAAATAAAAATTTTATAAAATAAATATAAAAATAAATTTCATCATTTCATTATATAAAAATATAATTATATAAAGTATTTTTATAAATATAAAAGATCCAAAATAAAAATATATAAAAATAGGGCCGACCGTCAAGCATCGATATCTAGAGAAGGAAAACATGCTGAAGGAGGATAGCACTCGAAGGAGCTCATATCGGCCTACTACTACCTCATCAGCTACATCATTTGCTCCATTTGCATTATTCACTCTATCATCTGCATCTAGAACAACTTGTAATCGTCGATGCGTGCAGTCAACTCAGTAGCTCGCTGTTAATCCTTAGCAATCTATCTCTATATCTCCACCAGTCGGATATCATGGATAGCATGAATGTCAATCCTGGATGAATGTGAAGATGTAGGAGCTTTGATCACATGCCCTAGCCTCCTAACATAATAAAGTCTCGTACCAAGCACCTTATCATAGATCTCATCAACTATTGGTGTGGTGGAGCCCTTTGGGGTAGGCTGGGATCTAACATCTATCAAATGATCCTGAAAATTAAACTTATAGCTATTCTATGTTTGTACTAAAAATCCAAATGCTAATGAAAAAATAGTTGGAAAAATTTATATAAAGCTACTAGCTCCCCACCATTCAGTCCCCTGATCGTCACTGGTAGATCTGCAGGTAGATCTTGATCCTACTAGAAAGCTCGCCACTCTCTACATCTCTCTGTAATTTAAGAATAATTAATAAAAAATTTTAAATAGTTAAAAAGTTAAAATATGCTAAATAGAAATTACTTACTATCTTCCCTATATGGCAAGGAAATGGTCTCGAACCCCCACAATGTAAGACTATCTATCTCGCCCGATTCGTGGCATTTTTAGCACATCGATCCTACACAGTTAATAGTCAAATTAGTAAGTAACTAACTAAATTTATAAATAAATGATTCCATTATTAAATTTTAAATAAAAAATAGTTACTTGATATGCTAGGTCCTCATACATGCTGCATATGATAGCCTAGTCTCAATACTGATGCTGTCATATGATCGCTACCGTGCTGCCTCCACCCCCTAATCATGCACTACAGTATACTAGTGGCAATGAATATGATGCCGATATTCCTTGAAATGCATGCAAGCAATGCACTATACTTTGGTGCTGGACTATCTAAATTTTTAATTTAATGATGGAAGGTTTTTAGGTGCAATCAAGTATTTGTTTAGTCGGTGCATGAGTCAAGATGGATTGATCACTCCAAGTATTGGAGAAAATGCATTGCTATATTTCAATCTAGTAAAACCTTAGCTGGGATAATCTATATGATGGATGTTAAAATTTAAAATATAATATGGATGATTCTTTCAGGATTGATAGTTAAATCTTAAGTCATCCTTTGAGCATTAAGGTCAAGGGGATGAATTATATGGTAACCATATACCATAAGTTCATGGATATTAAGTTGTAACTATTTGACCTATCCGTACGTTGGGTACCATTACTAAATGGTCATATAAAAAATTACTTCCTATGCTACCGGCTTAATATTCAAATCTATTATTGAAAAATATATCCCAAAGCTAATCATCAACCTATTAATGATTGTGCTATATTATAATTATAATTAATTTATTAGTTAATAAAATATATTTTTGGTATTTTTTATCATAAGTTTTTATCTTCTAACAAACTTCATTATTGTGATGAAGTCCTTAGGACTATTTAGGTTCAACAAAGAGAGAATTTATTGATTAGTCCTTAAAATTGTTCATGACCAAATGATAGGCTGTTAATTAGGACGACATGTCTATCAAGCATAGGTCACCGTGTGTCATATTGGCTGGTCGTCCTCTTAACGAAGAAGTGTGGAGACACTGATATGGCATACAGATAAGATGTAGGGATACATCATCACTAAACATGACTAACTCTAGAGCATTCTACTATCGATAATGTCTCTAATGGGATATAGGTATAAGTGTCCCTTAGATCTGAGATCATCTCAGTAACTTGTAAGCAACTCATTATGTTTCGGTACTGGACTAACTAAATTTTTAATTCAGTAATGAAAGATTTTTGGACATAGTCAAGTACTTGCGAAATCGATGTGTGATCAAGATGGGATTGATCACTCCAAGAGTTGGAGAAGAATGTATTACTATATTTCAATATAGCAAAACCTTGGTTAGGATAATCCATGAGATGGATTTGGTATTTTGAGATATAATGTGGACAGCCTAATAAGAGTTGACAGTTAATCTTTGAGGTGTCCTATGAGCATCTTGGTCAAGGGGATGAATTATATAGAAACTATATCCACATGGGTTCTAAGGATGTTGTTCTACACATTCGACCTATCCGGCTGTCGGATACCATCGCTAGATGGTCATTTCGATCAGTACAAAAATTTATTCCTAGGCTATCAGCTTAGGTTCGGACCTATGGGGCACATATTAGAGTTCACGATTTGATCGGATGGTTGATCAATGATTGAGAATTGCTCTAAGATTAAACGATCAATACGATTGATGTTTAACCTAGTGCAAATATTGCAAGAGGATCGATTAGCAATTTGATTGCTAATTGACTTAATTTGATTAAGCCAAGGAATTGAGATTAAGTCTAATTAAATATAATTTAATTAGATTTGGTTTGAGCTTGATTGGATCAAGTTTAATTAGTTTATTGGATAAGCCAAGTGCAAGGAATAACTAGTCCTAGTTCAATTAAGACTTGGGTCAATCTAATTTTTTAATTTAATTAAAAATTAAATTTAAATTAAATTAGATTTAATTTGATTTAATTAAGTTTTTAATTAGGTTAGGGTCTAATTTAATTGGGTTGACTTACTTCTAATTTAATTTGGTTTGAGAAACCATTATTAACCAAGTTATATATGGAATCCTAGTAGGACTAGGATTCCACCCTTGTGCCATCTAACCCCCAACGCCCTCCTCTCTCCCTTATTAGAGTTTTTTGTAACCAAACTCTCATGCCCAGCTTTCTCATGCATAACCACCCTCTCTCTCCCTCTCTTATTTGGTAGTTAAGTGTGGACCAAGTCATAGGAGGTAAGTTGTTTTGGTTTCAAATTCTATGAGATAGTGTTTTAAGAAACCAAAATTCCTCCTTTCTTGTGCCACCCACACTTTCAAATTTTCTTTAGAATTTTTGGTGGAAAGAGGAGACTTTTTGTGTGACAATTCAAGGTGGTCCATGCCTAAAACAAAGGAGGGGGCGCCCAAGTGTTTGGCGCCCCAACTACTTGCCATATGTGTTCTTACCTTATGTAGAACTTTAACCCAACAAAGACTCTTCTATATCTCTTTATAAGAAGGTCTTTTTGAGTTGAATTTCATACTAATTCTAGATCATTGAGAGGACTCTTGGGCATGTAAAAATCAAAGAGAGAGACCCTTGGGGCATGAGGATTTCATAGACACCAATCTAGGTGTCTAGGTGAGAAACAAGAGAATAAGAAAAAAAGAGAAGAAGAAGAGGGTCTTTTTCTAGGGTCTTTTGCTCTTTCTTTCTCCTTTTTTTTTTATAGAGAGATTTTTTAGTGTTATTTTAGATCAAAAGTATCTTTTTTTTTATTTTTTAAAGTATCCAAGTCTTGAAGAAGAAAGCACCAGATCGACCGTCGAAGAAGGATCAATATAGTACTAGTATACTGTGCTGATTTCCTGCATTGGACTTCTAATCAGGGTTCGTGGGCTCGTGAGGATATCTCTTTGAGGCTAGATACGTGTGTGGCTCTGAGCTTTATCCTTCAGCCTAGATTAGCAGGTTAGAATGTCTAACTTGCATAGGTAATATAGATCTGATCTATTATTACATACCTGCATTACATGTAGTGTAGAAGCATGTTGATATGATCAACATATTTTTCTTTCTAATATTTTTAATTTTTAATTTAATCTCATGCTATAATCATATAATAGGATCTTAAATCTTAAAATTTTTTAGTTTTTATAAATAAATTTTGATTTATTTTAGTTTTTTGCTGTCAGATCTTGAAAAAGTTTCAAGATCAAGTCTTAAAATCCTAGATCTAGTTTCTTCAATTGGTATTAGAGACTAGGTTCATTATTATATGATTATTTTTATATATTTAAATTATTTTTTAGATTATGTCTAATTTATAATCTAATTATTAAATCTAAAATTAAAAAAATTATGATCACACTAACTGATATAAGGTTGTCCTGTTGTAAGATTTATCTCTTACAATGGAGAGGTTGTCCTAATTCGTGTAGATTTATTTTTTATCATAAATTTATTAGATATGATATAATCTTATTCATGATTTATTAGTTTTAAAAAGATTTTAGATCTAAAAATAAAAATTTTAGATTGCATGGATTGATTATAAGGTTATCCTGTTGTAAGATTTATTCCTTATAGTGGAGAGATTGTCCTAGTACATGCTAATCTAAAATATTGATCATAAAATTTTAGATTAAATCTAAAAGATTTTATGATCTAATTAAAAATATATTAATTTAATTTTATCATCATAAATGTATTAGATTTGATCTAAGGTAATTTATGAATGATTGGAGTTGAAACTATTTCAATTGTATGAACCTGTTTAGATTATATCTAAAGTAGTTTCATGCTTATTTTATTTGCATGTTGATTATGAATCAAACATGCAACTTGGTTGGTAGAACCATGTTGTAAAAATATTTTACAAATATGAAAGTCATTTTTGAAAAGTCGAACCCTAATCCTCAGCCCAAAACTTAATTAAGAATTAAGAAGTTGTTTGATTAGGATCTAGGATTGTGAATTGAAGATCCTAAGATACAAATTATAATACATTGGGTTAAATGAGTTAGTAGAAATTAGGTCTTTTAATTGGGTTAGACCTAGGATTAGATTAAAGAATGGACTTAATTAGAGAATTGACTAAATCTAATCAATTATCATCTTAGATTAGGTCAAGAATTCTCTAGATCAATTATAATAGTTGTAATTGGTCAAGTCCATGTCTTTAATGAGATCCAAGATGGACTTGATTCTTGGCTACGCAGTCTAGCATGAACTATTAGGTTGATCTAATTGAGACTAATTAAACCAGTTGGTGTCTAAGATAAACTAGATCAGTGGTCTTTAATTGGCAGCCCGCTTATCTGATCATTTTTTATGGTGTTTAAGGCAAGCTTTAGCAAACCTTCCCATTAATTGAACTTATCTAGCCTTTTGGTGAAATTATGTTTTGATCGGATCACTTAATTATTTGAGCTAACCCATGTAGGCTAGGTAAATTAATGTGACTGATTTAGGTGCTCCTAGACTAACATATTAATGGTCTCCCTTAAGCTGACTTGGTGAAGCCAGTGGGAGGATCATGACAAACTAGTTCATCTGATCTTTCCTCTTCTTTAAAAATTAAATCCTCTAAAATTATTAGGTCTCTAAAATTAAATAGTTATTGTGATAACTAGATCATAGCTTCCCATTAAATAGAAGAAAATGGGTCCATTAGTTGGATAATCATTAGAGGCCCAAAGGTTTGGTGCTTATCGACTAATAGAATTATCATTCATTATATGATTTCTTGGTTGCATCTTTCTAAATAGTAGTTAGGCTAGCCAACAAAAGTTGGGCCTAATCATTTATTGATTTGATGGACCAAGTATGGTCATGTTAATGGTTGGACCTAACTAGATCTTTTTAGTGGAGGCCAAAGTCTACTGATTAGGGACTAGGACATAATTTAATTACTATAAAATATTTGAAGAAATAATTGGTTATAAACCTATCCTTCGATATACACGAGTTGGCCAACTAATGTTGGGCTTGTGTACAGTCTATATGGATTCTTGTATCCATTAAAAAATTAGGATAATTCCTCGGATTGGAGGTAGAGGCTATCAATTCAAATAAAATAGTGAAAGAAACTTTTGATTAAAGATCAAATCTTTAGATTTAATGAATCAATTACTAATTAGATTATGTTATTTCTTTATGCAGATATGGCCACTTTCCTTTTGCTTCGATCATTGTTGGACAATGATAAGTTGGTAGGACCCAACTTTGGTAGTTGGTATCGAAAGTTGAAGATAGTCTTAGAGCATGAATAGATCCTATATGTGTTGATGGATCCTGCATCTGAGAAGCCAGCTATCAATGCACGTGAAATAGTCATAGACACTTACTAGAAGTGGCTTAGTGATCAAACTACGGTGCGCTGCATTATGCTGGCTGCCATGAGCGATGAATTCAATCGTAGATTCGAGACTACTCAGCCAAAGGATATGCTTCAAGTATTGGAGGATTCTTTTGGTACACCTAATGATGTTGAAAGGCACAAGACTAGTTGTGCCATTTTCAATGATAGGATGTGGGATGGAGCCTCTATCACTGATCATGTACTGTACATGATCGAGCTGATAGAGTGATTGAGCAAGCTTGGCTTTTTCTTGTAAAAATAGCTTAGGAAAGATGCAATACTAAACTCGCTGTCTAAGTTTTATCTTCCATTCCTCACTCATTTCAAAATGACAAAGCCTGAAGTAGACTACCATGGGTTATTGGGGTTGCTTTAGAACTTTGAGAAAGATCATTAACTCCATAAGAAATCAATGAATTTAGTGGGAGGTTCATCTTCTGATTCTCAATCCTTTAGGAAAGGGAAGAAGAACAAGAAGAAGAAGGGCAAGAAGGTGCAAGTTTAGGCTTGGATATCTATGCAAGGTTAGACTAGAAAGATTAAGCTTGATAAGAGTTAAGTTGAATGCTTCTTTTGCAAGAAGCAGAGGCATTGAAAGGGGAACTGTCCTTAGTATATTACCTTCTTAGACCCAAACAAGTAGAGAAAGAAGCAAGCAGTTGCTGGGCAAGAAATTTATATGATAACTTCTTGCAATTTCTCTATTTATGATTATACTAACTGGGTATTGGATACTGGTAGCCCTTACTGTATTTGCAATTCGTTGTAGGGATTGCAAGTCAGTAGGAGATTAGAGCAAGGTGAGAGGTTCCTGAACATTGAAGATGGAAGACAAGTTCTAGTTCTAGCTTTAGGAATCTTGAAACTTATATCTGAATCTCGTATTTTGTATTTGATGATTGTCATTTCTGTCCAAGTTTCTTTTTAAATGTCATTTCTGTAGATCTTCTGGTCAAAAATAATTATGAAATTTTAATAAAGAAATAATTTTATAATATCATTATGAATGGTGTTACTATTTTCTCTGGATATCTAAATAATGGTATGTATATGCTATCACAACCTATTAACATAGTCTATTCAACTAGCAAGCACTCTAGATTAGATACTGTGTCAGATATCTACTTATGGCACTATAGGCTAGGTCATATAAACAAGAATAGAATAAATAGATTGACTCAAGAGAAAATTCTCGAAGTTAGTGATTGTGAATCACTTCCAACCTGTATCCTATCTTCTTGGTAAAATGATCAAGTCACCTTTTGCTAAAAAAGGTGAAAGAGCCACTGAGCTCTTAGGTCTAGTACATACTGATCTATATGGACCAATGAGCACAAGTGCAAGAGGTGGATATTTCTACTTCATCACTTTCATAGATGATCTATCCAGATATGGATATATCTATCTGATAAAATACAAGTCGGATTCATTTAAAATGTTTAAATGATTCTAAAGTAAAGTAGAAAAATAAACTAAAAAAAATAATAAAACTCTTCGATCTGATCGAGGAGGAAAATACTATTGTGGTGAGTTTCTCACATATCTAGGAGAGAATGGAATTTTCTTCTAATGGACTCTTCTAAGAACACAACAATATAATGGTATGTCTGAAAGGAGGAATCAAACTCTGTTAGATATGGTTCGATTCATGATGGGTTTTGCCAGCTTGCCAGTATTCTTTTGGGGATATGCACTCGAATTGGTTTGTTATCTGTTAAATAGGGTTCTAAGTAAGTCTGTAGTTAAGACTCCATATGAGATATGGACAGGACATAAGCCAACACTTTCACACCTAAGGGTGCTGGGGGTGCCCGGCTTATGTCAAATGGGTTAGTTATAGATAAACTTGAACCTAGGTCTGATAAGTGCACATTCATAGGATACCCAAAAGAGACCAAAGGATATTTTTTCTACCATGTTGATGAACAAAAGATGTTTGTCAGCCTTAAGGCAACCATTTTGAAAAAGAAGTTCCTTGATGAAGGAACTATTGCCTCTAAGGTTGAACTTGATAAAGTTCAACAGGTAGAACGACCGACACCTATAGCTGAACCTGAGTCGAATTTGATTAGATCAGTTCTAGAGTCCAATGTACCTACATTATTAAGACAATCTGGTAAAGTACCGTATCAGCTGGATAGATACTATTATTAGATATATGTGCCCTAGAAGTCAGAATTGGCTGACACTTGTAATACACTTCTAGGGGCAAAATTATAATTTTGACTAATATCAATAAAATGGGTTATTTTCTATCACATATGTGTATTTAGTGTCTGTGATACATCTTTTGAGTTAATGGTAATGATAATTCATATTTTCAAGAGTTGAAAATTTAAGACATGAATAATCATTATTAACTCATAAAATGCTCCCGACCATACGATCATCATGAGGATGGTGATTGATCCAGAAGGTTGGTGTACAATCACTTCTCTTTAGTAGATGAGTCTTAAGTCTATGGTGTGGAGACATCGAAGTGAGAGTATAGATACTCGTTAGAGAACGAGGGCACTGAGCGTGACCATCTTGAGTAGTCATTAGGGAGTCTACCTTTTCATCAATGACTGACTCGATGTTGCAGTAGTGTGTTTGGTTCTTTGACCTAAGATGCATCGACAATTCACCTTGAGGGTGTTATAGTTTGACTACACCATTACTCGATCTTCTAGTCATTCGGAACCCTGAAGTGCTTGTTGGCTATAGCATGTTCATTGTAGAAATTGAATAGCATCAAGATGGAGTCTATCTACCTCAGTGGTAGAGGAGCAGCCCTATGATGATCATGAGAATCAAGTCCTGAAGCCCATGGCCATGGAAAAATGAAATAATAGAAAGAGTTTCTATTTAGCTTTTCACATCAAACCTGAATCGAATGATTACATCATATGACAGAAATTAGGGTTTGATGAGTTCACCTTAACCCTAATCTGATCGAGGCTCAAGGTAGAAGAACTTAACCACACAGGTAGCTGCACCAAGAGGTTCACATTCAGCTCTGATTGGGTTCGCACATATACTGTTAGGTGTCATGGTGGATTTTTTGGGAGCAATTAGAATAATTTAGATGATCGATCATTCTAGCTGTTCGAATCAAAAGAGTTCTGATCATGAAAGGAGTTTCGAGATGTCGATGATAGAGATCATGAATATCCCATTACCATAAGAACTGAACCTAACTGGTCACACAAAAACAGGGTTTGAATTTGGTGATCATCTTGAACTAATCAGTCAATTGATCTGAATAGAGTTCAATTAGGTTCAAGGAAATCGTGCTACACTCGATTGAACCTACATTCTTCTTTTATATCATAATAAGTTTGTCTATTGAGCCAAAGGAGTTTGCTGATCAAGGGCTTCAACTTTGTCTAACGTGAGCTTGTCTAATTCCATCAAAATTGTCTTTATTTGTAAGACATTACTGCCATTTTTGGTCACCTACATTTCTCTCCTTTGACTTGTCAAAAGTTTACCTTTGACTGGTCAAAGTTGACCATTGACACTTTTGGACTTTTGCATGTATCGCACCTATTGGAGGACGCTGTGGGGGGCTGTCCCCTCCAGAACCTGGCAAGGAGAAGGGGCGCAGAAGGCGTGCCACCACTTGGCAGTGCCCATAGAGTCCTTATGGACAAGGGACTCCATCTCCTTTTGGATTCAATTAGAGTTCTCCTAAGAACCAACTTGACTTGGTCTTAGGTGGTCTCTAGATCAAATCAGGATTTATCTTTTCACAATAAGATTAATCTGATTTCACAAAGGGTTGTGATTGGTGGGAAGAAGAGAGGGATCACAGCTAGTCTATAATAAGACCCCGTATCCAACTCAGATTGAATGAATACAGAGATATGATGAGATCATAGTTTCTCCACGCCCCAAGGCTGCCTCTCCCCTCCTTCTCCACGTCATAGTCTCTTCTCCCCTTGCTCTCCACATCCAAAAGGAGTTTTGGACCTTGGTTGGTGCGATTCAGATCAAAGAAAGGCGATCAAAAATAAGAAGGCTGCGCTGCTGCAAAGGACGACTGCTCATCTTCAAAAGAGTTTTGAAGATCCTCCAGATCAGATCCAAATCTGATTTTTGGAGGTGTGATAGAGAAGAAGAGGATCTCCAGATCTAATCTGAGTGGATACCGGTAGAGGCCAAGCGCTTGCGTGGCTAAGATCCAGAACCTTCCGCTGCAAATAGGATCATCAACAGGGTAATAGGATTACCCAGATCAGGTAAATTAAATTTGATTTAATTTATCTTTTTAATTTTATTTTATTAAAATAATAAGAATCAGATCTGAAACATATCAAGATCTGATTGGAATCAAGAGAAAAAGTTTTGAAATATATCTCTTGATCTGATCAGATCTGAACGAACCTGGACTGGAAAATCAGGATTTCCCTTCAGATCATCCTTCGTTAGCCCACAAACAACCAACCAGCATCCTGCATTGACCTAAGCCTTTAATTTTAAAATCAATTAGACATCAGCCCAAGAAGCTCGATCTCAATGGGATAAGGAACCCTAAGAGTTGAACCAAGTTAGGATTAGTTAATTTGACTGGTGTCTAGGAAAGTTGTTCAGGGACGACTGGGCCTAAAGGAAGGTGGTTTCTAATTGGTTCCATTTGCTTACCTGGCCAAGCACAATTGGTGTCTAAGGCAAGCAACGAGGGCTCCCACTGACCTTACACTTATCTGGTCAGTTGATTGGCTAATCCTACTCTTGGAGGGCTTGAAGGTGATCTTGACAGTTAGGAGCTGTCTAGATCTAGGATAATCCTTAGTCAGGATTGATTGACCAACTTGATTGCTAACCAACATCAAACCTAATTAAACCTAATTCTTCTCTCTCTTCTTAGTTCTAGGACTCCTTAGGATCTCTTCTTTAGAACTCTTCTTTCTTTCTTCTTCTTTCTCCTCTAAAAATAAAATAAAATAAAAATTAAATTTAACTAACTAAAAAATTAGTAAAAATGATAATTTAATTTAATTTAATTTAAATTAATTAATAAATAAAATAATTAATTTTTAATATAATAAAATAATAAAAATATAAAAAAAAATTTAAAAAAATTTGAACCACACGTTAGGATTGCACTAGTGCATGCACGGTAGAAAATCGCTTTACCCGATCTAGTTGAACGCAACCATAAAATTAAAAGGCTGAATTGTATTAAATCTGATAACCAAATGGTTGAAAATTTTAGAGAACCACCTAAGCAGATGAAGGAATACTTTATTCCTTCCATCTATAACCCATCGACTTGTATCCAATTACCTAAAATTCATGCTACCCATTATGAATCAAGCCAACTATAATCCATCCATCTTTCTATGGGAACACCAATGAAGATCCTTATAAATATCTGGATGAATTCTTAGAAATCTGCTCTACAGTGAGAATTCAAAATTTAACTAATGATGCCCTTAGACTAATTTTATTTCCCTTATCATTAAAAGACAAAGCCAAGTACTGGCTTGGCACAATAGGGAGACCAATTAAAACTTGGACTGACTTGCAAAGTGAATTTCTTAAAAAAATTTATCCCATAGGTCGAACCAATACTATGAGGCAACCTATCACTGGATTTGCTCAGCTTCCAGAGGAATAGATTCACGGGTCATGGGAGAGACTTAAGGAACTTTTTAGAAAATGCCCACACCATGGTCTCTCTAAATGGCAAATAGTTCAAGCTTTCTATGAGGGTTTAGGAGATCAAACAGATAGATGGTAGATGCATCCTATGAAGATGCATTCATGAACAAGAGTGAGGACAAAGCCTATTTCTTATTTAAAATCCTAAGTGAAAACTCAATTAACCATGCTTTGTTATCTTTCTATCAAACCTGGGCAGGGATCCATGAATTTAAACATCTAGAATCTAGTCCTAAGACTAATTCAAATTTGATAAATAAAGTGGACTTTCTTGCTCAAAAATTAGATCAAGTCCTAATCCTAGGTCAATAATCTCCTGCATAATTCACATCATCTTCTAATTATCAGGAGATTTGTTCAATCTGTGCTGGCCCAACCCATCGTGTGAGTGAATATCCTATGACTGCATAATTTTCATCTTTTATCCAAGAACAAGTCCAAGCTGTTTAAGACTACTCTAAGTCGGTTGATGATCCATGTTTAAATTCATATAACTCTGGCTGGAGAAACCATCCTAATCTTTCCTAGAAACCACAACAGACTCAGGCTCAAACCCAAACTCTATCAGTGCAAAATTATCAGAATAGGCCCCAATACCAAAACTGTGCCTATAATAATGGTCAGTCTAGTCAGTTTACCCAGCCATCATATAACAACCAGCTATTATATCCACCTCTTCAAAAGATCAATCTAGTCGATGATAGATTTAACCAACTTCAACAATTGATTCTGACTCAACAGCAATCTATCACCAAGCTAGAAGCTCAAATCGGACAACTAATTGAGTCTAACACGAGGAGAAAACTAGATCAACTACCAAGCCTAATAATTTCAAACAACCCACCTAATGTCCACCAATCACCTGAATTAAATTATCAATCTAATATTTCATCTAAGAATCCCCAATTTGAGAATGCCAAAGTAACTCCTGAACTTAAAAGCTATAGGATTCTTATGGACCCATACCAAGATCAGGTGAGAAAGGCTAGTATTGATGCTAGCCAAAATAAAAATTTAGGAAAATAGGTTAGTACTGAGACTAACCACATAGAAGAATTCGAGTTAGGAACTAGTATTGATGCTAGTTCCAGTTTAAATGAGATAGACATAGAAAAAAAGAAAATGGATGATTTACCCAAAACTTATAAACCTAAAAGCCTATTTCCTTCAACCCTAGAAGTCGGTTCTTCTTACAAAAATCAAGAGGCATGTATTGAAATATCAATGAAGTTATTTAAATAAGATCATATTAATTTACCTCTAAAATTAAAACCACGTTTAGTCATCCTTCCAGCACCCATTGAATCAAACTTAACTCGTAATACAAAAACTCAATTCATGAGCATTTTAGAAGAACAAATAGAAGAAATTCTTAATAAACATGGGTTTGAGAATGGGATTACAAATTATTTTCCTAAAATTAATAATGAATATATCAATAATAGAATTATAAATTAACTTTCTGAGAATGGCAATCCAAAACCATTGGAATTTATCAATCCAGTATTTGACACAGGATAGTAAGTTGCATTGTGTCCGACTGAAGATGGTAAACTTAGCACTTATTGGGAGACAACCCAATATTTAGTTTTCTTTAGTCTAATCTATCTTTTCAGTTGATTTTTTTTTTAGGATAATCTGAATAAGCTGAAGGGAGAGCTCAAATTTTCAAAGACATGTGCTGGACCAAAAATATACTGAGTTAGGTGTATTCTTTCATATTCTTTATTACATCCTTTATTTTTTCTTCTCTACTTAGGACAATGTCGATTAAGTTGGGGGGTTGAGAAAAATAAAAAATTTAAAATTTTAAGTCCTCAAAAAAGTTAGTATTTAGTATTTAGACACCTGATCATGCTTAAGAATCAAATTAAACTAAGTATTTTTAAAAGAAAATTGATGCACAGATCAAAGAATCTGTGAGATATTGAGGAATCGAGTATTAAAAAAATTTAATAAAGAATTAAGTCTAGAACATAAAAAATTTTTCTTTGAGCATTTCTAATTTTTTCTACTAGCATCAAAGAAAAGTCTACTTTTTATAGGCTTGTATAGGGTAACTATATGTTTCTTCATATAAAAAAATTAAATAAAATAGTTTTCATATAAAAAATTGGATAAAATAGTTTTCAAATATTTCTCACTGAGTAACCGGATCTCTTTACCTAAGCAAGTATTGAGTTTCACATCAAAAGGTGGGAAGGACAAAGAAGCTCATTGTAAAGCTAGTCTTAACTCATAGCCTATTTGATTCGAGCTAGTAAGCTCGAGGGGTATTCTATACCTAGTGTACTAAAGCCAACTAGTTTGGAAGTCATTGGTCCAAGACTCGCTACATGGATCAAATAGAAAGCTTAATGGGTTAAGACACTCAATAGTGGTACAACTTAAAAAAAAAAATATTAGTTTTCCACCGAGTAACCGGGTCCCATTGCCTAAGTAAGCAATGATATTCACATAAAAAAATGGGCAATATAAAAATAAAAATCAATAAATGAAGGATGGAAGTAGCAATACACTTGTCTATATGAAAGTTTAGACAAATCAAAGATAAAAGTAGGATAATTTAGAAAAAGTTCAAAAAAATTTAATATTTTTTACTTAATTTTTCTATTGATAAGTATTAATACCCTAATGATATATCTTACTTAAGCTCTTTTGAATATCAATGACCATTTTGAAAACTACTTAGGTAAAATTCTAAACTCTAAAGTTAAAAGATATTTAAAACTAAATTCTCTCTTTACTCGAAGATGAGCAAAGCTTAACTTGGAGGGTGTGATAAGTACCATAAATTTATCAATAAAAGCATCAATTTATCAATTAATTTATACTTATTTTTAATAATTAATAATTAATTGATACATATATTTAAGAAATTCATATTTTTATTAATTAAAAAATTTATTAAAAAATAATAAAAATAAAAAATAAAATTTTATTATCAATGGAAAGAGCTCATTTTTTTGATCATAACAAAATAAGTTTAAAGTAAAACTGAGCTAAAACGAAAAAGATATGAATTTCTAAAGAAATAAAAAAATTAAATAAAAAAAGAAAAATGGCTCAGCCGGCTTCGCAAGCCAAGCCACCAAGCCAAGCCAAGCCGTCGAAGCCGACTTAGCTGCAGAAGCCACCAGTCGGTTCATGATCCAGGCGTGGACTGCCAGCTCAGTAGAAACCGACGAATCAAGGCGTGACACGTGACGGACCTAGACCCTTAAAGGGTCCATAGAAATTTATCGTGGCTCACATGGCAATTCGATCTTTTCACTCGGCAATGGAGGTGCTGATTGGTTGTGGTGTACGGTGAAGCCAATCCATGCGATCCATGGGAATAGTAATTGCACGATCGAACGGCTGCGGTTGATTGCGGTTAAGATCGAACGGTAATGGTTATTTTTGGGTTTGATTCGAATTCTATCATCGATCTAGGACGATCTGATAGCCAAAAAATCAGCTGGTGAGGATCCAATGATCCAAGAAGATCCCAACTTGATTAAAATATCAGAACTTGGTCCGACAGCCAGATTTCCTCCATCAATGCACGATCGGGTAGCCAGAATTTAATCCGACCTGATCTGGGCTGATACACATTCGATTTTGATGATTTTTGGATCGTTGGATTCCTATCAATGGCCAGATTTCATCCAAAGCAATAGAATTCATCTAAGACTCCTTTTAATTTAATTTTTACTCAAATTTCTTTATATTTTGATGATCAAAGAGCTCCTTAGTCCCATATTGCCCAGAAGAAAACTCTCCAACCCTCCTAGCTCTATAAAAAAGATCCCAGGCCTCTAGAAATTGATATCTTCGATCAAGGTGAAGCTTTGGTACAAGGTGAAGCCAAGCAATGGGTCAATGGCTGCTTCAAAGCAATGAGTGCCGAGAAGAAGAGCTAGGCTTCTACACTATCTTTCCATCAATGCGGATCCAAGATCAGAGATCAGCCTATTTATTTTTTTTATGTTATGCATTTAAATTATGAATTTTTTAATGCAATATTTATTATTACGCTCTTTAATTTCATGCTCTTTATTTTTATTACAATTTAATTTTTATATTTTAATTATTACTTTTTATTTTTTTGCAAGTGGATGCTAGGATCTAACTAGTAGATCTTAGAACCAAGTTTAAACTTCTACACCTTTTAATTTTCATTTTTTTTATTTTCCAACTTCACTTTTGATCCCAAAACTCTTCTCTTTTCTTTCTCTTTTATAAAATCAAAGATTTCAAATCTAAAAATACTACCTTTCCTATGGATTCGACCCGACTCACTGCTATCTATGAATTTTTAATTATTTTAAGATGTTGGATTAAACTGATAAACATGGTGTCTTAACGACAACATCGTGCTCCTATCAGGACACCTCAGAGTTCAACTATCAACTCTGATTAAGCTATTCATATTGTATTTTAAAATGCCAAATACATCTCATAGATTATCCTGGTTAAGATTTTGCTATATCAAAATATAGTGATACATTCTTTTCCAACTCTTGGAGTGATCAATCCCATCTTGATCGCACACCGACTTTGCAAGTACTTGACTGTGCCTAGAAACCTTTCATTACTAAATTAAAAATTTAGTTAGTCCAGTACCAAAGCATAATAAGTTGCTTGCAAGTCACTAAAGTGATATCAAGTCTAAGGGACACTTATATCTATATCCCATCAAAGACATTCTTGACAGCAGAATGCTCTGGAGTTGATCACATTCAGTGATGATGTTTCCCTACATCTTACATGTATGCCATACCAGTGCCTTCACACTCCTTTCTTAAGAGGATAACCAACCTATTTGGCATACATCGATCTATGCTTGATAGATGCTGTCGTCCTAATTAATAGCCTATCATTTGGTCATGAACAATTTTATGGACTAACCGATAAATCCTCTCTTTATCGAATCTAAATAGTTCTATGAACTTTATCATAATAATGGAGTTCATTAGAAGATAAAAATTTATGATAAAAAATATCAAAAATATATTTTATTAATTAATTAATCAATTATAATTATAATGCAACACAACCATCAATAGACTGATGATTGGCTTTTAGGCACATTTTTCAATAACTCCAACTTATCCTAAAACCACTCAGCACAGTATCTAATAACCATGTTCAACTTGTGGTTGTCAAACTCCTTTATCGCTAGGGCTTTAGTGAAAGGGTCAACAAGATTCTTCTTTTTGTCGATCTTTTGATGGTCGACGTCTCCTCGATCCACAATCTTTCGATCAGGTGGAAGTGTCGTAGAATGTGCTTCATCTGCTGCTATGCCTTTGGTTCCTTTGCCTAAGCTATGGCACCAGTGCTGTTGCAGTAGAGCAAGATCGGGCCATCAATGGAGGGTGCTACTCCAAGCTTAGTGATGAATTTTTTCAGCCATATAGCTTTCTTCATGGCATTTGATGCTGTGATGTACTCTGCTTCACAAATAGAGTCCACCATAGTATGCTGCTTGAAACTCTTTCAGTAGATGGCTCCATCATTTAGAGTAAAGATATAACACGACATGCTTCTGCTGTCATCATGATCAGATTGAAAGCTGGAGTCTATAAATTCTACAAGTTTCAGATCTGACTCGCCATAAACCAACCATTGATCCTTAGTATTTCTCAAATACTTAAGGATGGCTTTAACCACTTTCTAGTAATTTTCTCTAAGATTAGATTGGTATCTACTCACTACTCCTAGTGAGTATGCTATGTTTGGTCTTGTGCATGTCATGGCATACATGATAGATCCGACTGCCAAAGCATATGGGACTCTACTCATATGTTCTCTCTCTTTAGGAGTTGTTAGACAATCCTTCTTAGAGAGAGAAATTCCATAATCTATCGAAAGATAGTCTTTTTTGGAATTCTCCATGCTGAACTTATTTGGCACACTATCTATGTATGTGAACTGGGATAACCCAAGCATCCTTTTAGATCTATCCCTATAAATCTTCATCCATAGAATGTAGAATGCTTTACGCAAGTCCTTCATGGAGAATTGAGATGACAACTAAATTTTTATTCCCGACAGTGAGGGGATGTCATTCTCGATTAAGAGAATATCATCCACATACAAGATAAGGAATACCACTACTAGACCATTTGCCTAATTGTAAATGTAGGACTCTTCTGTTGTTCCTATGGCTGCTCGAAGCCTCAACTGTAGATCCGATATTTTGCATGAACCTGAGTGTTAATCCAGTAAACTGAAGAAGATCTAAGAAAGATGAGAGAAGCTAGGATTTTTGGCATTGGAACCAGAGAAAAGAGAGAAGAGGGTTAGGAAGAAAAGCTCAATTGTATTCCAATCTTCTTATAAAAGTTACAATATCCTGATTTATATACCCTAGAGTTCCTACATGAACCCTAATAAACCCCAGCTCAAAAACTCCCCCAGGCTAACCCAACCTATACATGAATTAGCCCCCTTAAGACCTCTTGAACCAACCCTTAAGACCCCTAGGATCAACCCAGACCATAGCCCAAAATAGATCCTCGCGTAACTTTGCCTGCGCACTGAGCCGGCTTAGTGAGCCGGCTAAGTTCCACTGGGTCAGCTTAGTCTTAAACTGAGCCAGCCCAGTCCTGTGCCGTACCAACAGTTTCGAATGCGTAGCTCTCTATTTTGCCTATGCTCTGAGTCATAGCTGACCCAGTTTTGGACTAAGCCGGCTAACCTGCAAAAAATTCTTTTTTTGCAGCCTTCAAGCTTTGACTTTGGTTCCTTGCTCCACCTTGTGTCCCATGTCTCCGAAGCACCAACCAAGCCCCTTGAGGCCCTCAATACCTAAACCTCAAGCCCCTGAAGGGCAACATGCTGCCTCCACCCTAGGATAACTCCTGTCCTAGCCCTAGGACCACACTTATCCTAGCCCCCTTGGAGCCCTCACCCTGGCTCAGTTCGTGGCCTCCCAAGGCTTGGGAGCACCACACCATCTACAATCGCCACCTTGGTGTGCCCAATCCTTGGCACACCTGGCAACATCCTCCTATACGATCCCGCTGTCCCTACATGTCCTGATAGCCCCTCGTGCTCATCTTGCCACTGCCATTCTTCTTCAACTGCTGAGCTTCCTTTGAGATCTTCAGGATGACCGCCTCCATCGTTGAAGTCATTGGCTTGTTCCTCTGCACCACCTTTGGAGTTGTAGGTATCCTTCTGCTTGACAGCTGCATCACTTATCCTAGACTTTCCTGGAGATCATGCAATGTTTCTTTACCGACACTCGCCATATATCCTGATGCTCCACCTGACACTGTCCCCTCAGAGCCACGCCTGTCTTCTTGCATAATCCTCTCCACCTGGATCTGTATAGCCCCAACACTGGTGCTGGGATATAGGTCCTCCCTCTGCACCCCTTTACTCTGAACCCATGTCACAGCTTCCTCCACCCATGAAGCCACCTCTGCCCAATGCTCCACCTGGAGCTGAAGTCCCCCTGATGCCACAGAAGCCGACTCTATCTCCGAGTCCTTCGAGGCCAACCACTCAATGCTGCACTGCTGGGCCTGCCGCTGTACCTCGAACACCATCGCTGCCCATTCAGACTCTCTGCACTCTATAGACCTATCCGAAACCCTCTCAGATATATCGCACCCTATGGGCTCCTTCAAGACCACCAAGATTTCATTCAAATTTTCACTTTCAATGACTGTACTGATGGAATCCGAGCTTTCTCCTCCCTTGCACTATTTCCAAAGCGAATACTTCCGCTTAAAGTGCCCTGCTTCTCCACACTTGAAGCATCTCTTGAATCTCTTGTTGTCCCTCTATTCATCCTTCTTTTTTTCTTTCCTGTGCTTCTTTGAAACCACAAGACTCTCCTAGAAGACCTCCCTTTTCATCATCCGTTCTTGCTGCTCATTGGTCCTATGCATTGATACGATCTCCTTGTGCACCAATGTCTCCTTACCATGCCGCAAAGTTGTCACCAACAGATCAAAGCTCTCAGATAGCAAACACAGCAATAATAGACTCTTATCCTCCTCTTCTAAATCCACCCCTATATTGAGCAAGTCCATGCTCATCCGATCGAACCGCTGAATATACCCTACAACATCCTCACCCTCCTACATCCAAAGGCTATACAGTTGCTTCTTCAGCATCAACTTGTTGCACATGTTCTTTCCCATGTATAACTATTGTAACCTCGACCATTATCCTTTGGGTGTTCTCTCTTCCAACACACCATACAAAACCTCATCTGCCAAACAAGCCCTAATCGTGGTACATGCCCTTTTCTCCAAGGACTTCCACTCCTTAACTGTCATCTTCCCCAGCCTATCCTCCAAGGTCGAGTCCAGCCTCATCTGAACCAGTAGATCCTCCACCCTTACCATCCACATCGTGAAACATTTCTTTCCATCAAACTTCTCTAATCCTACCTTTAACCCACTATTCTCCATAATCAATCCAAATCAAATAACAGCAAATAGATAGATCCAAAAAATACTTTGACTAGGGATGGTGGACAGCAGCCTTGTGATCTCTCCCTTCCTCACGAAGCCAAGAGAAAGCCTTTTGTTCTGAATCTCGCTGTTGATTTCTGCTGAAAACCAATCTTCTTCTTCCTCCATGCTCAATCGGGCTCTGATACCAATTGTTGTTCCTATGGTTGCTCGGAGCCATAATCGTAGATCTGATCTCTTGCATGAACCTGTGTGTTAATCTAGCAAACTGAAAAAGATCTAAGAAAGATGAGAGAAGTAAGAATTTTTGGCATTGGAACCAGAGAGAAGAGAGAAGAGGGTTAGGAAGAAAAGCTCAGTTATATTCCAACCTTCTTATAAAAGTTATAATATTTTGGTTTATATACCCTAGAGTTCCTACATGAACCCTAATAAATTCCAACTCAAAAACTTCCCTAGGCTAACCCAACCCATACATGAATTAGCCCCTTAAGATCTCTTGAACCAAGCCTTAAGACCCCTAAGATCAATCCAGACCCTAGCCCAAAACAGACACTCACATAACTCTACCCGCGCATTGAGTCGGCTCAGTCTCAGCACTAAGTTGAATAAGTTCCACTGGGTTGGCTCAATCTAAAATTGAGTTGATCCAGTCCTGTGCTGTGCCAGCAGTCCCGAATGCATAGCTATCTATTTTGCCTGTGCTTTGAGACTTAGTCGACCTAGTTTTGGACTGAGATGGCTAACCTACAAAAAATTCTTTTTCTATAGCCTTCAAGCTTCGACTTTGGTTTCTTGCTCTACCTTATGTCCCAGATCTCCAAAGCACCAATGAAGCCCCTTGAGGCCCTCAATACCTAAATCTCAAGCCCATGAAGAGCTACATGCTGCCTCCACCCTAGGACAACTCCTGCCCTAACCCTAGGACCATACCTATCCTAGCCTCTCCGAAGCCCTCACCCTAGCTTTGCCCATGGCCTCCCAAGGCTTAGGAGCACCACACCACCTACATCTTCTCCATTCTTAACGAAGCCATATATTTTGATCAACTTATCAAAATGCATGTTCCAACTACGAGATGCTTGCTTCAATTCATAAATGGATCTCTAAAGCTTGCACATCTTGAACTCATTTATAGATGTAAACCTCTCAAATTGTACCATATACACCTCTTCAATCAGCTCTCTATTCAAGAAAGCTATTTTCACATCCGTCTTCTAGATCTCATAATCCAGATGGACAGCTATAATAAGCATTATTCGAATGGATTTGAGTGTTGCCACAAGAAAGAACATCTCATCATAGTTAATACCATAATGTTGATGATACCTCTTGACAATCAGATGGGCTTTATAGGTCTCCATCTTTCTGTCTGTGCCCCTTTTCATTTTGAAGACCCATTTACACCCAATGGATTTAACCCCTTTGGGTAGGTCAACTAATATCCACACATTGTTGACCTTCATGGACTCTATTTTGGATTTCATGGCCTCAAGCCATTTCTCAAAATCAGATCTCTACATAGCATTCATATAGGTGATCGGATCCTCATAATTCTCATCGAGTTTGATGGGATCACCATCCCAGATCAAGAAACCATAGTAGAAGGGAAATCCAGATTTTTCGGACCAGGTTCGTTCAGATCTGATCAGATCAAGAGATATATTTTAAAAATTTTTTTTCTTTGATCCTAATCAGATTTGAGATGTTTTAGATCTGATTCTTATTATTTTAATAATTAAAATAAATTTAGATAAATTAAATCAAATTTAATTTACCTGATTGGGTAATCCTATTACCCTGTTGATGATCCTGATAAGCAGCGGAAGGTTCTGGATCTAGCCACGCAAGCGCCTGGCCTCTACCGGTATCCACTCGAGCTTGGATCTGGAGATCCTCTTCTTCTCTATCACATCTTCAAAAATTAGATCTGGATCTGATCTGGAGGATCTTCAAAACTCCTTTTGAAGATCAGCAGTCGTCCTTTGCAGCAGCGCAGCCTTCTAGCTTTTGAGTCGCCTTTCTCTCATCTAGATCGCACCAACCAAGAATCCAAAACTCTCTTTGGACGTGGAGAGGAGAGGGAGAAGGTGCTTTGGCATGGAGGAAGGAGGGGAGAGGCAGCCTTGGGGCATGGGAATTGTGATTGCTCTTTGAGTTGGGCGCAGGGTCTTATTTATAGACTAAGCGTGATCCAACTCCTCTTCTTCCCAACCAATCACAACCCTTTGTGAAATCAGATCTAAATCTGATTGGTGGGAATAGAGTCCCCTGGATTCCTCCTTAGAGGGTGCCTAAGACCAGTCAAAGTTGGTTCTTAGTAGAACTCTAATTGGAATCCAAAAAGGAGATGGAGTCCTTGTCCAACAAGGACTCCTAGGCGCCTCCAACTTGGGCACACGCCAAGGGTGGCGTGCGCCCTCCTCCTTGCCAGGTTCTGGCAGGGGGACAGGCCCCCACCAGCTCTCCAATAGGTGCATGACATGTGGTCAAAAGTCAAAGTGTCAATGGTCAACATTTGACCAGTCAAAGGTCAGACTTTTGACCAAAGTCAAAGAACAAGAAATGGCAGGTGACCAAAAATGGCAGGTAATGTCTTACAAAATAAGACAACCTTTTCTGACTTGGACAACCTCCAGTCAGACCATATGAAGGCCTCTGATTGAGCACAAACTCCTTTGGCTCAGTCAGGACAACTTATTTATGATAGTAAAAGAAGAACGTTAGGTTCAATCGAGTGCTAGCACGATTTTCTTGAACCTAATTGAATCTCATTCAGATCAATTGAACTAGATCAGTTCAATTGATGATCACCAGATTCAAACCCTTGTTTGTGTGACCCAGTTAGGTTCAGTTCTGTATGGTAATGGGATATGTCATGATCTCTATCATCGACATCATCGAAACTCCTTTCGATGGATCAGAACTCTTCTGATTCGAACAGCTAGAATGATCGATCATCTAAATCATTCTAATTGCTCCCAAAATCCACCAGTGACACCTAGCAGTATATGGTGGCAACCCATCAGAGCTGAATGCGAACCTCTTGGTGCAGCTACCTGTGTGATTAAGTTCTTCTATCTTGAGCCCCGATCAGATTAGGGTTAAGGTGAACTCGTCAAACCCTAGTCTCTGTCATATGATGTAATCATTCGATTCGAGAGTCCAATGTGAAAATCTAAATAGAAACTCTTTCTATTATTTCACTCTGCCATGGCCATGGGCTTCTGGACTTGATTCTCATGATCATCATAGGGCTGCTCCTCTACCACCGAGGTAGATAGATTCCATCTTGATGCAATCCAGTTCCTACAATGAACATGCTATAGCCAACATACACCTCAGGGTTCCATATGGCTAGGAGACCGAGTAATGGTGTAGTCAAACTATAACACCCTCAAGGTGAACTGCCGATGCATCCTCAGGTCAAAGAACCAGACACACTACTGCAGCATCGAGTCAGTCATTGACGAGAAGGTAGACTCCCTAATGACTACTCGAGGTGGTCACGCTCAGTGCCCTCGTTCTCTAACGAGTACCTGTACTCTCGCTCCGGTGTCTCCACACCGTAGACTCAAGACTCATCTACTAAAGAGAAGCGATTGTACACCAACCTTCCGGATCAATCACCATCCTCGTGATGATCCTATGGTCGGGAGCATTTTATGAGTTAATAATGATTATTCATGTCTTAAATTTTCAACTCTTGAAAATATGAATTATCATTACCATTAACTCAAAGGATGTATCACAGACACTAAATACACATATGTGATAGAAAATAACCCATTTTATTGATTATAGTCAAAATTATAATTTTGCCCCTAGAAGTGTATTACAAGTGTCAGCCAATTCTGGCTTCTAGGGCACATATATCTAACAATCTCCCACTTGTCCTAAAGCCAATTGGCTACAAGTCTAAGTCCCATCTTCTCAAGGTGGGCTTCGATCTTCTGCTGGCCCAACGGCTTTGTAAGTGGGTCTGCCACATTATCTGTGGAGTTGACTCTCTTGACCTCGACGTAACCCTTCTCGAGGTAATCGCGGATGAGGTGGTATCGCCGCTCAATGTGCTTGGATTTCTGGTGAGACCTCGGCTCCTTAGCAAGGGCTATGGCGCCATTGTTGTCGCAGTATAGAGGAATGGCATCTGATGGCATTACTCCAATTTCTGCAGCAAACTTCTTGTACCAGAATGCTTCCTTCGCAGCCTCTGATGCAGCGATATATTCTGCTTCCATGGTGGAATCTGCTATCACAGTTTGCTTGGAAACTCTTCCAGCTGACAGCACCACCATTGCACACAAACAGACTCCCAGATGTCGACTTTCGATCATCTATATCGGACATGAAATCCGAGTCTGTGTATCCCTGGACTTGGAGTTCTCCGTTACCAAAGACCAACATCATATCCTTAGTTCTTCTCAAGTACTTAAGGATACATTTCACAGAAGTCCAGTGTTCTTCACCTGGATTTGACTGATATCTGCTTGTGACACTCACAGCATGGGCTATATCAGGTCGTGTACATAGCATGGCATACATGAGGCTCCCTATTGCAGAAGCATAAGGGATCTTGCTCATGCGTTCTATTTCCTCAGGTGTGCTAGGGCACATCTTCTTGGAAAGATGAATACCATGTCTGAAGGGTATTAATCCCCTCTTAGAGTTTTCCATACTAAACCTCTTTAGTACTTCCTCTATGTACATCTTCTGTGAAAGTCCTAGCATCCTATTCGGTCTATCCCTATAGACCTTAATTCCTAGAATAAAGGATGCTTCACCTAGGTCTTTCATGGAGAATTCCTTGGACAACCACATCTTGACTGATGTCAACATGGGAATATCATTCCCAATAAGGAGGATGTCATCCACGTACAATACGAGGAAGACAACAGCGCTCCCACTGACCTTTTTGAAAACACATGGTTCCTCTTCATTTTTGATGAAACCAAACTTTTTGATCACATCATTGAAATGAGTGTTCCAGCTCCGAGATGCTTGCTTAAGTCCATATATGGACCTTTGCAGCTTGCAAACCTTGTGATCAGTATCACTGGATGTGAAACCTAGCGGCTGTTCCATATAGATATCTTCCTCAAGATATCCATTTAAGGAATGCCGTTTTCACGTCCATTTGCCATATTTCATAATCGAAATAGGCTGCAACGGCAAGCAATGTGCGGATGGATTTTAGCATAGCCACTGGGGAAAAGGTATCCTGATAGTCAATGCCTTCGCGTTGACTATAACCTTTTGCCACTAGTCTAGCCTTGAATGTCTCCACATTCCCATCTGCACCAATCTTTCTCTTGAAGATCCATTTACACCCAATAGGTACTATACCTTCTGGTGGATCTACCAAGGTCCAGACTTGGTTTGAGTGCATCGAGTCAATTTCTGACTGCATTGCCTCTAGCCATTTCTCGGAGTCGATATCTGATATCGCCTCGTTGTAGGTTTTGGGATCATCACCATGAGCACCATTACCTACGAGGAACATTTCCTCTACTTCCTCTGAAATAATACCTAAGTATCTTTCAGGGGGACGGAAAACTCTTTCCGATCTACGAGGTGGAGGAGGTAGTGTTCTTATTGGCTCAACCTGATTTGGTTCCAATTGGTCCTTAGCTCGTTGTACTTGTGAGACTTTCTCATCAAGCTTAATCTGCTTTTCCAATGCCGCTATCTTGAATAAACTATTTTTCAAGAAAGATGGCATGTCGACTCACAATCACATTGTGGTCTTCTGGAATGTAGAAATAGTATCCTAATGACTCTTTAGGATATCCTATGAATCGAGCTCTAAAGGACCTAAACTCTAACTTGTCCGCTTGTTGTCTTTTGACATGAGCCGGACAACCCCAAATTCTGAGATGACTCAGACTTGGTTTCTTACCGTGCCATATCTCATACGGTGTGGTAGGAACGGTTTTAGAGGGAACCCTATTCAGTAGATAAATTGAAGTTAACAATGAGTGTCCCCAAAGAAAATCAGGGAGGTCTGTGAAGCTCATCATGGATCGAACCATATCCAATAGAGTCCGATTTCTCCATTCTGAAACCCCGTTGAGTTGAGGTGTTCCTGGTGGAGTCCATTGAGAGACTATGCCATTTTCCTTGAGATAGTCTAGGAATTCCCGGCTAAGGTATTCACCTCCTCGATCTGATCGAAGAACCTTAATGGGTTTTCCAGTTTGTTTTTCTACTTCATGTCTGAATTCTTTGAACTTTTCAAAAGCTTCAGACTTGTGTCTCATAAGATACACATACCCATACCTAGACAGATCATCGGTAAAGGTAATGAAGTAGACAAAATTGCCTCTAGCCGGCACATCAAATGGGCCGCACACATCAGTATGTACTAGGGCAAGGAGATCTGTGGCCCTCTCCCCATGTCCAACAAAAGGGAGTTTAGTCATTTTGCCTTGAAGACAAGATTCACAAGTTGGATATGACTCAAAAGTCAATGGACTCAATAGCCCATTTTTCTCCAATTTGTTGAATCCTATCTTCTGCTATATGACCTAATCTCAGGTGCCATAGATATCTGTCATTTGGACTATCCCTAGGTCGTTTGGCATTCACGTTTTGCTCGATAGTTAGAAACAGGTACATCAATATGTAGCTGATAAAGACCATTAATAAGGAAACCATTTGCAATTTTATTTCTTTCATAAAGAATGTTACAATGGTCCTTAAAGAAGGTGATCACATAACCTTCTTGTGCTAAGCATGAAACAGAAATCAAATTCCTGCTAGCTGCAGGCACATAATAACAGTCTTTCAAAACTAAGTCTAAACCAGATGGTAATCGAAGAGGGTATGTTCCCACGGCTACTGCAGCAACTCTTGCTCCATTACCGATGCGTAGGATCATGTCTCCATCCCTCAGCCTCCTGCTATCCTCAAGACCCTGCATAGAAGTGCACAGATGAGCACTAGAACCAGAGTCAAGCACCCAACTGGATGCAGAAGAAACCGTAAGGTTAGACTCAATAACGAGCATACCTCCAGAAGGACCTTCCTTCTTGTTCTTCAGGGTGGCCAGGTAAGTAGGGCAGTTCCGCTTCCAATGGCCGTCGCTGTTGCAATGGAAACACTTTCCTTTGACCATCGGCCTTTTTCTTCGGCTTCTGCCTTCTTCTTCTTTGATCCTTCCACCTTTTGCTTTTTCACAGACTTCTTTTTCTTTCCATAAGACTTTCTTTTGGAAGAAGTCCGTTCCATAGCAAGAACTGAGCCTTTAGAACCTTTCATAGAAAGCTCAGCGGTAACCAGCATATTCATTAATTCGGCCAAGGAATTTTGAAGTTTATGCATGTGGTAATTCATGATGAATTGCCCATATGCATCAGTCAAGGATTGCAGAATAATATCGTTCTGCAGATCCAAGTCCAACTTCACACCGAGCTTCTCAAGCTCTTCCATGTCCTTGATCATTGTCAGACAGTGATCTTGGACTGACTGCCCATCACGCATCTTAGCCTTAAAAAGTCATTTCGTGACTTGATATTTGGCTGCGCGACTCTGTTCACCAAACATCTCCTGCAGGTGAGCCAACATTTGGCGAGCAGTCCCGATATCTTCATGTTGGCGCTGGAGCTCATCAGACATCGAGCCCAACATGTAATATCTGGCCTTATTATCTTCGTCTAATCCATTTTTCCAGAGACGCTCTCTGTTCAGTGGATGGACGGGCTGGTAAGGTGGGAGGGTCCTGGTCCAAAACATGGGTTAACTTCTCGAAACCCAAAATAATTTTGTAGTTCCTGAGCCAATCTTTATAATTGGGTCCAGTCAGTCTATGTGTGTCCAGGATACGTGCCAATGGGTTGGACGCAGACATTTTCCTGTAGAGAGTCAAAGATTCTAGTTAGATACTGTAATTATTGACTTGACCAATTTGTTTAGGGAATTTTATTTTTAAACAAATTAGCTCCCACTATTTTCTCGGATCCCTACACTCCCTCTGTAGAGATGCGAAAAATCTCCACGATTAATGATTTCTAGTGGGTGGTGCGGTCTCACCAACTGACTCATCACCTCACCTAACAGTTATTGGTGATGGGTTAGCCAATGAGTGAACAACTCTTGTTCAATGATTCTCTAATCATGGTGCACCCAAACTTGGTCTCTAATTCATGAATCTCACCGTATCCGAAATATTGATCCACTCCTTAGTTAAGTCAGACCCACCATTTGCATAGACTGGGTTCCTAATTGAGTCTCTCACCGTATCCGAAATATTGAGCCCAACTCATCCTCCAGCCCATAGCATCCAATGCCTAATAGACATGGTTGCATCTTCCCGGTGCAACTGAGCCACTGTATCCAGCCGAGAACAATCAACCCCGGGAAGGGCCCGCACATCTACAATGGTGGAAGACCTCAGACTTAATCTTTTCTTAGGGAGAATTGATTCAGGTCTCATTAAACTAGACTTGGCATTAGTCATAACAATTATGACTAACCTAGTGGCATGGGTTAGCTCGGATTATTGACCACCTCAGATCAGAACTGTGTCAACAGATTTGGCCAGGTAAGTGAGACCGGTGGAAGGAATATGCCATTAACTCGTACAAGAACGCATTCAGGTCGAGTAGCTTCCAATTAAAAACCAGTCGGTCGTATGTGCCAAACTTACCTTAGACACCAAATTGTTGAGCCAGAACCAATTGGGTTAGCCTACAATCCAGACTCTAACCTCTGAGCCTAATTAGGTCTTGCTTGATCGTGACTCGATCTTGACCCAGACTTAATCCTATTAGGCTGGTCAATTTAAGCATTGTTGATCCCATCTAACCAACTCTTGATTCGGTTTGATCAACCGCTTAGACCTAATTGAGCTACCCAAGCCCGAACCCAGTATTATGAATATGTCTTAGATCTAAAATTCTCAATTTTAGACCTAATTAATATTCCATAAACTTAATTCTTAATTAAGTAGGGTTCATAAACAAAATATGCACAATAAATCCTAGGGTTTCAGGATCTAGGGTTTTGCAGAAAGTAAGTTTTGGGTTTCTGATTAAGGACGAACACGCAGCACCCCTACACATCATAAGAACACCCCATCGAATGGGAAGAGAGGGCCTTTAAACCCTTCTTCGTTCTTATGACCGGACGGCCAAGAGGAACGCCTTAATCAGGAACATGCAATACTACAAAACAGTTTTAGATCTATATCATATATCTCATATACAAATTAGATCTAATCATGGCATATTTTGCATACATCTCATGTATCGAATCATGCATATTTTTCAGATCTAAATTATCTCATAATAATCTAAAAAATTAGATTTAAATTGATCTAATCAAAATAAATTCTAATCTAGACAACTTATGTAGAACTATTCTACAACTAGTCTAGACATGCATCAATCATATCTCATATGATATTTAAAATTAAATAATTTTTATTTGCTATTTTTTAGATGTTATTATAACACTTATAATATCAAAAAATAGTAAATAAATAGATCTAAAATATGATTTAATCAAATTAAATCAAAACATGCAAGACTATTCTATAGAACTATTCTATTCTTAGAACTAGTCATGCATATCTTCTAATCTTAGATCCAAATCATTTAATTTTAATTTTTTCTGATTTCAGATCTGATCACATCTCATGTGACATCTGAAAATCACTTATTTTCTAATTAAAATAAATTTAAAATCAGATCTAAACACTTTTAGAACCATGGCTCTGATACCAGTTGAAGGGAAATCCTGATTTTTCCGGTCCAGGTTCGTTCAGATCTGATCAGATCAAGAGATATATTTCAAAAATTTTTTTCTTTGATCTAATCAGATCTTGATATTTTAGATCTAATTCTTATTATTTTAAT
>QRFJ01001639.1:155240-175766 GCA_006176705.1 Cocos nucifera
GGAGGTATGCTCCGTTATTGAGTCGGTAACCTTTAGTAATTTCTTTTGCATCCAGTTGGGTGCTTGACTCTGTTCTAGTGCTCATCTGTTGCACTTCTTGAAGGTCTTGAGGTATAGCATGAGGCGAGAGATGAGACATTGATCCTACGCGCACGTATGGAGCAAGAGTTGAGCTCAGTTAGCCGTAAGGATATACCCTCTGCATTACCATCTGTTTAGACTTAAGTTTAAAAGACTGTTATTATGGCCTGCAGCTAGCAAGGAATTGAGTTTCTGTTCATGCTTAGCACAAGAAGTTATGTGATCCACCTTCTTTGAAGTACCATGTGTACCATTCTTTATGAAAAGAAATAAAATCAATAATGGGTTTTGACTGTTATATGTCTTATCAGTTTCATAGTTGAGTGTACCTATTGTTAACTCATCGAGCAAAACTGCGAATGCCCAAACACCTTAGGAATAGTCGCAATAGGATGACAGATATCGTAGGCAGGCTTGAGGTAGGTCATATAGCGTGAAGTAGTAGATGAAAACAAATTGAGAAAAATGGGCGATTTGTTCCATGTGACTTGAGTCATATCCAACTGTGAATCTTGTCTTCAAGGCAAAATAACTAAACTTCCTTTTGTTGACAGTGGAAGCAGGCCACAGATCTCCTTGGCCTAGTACATACAGATGTGTGCGGCCCATTTAATGTGCCGGCTAGAGCAATTTTGTCTACTTCATTTATCTTACCGATGATCTGTCTAGGTATGGGTATGTGTATTCTTATGAGACAAAGTTGAAGCCTTGAAAAGTTCAAAGAATTCAGACATGAAGTAGAAAAATAAATTGAAAAACCCATTACGGTTCTATCGATCAGATCGAGGAGGTGAATACCTTAGCCAGGAATTCCTAGACTATCTTAAGGAAAAAATGGCAGATAGTCTCTCAATGGACTCACCAGGTGCACCTCAACTCAACGGGGTTTTCAGAATGGAGAAATCGAACCGCTATGGATATGGTTGATCCATGATGAGCTCACAGACCTCCCTGATTTCCTTTGGGGACACTCATGTTAACTTCAATCTATCTACTGAAAGGGTATCCTCTAAAACCGTTCCTACTACACCGATGAGATATGGCACGGTAAGAAACCAGTCTGAGTCATCTCAGAATTTGGGTTGTCCGGCTTATTCAAAAGACAACAAGCAGACAAGTTAGAGTTTAGGTTCCTTTAGAGCTCGATTCATAGGATATCCTAAAGAGTCATTAGATACTATTTCTACATTCCAGAAACCACAATGTGATTGTGAGTCGACAGGCCATATTTCTTGAAAAATAGTTTATTCAAGATAGTGCATTGAAAGCAGATTTAAGCTTGATGAGAAAGTCTCACAATGGAAAGAGCTAAGGACCAAGTGGAACCAAATCAAGTTGAGCAATTAAGAACACTACCTCCTCCACCTCGTAGATCGGAAAGAGTTTCCCATCCCCCTGAAAGATACTTAGGTATTATTTCAGAGGACGTAGAGAAAATGTTCCTCATAGGTAATGGTGCTCATGGTGATGATCCCAAAACCTACAACGAGGCGATATCAGATATCGACTCTGAGAAATGGCTTGAGGCAATGAAGTCAGAGATTCGACTCGATGCACTCAAAACCAAGTCTGGACCTTGGTAGATCCACCAGAAGGTATAGTACCTATTGGGTGTAAATGGATCTTCAAGAGAAAGATTGGTGCAGATGGGAATGTGGAGACATTCAAGGCTAGACTGGTGGCAAAAGGTTATAGTCAACATGAAGGCATTGACTATCAGGATACGTTTTCCCCAGTAGCTATGCTAAAATCCATCCGCACATTGCTTGCTGTTGCAGCCTATTTCGATTATGAAATATGGCAAATGGATGTGAAAACGGCATTCCTAAATGGATATCTTGAGGAAGATATCTATATGGAACAGCCGCTAGGTTTCACATCCAGTGATACTGATCACAAGGTTTGCAAGCTGCAAAGGTCCATATATGGACTTAAGCAAGCATCTCGGAGCTGGAACACTCGTTTCAATGATGTGATCAAAAAGTTTGGTTTCATCAAAAATGAAGAGGAACCATGTGTTTTCAAAAGGGTCAGTGGGAGCGCTGTTGTCTTCCTCGTATTGTACGTGGATGACATCCTCCTTATTGGGAATGATATTCCCATGTTGACATCAGTCAAGATGTGGTTGTCCAAGGAATTCTCCATGAAAGACCTAGGTGAAGCATCCTTTATTCTAGGAATTAAGGTCTATAGGGATAGACCAAATAGGATGCTAGGACTTTCACAGAAGATGTACATAGAGGAAGTACTAAAGAGGTTTAGTATGGAAAACTCTAAGAGGGGATTAATACCCTTCAGACATGGTATTCATCTTTCCAAGAATATGTGCCCCAGCACACCTGAGGAAATAGAATGCATGAGCAAGATCCCTTATGCTTCTGCAATAGGGAGCCTCATGTATGCCATGCTATGTACACGACCTGATATAGCCCATGCTGTGAGTGTCACAAGCAGATATCAGTCAAATCCAGGTGAAGAACACTGGACTTCTGTGAAATGTATCCTTAAGTACTTGAGAAGAACTAAGGATATGATGCTGGTCTTTGGTAACGGAGAACTCCTAGTCCAGGGATACACAGACTCGGACTTCATGTCCGATATTGATGATCGAAAGTCGACATCTGGTAGACTGTTTGTGCTGGAAGAGTTCCTAGCAAACGGTGATATCATCTCATTCGCGATTACCTTGAGAAAGGTTATGTTAAGGTCAAGAGAGTCAACTCTGCAGATAATGTGGCAGACCCACTTACAAAGCCATTGGGCCAGCAGAAAATCGAAGCCCACCTTGAGAAGATGGGACTTAGACTTGTAGCCAATTGGCTTTAGGACAAGTGGGAGATTGTTAGATATATGTGCCCTAGAAGCCAGAATTGGCTGACACTTGTAATACACTTCTAGGGGCAAAATTGTAATTTTGACTATAATTAATGAAATGGGTTATTTTCTATCACACCTGTGTATTTAGTGTCTGTGATACATCCTTTGAGTTAATGGTAATGATAATTCATATTTTCAAGAGTTGAAAATTTAAGACATGAATAATCATTATTAACTCATAAACAGCTCCCGACCATAGGATCATCACGAGGATGGTGATTGATCCGAAAGGTTGGTGTACGATCGCTTCTCTTTAGTAGATGAGTCTTGAGTCTATGGTGTGGAGACACCGGAGCGAGAGTACAGGTACTCATTAGAGAACGAGGGCACTGAGCGTGACCACCTCGAGTAGTCATTAGGGAGTCTACCTTCTCGTCAATGACTGACTCGATGCTGCAGTAGTGTGTCTGGTTCTTTGACCTGAGATGCATCGGTAGTTCACCTTGAGGGTGTTATAGTTTGACTACACCATTACTCGGTCTCCTAGCCATATGGAACCCTGAGGTATATGTTGGCTATAGCATGTTCATTGTAGGAACTGGATTGCATCAAGATGGGATCTATCTACCTCGGTGGTAGAGGAGCAGCCCTATGATAATCATGAGAATCAAGTCCTGAAGCCCATGGCCATGGCAGAGTGAAATAATAGAAAGAGTTTCTATTTAGGTTTTCACATTGGACTCGAATCGAATGATTATATCATATGATAGAGACTAGGGTTTGACGAGTTTACCTTAACCCTAATCTGATCGAGGCTCAAGATAGAAGAACTTAATCACACAGGTAGCTGCACCAAGAGGTTCGCATTCAGCTCTGATGGGTTGCCACCATATACTGCTAGGTGTCACTGGTGGATTTTGGGAGTAATTAGAATGATTTAGACGATCGATCATTCTAGCTGTTCGAATCAGAAGAGTTCTGATCCATCGAAAGGAGTTTCGATGATGTCGATGATAGAGATCATGACATATCCCATTACCATACAGAACTGAACCTAACTGGGTCACACAAATAAGGGTTTGAATCTAGTGATCATCAATTGAACTGATCTAGTTCAATTGATCTGAATGAGATTCAATTAGGTTCAAGGAAATCGTGCTAGCACTCGATTGAACCTAACGTTCTTCTTTTACTATCATAAATAAGTTGTCCTGTCTGAGCCAAAGGAGTTTGTGCTCAATCAGAGGCCTTCATATGGTCTAACTGGAGGTTGTCCAAGTTAGAGAAGGTTGTCTTATTTTATAAGACATGACCTACCATTTTTGGTCACCTGCCATTTCTTGTTCTTTGACTTTGGTCAAAAGTCTATCTTTGACTGGTCAAACATTGACCATTGACACCTGACTTTTGACAACATGACATGCATCTATTGGAGAGCTGGTGGGGGCCTGTCCCCTTGCCAGAACCTGGCAAGGAGAAGGGCGCACGCCAAGGGTGGCGTGAGCCCAAGTAGGAGGCGCCTAGGAGTCCTTGTTGGACAAAGACTCCACCTCCCTTTTGGATTCCAATCAGAGTTCTACTAAGAATCCAGTTTGACTGGTCTTAGGTGCCCTCTAAGGAGGAATCCAGGGATCTCTATTCCAACCAATCAGATTTAGATCTGATTTCACAAAGGGTTGTGATTGGTTGAGAGGAAGAGGAGTTGGATCACGCTTAGTCTATAAATAAGACCCTGCGCCCAACTCAGATGCTAACGAAATTCAATAGAGATTTTCCATGCCCCAAGGCTGCCTCTCCCCTCTTCCTCCATGCCTAAACTTCTCCTCCTTCTCCTTTCCACATCCAAAAGGGTTTTGGACTTAGGTTGGTGCGATTCAGATCAAGGAAAGGCGATCAAAAGCAAGAAGGCTGCGCTGCTGCAAAAGGACGACTGCAGATCTTCAAAAGAGTTTTGAAGATCCTCCAGATCAGATCTAGATCTGATTTTTGGAGACATGATAGAGAAGAAAAGGATCTCCAGATCCAACCTGAGTGGATACCGGTAGAGGCCAGGCGCTTGCGTGGCTAGATCCAGAACCTTCCGCTGTAATCAGGATCATCTACAGGGTAATAGGATTACCCAAATCAGGTTAATTAAATTTGATTTAATTTATCTTATTTTATTTTATTTATTAAAATAATAAGAATCAGATCTAAAATATATCAAGATCTGATTGGGATCAAGAGAAAAATTTTTGAAATATATCTCTTGATCTGATCAGATCTGGACGAACCTGGACCGGGAAATCAGGATTTCCCTTCATTATTATCTTCATCTATCCATTTTTTTAGAGATGCTCTTTATTTAGCAGATGGATGGACTGATAAAATGAGAGGATCCTATTCTAACACATGAGTCAACTTCTCAAAATTTTAAATAATTTTAAAGTTTCAGAGCCAATCCTTGTAGTTGGGTCCAGTCAGTCTATGGGTGTCAAGGATACAGGCTAGGTGGTTGGATGCAGACATTGTTAGATGTGTGTCCTAGAAGCCAGATTGGCTGACACTTGTTAAATAATTTCTAGGAGTATTTTCATAATTTTAACTTAAAATTAATTAAAGGATTATTCATTCTATCACATTGTGTATAAAATGTCTGTGATAGATTTATTGAGTTAATAGGCATGATAACATATATTCTTAAGAGTTGAGAATTTAAGGCATGTGTTATCATAATTAACTCATAAATTACTCTTGATCGTAGGATCATCATGAGAATGGTGATTGATCTAGAAGATCAGTGTACGATCACTTTCTTAGGATAGATGAATCTTGAGTCTACGGTATGGAGACACTAGAGCGAGAGTATAGATACTCGTTAGAGAATAAGGGTACTAGGCGTGACCATCTCAAGCAGTCATAAGGAAGTCTACCTTCTCGTCGATGACTAGCTCGATGTTGCAGCATGTATCTAGTTCTTTGACCTGAGGTGCATCGACAGTCCATCTTGAGGGTGTTATAGTTTGACTACACCATAACTCGTTCTCCTATCCATTCAAAATCTTGAGGTGTATGTTGGCTATAGTATGTTTATTGTAGAAATTGGATTACACCAAGATGGGATCTATCAACCTCAGAAGAGGAGTAGTCCTATGATGATCATAAGATCGAGTCCTAAAATCCATGGCCATGGTAGTGTGAAATAATAGAAAGAAGTTTCTATTAGAATTTCACATCAGACTCGAATCGAATGATTCATTCATATGATGGGTGTTGGATTTGACAAGTTTATCTTAACCCTAATTCCATCGGAGCTCATGATAGAAGAATGCAATCACATAGATAGCTGCACCGAGAGGTTCGCTATTTGATTCTAATGGATTGCCACCATATACTACTAGGTATCACTAGTAGATTTTGGGATCAATTAGAATTGTCATAATGATCGATGATTCTAATTGAGTGAATCAAAAGAGTTCTGGTCCATCGAAAGATGTTTCGATGATGTCGATGATAGAGATCATGATATGTCTCATTATCATACATAACTAAATCTAACTGGATCACACAAATAATGGTTTGGATCTGGATGTCATCAATTGAGCTAATCCAGTTCGATTGATTTGGATTAGATCAAATTAAGTTGAAGAAAATCATGCTAGCACACAATTAAGCCTAACATTCTCCTTCTATAGTCTTTCTGGGTCATCTCGACTAAGCCTAATTGGATTTGTCTCACCCAGGAGCTTTGTATAGGTTTGTCCTAGTCTAGCTGAAACTTGTCCAGGTTAGAAAAGTCTTGTCCTAACCTGATCTAGGCTTGTCCTAATCTATCAGATGAAAATAGGACAAGACCTGCTAATTTATGAAACTATTTGGACAAGGCTTATCTGAGAACTCTATAGGGATCTATCTTGATCTGACTGGACCTTGTCCTGGTCTAATCAAGACTAATCCTAAATCTCATAAGATGAGAACAAGATAAGAGTTGTCTTTTCCATATTAGGGCTTATCCTAAAATCATGAGAAGAAATTTAGACAAGCCTCTTTCAAAAATTCTAGATGGATTTTTCTTGATCTGACTTGACCGAGTCCTAGTCTGATCAAAGATTGTTCTAACTGATTTTGGACTTGACATAAATCAATTACATGGGACTTGAAAAGGTTGTCTTAATCCCATAAGATGAAAATAGGACAAAGGACAAATGTTGACCCAGTATGTAGGAAAGAAGAGATATGGCGTGCGGCCCCTAAAATTTATCTGAGGGTGCACGTCGATATGAGATTTATGTGAGGAATAAAGGGCACACTCCTCTTTTGACTGTGCACCCCATATGGATATGGATAGAGGTGTCTAATTCAAATTAAGTTTGAATGGGTCAAAAGTTTGAATAGTTCAAACTCTTAGGAGGTAAGAGTTGTGCGCCAACTTAATCTTATCCCAAATTATTCCATGCCATTTCCCTTCATTTTTGTGTGACAAAAATCTAAAAAAAAAGGGGTGTGGGGTGTAGAGATCATGGAGGAGTCCTTCTGCATGTTAAACTTTGACTTGTTCAAAGTTATATGCAAAGGGACTCTTGACTAGGTCTATAAATAGAGCCCTACGCAAGCTATTATGCATCGCAATTTTTCTATGGCGAAGCCCTGCCAAATCATTATCTCCATACCTCCCTCATTTGATCCTCTCCCTCTTCTCCATGCCCAAGAGTTAGGCAAAACTTGCAAGCAATGATCAAGTCCCGTTGGCGCGAAGATCAGCAAGAGATGATGGTGCTCGTGAGATGAATGTGCAGCCTTCGGAGTTCATTTTAAAGGCTCTACGGGAAGTCATCAGATCTGATCTTTGGAGATCAGATTCAAAAGGAGGAGACTTTTAGATCTAATCTGAGTGGATATCAGTAGAGGCTGGATGTATGCGTGGCTCAATCAAAACCTCGGATTAGTTGTCAGATCATCACAATGGATAAACGATTTACCTGATCAGGTGATAACTATTATCACTATTTTTATTTTTATTTTACTTTTAAATTTTAGATCAATCTAATCAGATCTAAGAACTCTCAAATTTGATTAAATCATAAAAAAAAAATTAAAATTATTCTATTGCAAATATGATCCGATCAGTTGCACCTTGCAGCAGGAAAAATTCAAATTTTTCTTCAACTAGTATCAGAGCTAGGTTGCTGCTTCCAGATCTATCTTTAGATTGATCTAAATTTTTTTTTATGATCTTATTATTTAATTTTTAGATGTTACATAGGATGTAATCAGATATGAAATTAAAAATTACATGTTTTATATATATGTTTGACAAAAACAATTCATGTTCTAGTCTAGATCCGTTGTTCTATATCATGATACTTTTCAAATATATTTTAGATTAGATCTGATTTAATATTTTTATGATTTGATCATTTAAGTTTCAGATGTTACATTAGATGTAATTAGATCTGAAACATAAGGTCTAATTTAAAATTTTGATGTATATGATATAGGCAGCATAAGTCTAGACTAGATCTCTAGTTTAATCTCATAGTCTAGATCAAAAATTTAATGAAATATTTATTTAATTTTCTAAAGATTATATGATTTGATTAGTTAAATTTCAGATATTATATGTGATATAATTAGATCTAAAAGCATGAGATGCATTTAAAAATTTCATATGTATGACATATGCAATCCATGTCTAGACTAGTTACATAGATCTATGCCATGAGTAGTCTAGATTAAAATTTTTTATGATGAGATCATTCAAAATTTTACTTTTAAATATTACATCAGATGTAATCAGATCTGAAACATAAATTTAAATATCAAATTTGATACACGAGATGTATGCAAAGCATGTATAGATTAGATCTCAAATCATATAACAGTTATATGCTTTAGATCTAATAGTTTTTTAGTATAGTTCATATTTTTCATTAAGGCATTCCCCTTGGCCGTCTGGTCATAAGAGTAAGAAAGTTTTAAAGGCACTTTTTTTTCATTCGATGGGATGCTCTTATGGCGTGTAGGGGTGCTGTACGTTTGCCCTTAATTAGAAATTGAAAACTTATTTTTCTGCAAAATCCTAGATCTTAAAATTCTAAGATTTTTTGATACATGTTTTGTTATTGAACCCTTGAACTTAATTAAGAATTAAGTTTATAAAATTAATTAGGTCTAAAAATTATGAATTTTTAGATCTAAGACATCTTCATAAATCATGGGTTCGGGTGCGGGTAGTTCAATTAGGTCTAGCGGTTGATCAAACCAAATCAAGAGTTGGTTAGGTGGGATCAAGAGTGCTTAGATTTGACTAACCAAATCAAGGTTGACTCATAATTACATGTGGTCGATCAAGTTATGACCTAATTTGTCTCCGTGGCTTGAGCCTAGATTGTAAGCTAACCCGATTAGTTCTGGTCAGACAAGTCAGTATCTAAGGTAAGTATGGCAAATATGATCAGTGGTCTTTAATTGGAAGCTACTCGATCTGAATGCATTCACGGTGAGTTAATAGCATATTCCTCCCACTGATCTCACTTACTTGATCGATTGAGTCAACCCAGTTCTGCTTTGAGGTGGCTAATGATTCGAGCTAGCCCATGCCATTAGGTTAGTCATAAATATTATGACTAGTTGAGTCTGAGAGACTAAATCAAATTTGAAAATATTAAGTCCTAGGTCTTCTACCATTGTAGATGTGCGGGCTCTTTCTAGGGTTGATTGTTCTCGACTGGATACAGTGGCTCAGTTGCACCGAGAAGATGCAACCATGTCTATTAGGAATTGGATGCTACTGGTTGGAGGATGGGTTGGACTCAATATTTTGGATACGGTGAGGGATCCAATCAGGAATTTAATTTATGCAAATGGTGGGTATGACTTAACTAAGGAGTGAAGCAATATTTTGGGCATGGTGAGCTTCATGAATTAGAGATCAGGTTTGGGTGCATCATGTTTCGAGAAACATTGGATAAGAGTTATCCATCCATCACCAATAACTGTTAGGTGAGGTGGTGAGCTAGTCGGTGGGACCGCACCATCCACTAGAAATCAAGAGAGTGTAGGGATCTAAGAAAATAGTAGGAGCCTAATTTATTTAAAAATGAAACTCCTAAACAAATTGGTTAAGTCAAATTACAAGTCTAACTAGAAACTTTGACACTCTATAGAAAAATGTCTGCATCAAAATCCCTAGTCCGAATCCTAGATACCCACAAGTTGACCAAATCAATTTACAAGGATTGGCTAAAGAACTTCAAAATTATTTTGGGTTCGAAAAAGTTGACCTATGTATTAGATCAGAACCTCCTCTTTACCAGTCCGTCCAACTGTTGATCAGAGAATGTCTCATGAGAAGTGGTCTAACGATCATAACAAAGTAAGGTGCCACATGTTGAGCTCAATGTCAGATGAGTTGCAGAACCAACATGAAGACATCAGGACTGCTCGCCAAATGTTGGCACACCTACAAAAGTTGTTCAGTGAATAGAGTCATGTGGTACATTATCAAGTCTTGAAGAGATTTTTTAAGGTGCAAATGCATGATGGGCAGTTGATCCAAGATTATTGCTTGGCAATGGTCAAGGACCTAAAGAGCTTGAGAATCTCAAAGTCTTGATGGACAAGAAACTGCAGATTAATGTGATTCTGCAATCCTTGATTGATTCATATGGACAATTTATTATGAACTTCCATATGAATAAGCTCCAGTGCATCTTGGCTGAGTCAATAAATATACTGGTTAATACTGAGCAAACTTTGAAGGGTTCAAAGGGCTCAGTTCTGGCTATGGAGTAGACTTCTTCCAAGAGAAAGTCTTTTGGAAAGAAGAAGTCTACGAAGAAGCAGAAAATAGAAGGAGAAAAGAAAGGCGAGCCAAAGAAGAAGGCCATGGAGAAGGAAAAGTATTTCCACTGCAACTTTGATGGCCATTGGAAGTGGGACTATCCTGTGTACCTGGCCAGCCTGAAGAATAAGCAGGAAGAAGGACCTTCTGAAGGAATGCTTGTCATTGAGTCTGTGAGCAAAATATGAATGCCATAGGATCAAAATGATCTAGAGATAGTGTTAATGAAAGGTACCTATGGCACCTTAGGCTAGGTCATAAAGCTGAAGATAGGATCAACATATTGGAGAAATCTAGACTAATGGATCCATTGACTTTCGAGTCATATCCAATTTGTGAATCATAGCTTTAAGGCAAAATGTCCAAGCTTCCTTTTATGGGATATGGGAAAGGGCCATAGACCTACTTGCCCTAGAACATATAGATGTGTGCGGCCCATTCGATGTGTCGGTCAGAGGTAATTATGTCTACTTTAATATCTTTACTGATAATCTATCTCGGTATAGATATGTGTACTTGATATGACATAAGTCTAAAGCCATTACAAAGTTCAAGAAATTGAGACATGAAGTAGAAAAGCAAATCGGAAAGCCCATTAAGGTTCTTCGATCAGATTGAGGAGGTGAATACCTTAGTCAAAAATTTCTGAACTATTTCAAGGACAATGGTATAGTCTCATAATGGACTTCACCTAAAATGCCTCAACTTAACAAGATTTCAGAATGGAGAAAATGGATCCTATTAGATATGGTCTGTCCATGATGAGCTTCACGGATCTTCCTAACTTTCTTTAGGGACATAGTTTAATAGGATTCCATCTAAAACTGTTCCTACCATACCGTATAAGATATGGCATGATAAAAAGCCAAGTCTGAGTCATCTCATAATTGGGGTTGTCTGACGGTAGACAAGTTAGAGTCTAGATCTCTTAGAGCTCGATTTATTGGATATCTTAGAGAATTATTAGGGTATTACTTCTATCTTCCAGAAAATCACAAGATGATTATGGATTGACACATCATTTTACTTGAAAAATAGTTTGCTCAAGATGATGGCATTAGAAGATAGATTAGACTCGAAGAGAAAGTCTCCAAAGAGCAACAAGCCAAGAAACTCAGGAACCCAGTTAGTCTGAGCCGATCCATAATTCACTACCTCCTCCATCTTGTAGGTTAAATAGGATTTTCCATCCTCCTGAAGGTACTTAGATACTATTTTAGAGGATGTAGAGAAAATATTCCTCATAGAAAATGGGTTCATGGTGATGATCCCAGAACCTATGATAAGACGATATCAGATATCGACTCTGAGAAATGGTTAGAGGCGATAAAGTCAGAAATTAACTCGATGCACTCAAACCAAATCTAGATCTTGGTAGATCCACCTGAAGGTATAGTACCTATTAGATGTAAATGAATATTCAAGAGAAAGATATGTGCAGATGAAAATGTAGAGATATTCAAGGCTAGGCTAGTGGCGAAAGGATATCAGGTTACCTTCTCGTTAGTGGCCACCATCCGTACATTACATGCCATTGTAGTATATTTCAATTATGAAATATGGTAGATGGATGTGATAACGGAGTTCATAATTGGATATCTTGAAGAAGATATTTATATAGAACAGTCATTTGTTTTCACATCCAGTGATGGTAATCACAAAGATCTGCAAGTTGCAAAGGTCCATCTATGGACTCAAGCAAGCATCTTGGAGTTGGAATAGTTGATGTAATTAAATCATTTGATTTCATCAAGAATGAGGAGAAATCAAGTATGTTTAAGAAGGTTAGTGGGAGCATTGTTGTCTTCCTCATATTGTATGTGGATGACATCCTCCTGATTAGGAATGATATTTTCATGCTGACATAGGTCAAAGTATGGTTATCTAAGAAATTTTCTATGATAGATCTAGATAAGGCATCCTTCTTTTTAAGGTCTATAGGGATAGACTGAAGAGGATGCTGGGTCTCTCAAATAGAGGAGGTGCTGAATAGGTTTAACATGGTGAACTCTAGGTCCAGGGGTATGCAGACTCAGACCTTATGTCTAATTAAGATGACCGAAGGTCGACGTCTAAAAGTTTATTCCTGTGCACTGGTAGTACTGTAAGTTGGAAGAGTTCCAAGAAGATGGTTTCACCTAATCTGTGATTACCTCAAGAAAGATACATCGAGGTTAAGAGAGTCGACTCCGTAGACCATGTGGTTGACCCACTAATGAAGTCTTTAGGCCCACAGAAGATCCAAGCCCACCTTGAGAAGATGGGACTTAGATTTATAGCCAATTGACTTTAGGTCAAGTGGGAGTTTGTTAGATATGTACCCTAGAAGCTAGATTGGCTGACACTTGTTAAATACTTTCTAGGAGCATTTTTGTAATTTTGACATAAAGTTAATTAAAGGGTTATTTATTCTATCACATTTTATATAAAGTATCTATGATACATCCATTAAGTTAATTGGCATGATAACATATATACTCAAGAGTTGAGAATTTAAGGCATGTGTTATCATAATTAACTCATAAATTGCTTCAAATCATAGGATCATCATGAGGATGGTGATTGATTCAAAAGATTGATGTATGATCACTTTCTTAGAATTGATGAATTTTGAGTCTATGGTGTGGAGACACCAGAGCGAGAGTACAGGTACTCGTTAGAGAATGAGGAAACTAAGCGTGACTACCTCGAGCAGTCATAAGGGAGGCTACCTTCTCGTCGATGACTAGCTCGATGCTATAGCGTGTGTCTAGTTCTTTGACCTGAGGTGCATCTGTAGTTCACCTTGAGAGTGTTATAGCTTGACTACACCATAACTCGATCTCCTAGCCATTCGGAATCCTGAGGTGTATGTTGGCTATAGCATGTTCATTGTAGGAATTGGAGTGCACCAAGATGGGGATCTATTAACCTCGGTAGAGGAGTAGTCCTATGATGATCATAAGATCGAGTCTAAAAATCCATGGCCATGGTAGTGTGAAATAATAGAAAGACATGTTTATGAGGATTTCACATCGATCTCGAATCGAATGATTCATTCATATGATGGGTGTTGGATTTGATGAGTTTACCTTAACCCTAATTCCATCGGAGCTCATGATAGAAGAACCCAATCATAGATAGCTGCACCGAGAGGTTTGCTATTTGATTCTGATGGGTTGCCACCATATACTGCTACGTGTCATTAATGGATTTTAGGATCAATTAGAATTATCTTGATGATCGATGATTCTAATTGAGTGAATCGAAAGAATTCTGGTCCATCGAAAGATGTTTCGATGATGCCAATAATGGAGATCATGACATGTCCCATTACCATATAGAACTAAACCTAACTGGATCACACAAATAAGGATTTAGATCTGGATGTCATCAATTAAGCTAACATAGTTCAATTGATTTGGATTAGATCCAATTAGGTTCAAGAAAATCATGCTAGCACACGATTGAACCTAACATTCTCCTTTTATAGTCTTTCTGGGTCATCTCGATTGAGCCAAAATAGATTTGGCTCATCCAGGAGCCTTGTATAGGTTTGTCCTAGTCTTATTGGAACTTGTCCAGATAAGAAAAGTCTTATCCTAACTTGATCTAGGCTTGTCCTAATCCATTGGATGGAAATAGGACAAGACCTGCTAATTTATGAAACTATTTGGACAAGACTTATCCAAGAACTCTATAAAAATTTATCTTGATTTGACTGGACCTTGTCTTGGCCTAATCAAGACTTATCCTAAATTTCATAAGATGGGAACAAGATAAGAGTTTTCTTTGCCATATTAGGGATTGTCCTAAAATCTTGAGATGAAATTTGGACAAAACTCTCCCTAAAATTCTAGATGGATTTTTCTTGATTTGACTGGATCTAGTCCTGGTCTGATCAAGGATTGTTCTAACTTGATTAGGACTTGGCATAAATCCATTAGATGAGTCTTGAAAAGGATATGTCTTAATCCCATAAGATGGGAATAGGACAAGGGTCAAATGTTGACCTAGTATGCAGGAAAGAAGAGATATGGCGTGCACCCCCTAGAATTTATCTAAGGGCGCACGTCCATATGGGATTTATGTGAGCAATAAGGGGCACACTCTCCTTTTGACCGTGTGCCCCATATGGATATGTATGGAGGTATCCCATTCAAATCAAGTTTGAATGGGTCAAAAGTTTGAATTGTTCGAACTCTTGGGAGATAAGAGTTGTGCGCTAACTTAATCTTATCCCAAATTGTTCCATGCCATTTCCCTTCATTTTTGTGTGGAAAAAATCTGAATAAATTGTTCCATGCCATTTCCCTTCATTTTTGCTCACATGTTAAACTTGGATCTGTTCAAAGTTATATGCAAAGGGACTCTTGACTAGGTCTATAAATAGGGTCCTGTGCAAGCTATTGTGCATCGCAATTTCTCTATGGTGAAGCCCTGCCAAAATCTTTATCTCCATGCCTCGCTCATCTAATCCTCTCCCTCTTCTCCATGCCCATGAGTTGGGCAAAACATGTGAGCAAAGATCAAGTCCCGTTGGCGCGAAGATTAGCAAGAGACGATGGTGTTCGTGAGATGAACATGCAGCCTTTGGAGTTCATTTTGATGGCTCCATAGAAAGACATCAAATATGATCTTTAAAGATCAGATCCAAAAGGAGGAGACTTTCAGATCTGACCTGAGTGGATATCGATAGAGATTGGGCATGTGCGCGGCTCAATCAGAACCTCGAATCAGTCATCAGATCATCACAACGGGCAAACGATTTACCCGATCAGGTGATAACTATTATCACTATTTTTATTTTTATTTTACATTTAAATTTTAGATCAATCTAATCAAATCTGAGAACTCTCAGATCTGATCAAATCATAAAAAAATTTTAAAATTATTTCGCTATAAATCTGATATGATCAGATGCATCCTATGATAGGAAAAATTTGATTTTTTCTTTAGACATTTTTCTGTAGAGAGTCAAAGTTTCTAGTTAAATTTTATTATTAGACTTAATCAATTTATTTAAAAATTTTAATTTTAAATAAATTAGACTTCCACTATTTACTTGGATCTCTATACTTTCTTGGTAGGGATGTAAAAATCTTCATAATTATAGATTTCTAGTGGATAGTGCGGTCCCATCGATTGGCCCACCACCTCACCTAACAGTTATTAGTGATGAGTCAACCGATAAGTGGACAACTCTTGTTCAATGATTCTCTAATCATGATGCATCCTAACCTGATTTCTAATTCATGAATCTCACCGTGTCCAGAATATTGGTCAAATCTTTAGTTAAGTCAGACCCACCACTTGCATGAATTGGATTTCTGATTGGGTCTCTTACCATATTCAAAATATTGAGCCCAATCCATCCTCCAACTCGTAGCATCCAATGCCTAATAGACATGATTGTGTCTTTCCAGTATAACTGAACCACTATATCCAACCGAGAACAATCAACCCCGAGAAGGGACCACACATCTAAAATGGTGGAAGATCTTATGACTTAATATTTTCTTTGAAAGATTTAATTTAGGTCTCTCTAAACTTGACTTGACTTAGTCATAACAATTATGACTAACCTAGTGGCATGGATTGGCTCAAATTGTTAGCCACCTTAAATCAGAACTAGATTGACATAAATATCTAGGTAAGTAAGACTGGTGGAAGGAATATGCCATTAACTCGATAAGAATGCATTCAGATCGAGTAGCTTTCAATTAAAAATTAGTCGATCGTATCTGTCAGACTTACTTTAGATACCAAATTATCGAATCAGAATCGATTGGATTAGCCTACAATCTAGACACGAACCATGAAGCCAAATCAGGTCTTAACTTGATCAAGTCACATCTCAATGTGATTCGACCTTGACCCAGACTTAATCCTATTATGCTGATCAAATTTAAGCTTTGTTTGATCCCACCTAACCAACTTTTGATTCAATTTGATCAACCACTAGACCTAATTGAGCTACCCAAGCCAGAACCCAATTCTATGAAGGTGTCTTAGATTTAAAAATTTATAATTTTTAGAACTAATTAATTTTATAATCTTAATTCTTAATTAAGTTTGGGTTCATGAACAAAACATGTAACAAAGTCCTAGGATTTTTGGATCTAGCATTTTGTAGAAAATAAGTTCTAATTTCTAATTAAGGACAAATGCGCAACACCCCTATACATCATAAGAACATCCTATCGAATGGGAGGAGAGGGCTTTTAAATCCTACTTTGTTCTTATGATTGGACGACCAAGGGAAATGCCTTAATCATAAATATATTTTCTACTAAAAAATAAGTTAGATCTAAATCATATATCACATATATAATCAATGATCTAACCTATACATGCCTTAAATACATCTCATGTATCATAATTTAATTAAACAAGCATGCTTTCATATCTGATATATCACATATAATATCTAAAAAATAGAATTTAAATTGAACACATCAAAATAAAACTATCTTAGATAGTTTATAGAACTATTCTACAACTAATCTAAGCATGCATCTTTCATATCTCATATAAATAAATTAAAAATTAAAAATTCTATTTTTTATTTTTTAGATCTGATAATAACATTTATAACATCAAAAAATAGAAATAAAATAGATCTAAAATCATATTTAATCAAATTAACAACATGATTATACTAGACTATACATAGAACTATTCTGTTCCTAGTTTAGTCATGCATCTCATACACTACAGATCTAAATCATTTAATTTTTAATTTTTTGATTTCAGATCTAATCATATCTGATGTGATATCTAAAATTTTTTAATATCATATGATAAATAAAAATTAAATTATATCTAAAATAGATCTGATGAACTGCTAATCTGGCTCTGATACTAGTTGAAGAAAATATTGTTAGATATATGTGTCCTAGAAGCCAGAATTGGCTGACACTTGTAATACACTTCTAGGAAAAAAATTATAATTTTAACTAAAATCAATAAAATAGATTATTTTCTATCACATATGTGTATTTAGTGTCTGTGATACATCCTTTGAGTTAATGGTAATAATAATTCATATTTTCAAGAGTTGAAAATTTAAGACATGAATAATCATTATTAACTCATAAAATGCTTCCAACCATCGGATCATCACGAGGATGATAATTGATCAAGAAGGTTGGTATACAATCACTTCTCTTTAGTAGATGAGTCTTGAGTCTACGGTGTGAAGACACTGGAGCGAGAGTATAGATACTCGTTAGAGAATGAGGGCACTGAGCGTGACCACCTCGAGTAGTCATTAGGAAGTCTACCTTTTTGTCAATGACTGACTTGATGCTGCAGTGGTGTGTCCTGTTCTTTGACTTGAGGTGCATCGGCAGTTCATCTTGAGGGTGTTATAGTTTGACTATACCATAACTCGATCTCCTAGCCATACGGAATCCTGAGGTGTATGTTGGCTATAGCATGTTCATTGTAGGAACTGGATAACATCAAGATGGAATCTATCTACCTCGGTGTTAGAGGAGCAGTCCTATGATGATCATGAGAATCAAGTCCAGAAGCCCATGGCCATGGTAGAGTGAAATAATAGAAAGAGTTTCTATTTAGGTTTTCACATCGGAATTGAATCGAATGATTACATCATATGATAGAGACTAGGGTTTAACGAGTTCACCTAAACCCTAATCTGATCGGGGCTCAAGATAGAAGAACTTAATCACACAAGTAGCTGCACCAAGAGGTTTGCATTTAGCTCTGATGGGTTGCCACTATATACTGCTAGGTGTCATTGGTGGATTTTGTGAGCAATTAGAATGATTTAGATGATCTATCATTCTAGCTGTTCGAATCAGAAGAGTTTTGATCCATCGAAAGAAGTTTCGATGATGTCGATGATAGAGATCATGACATATCCCATTACCATATAGAACTGAACCTAATTGGGTCACACAAATAAGAGTTTGAATCTAATGATCATCAATTGAACTAATCCAGTTCAATTGATCTGAATGAGATTCAATTAGGTTCAAGAAAATCGTCCTAGCACTCGATTGAACCTAACGTTCTTCTTTTACTATCATAAATAGTTGTCCTTACTGAGCCAAAGGAGTTTGTGCTCAATCAGAGGCCTTCACTTGCTCTGACTAGAGCCTATCCAAGTCAGAAAAGGGTTGTCTTATTTTGTAAGATAATACCTGCCATTTTTGGTCACCTGCCACTTCTCATCCTTTGACTTTGGTCAAAAGTTGACCTTTGACTGGTCAAATGTTGATCATTAACACTTTGACTTCTATCCACATGTCACGCACCTATTGGAGAGCTGGTGGAGGCCTATCCTTCTATCAGAACCTGGCAAGGAGGAGGACGCACGCCACCCTTGGCATGTGCCCAAGCAAGAGGCACCCAGGAGTCCCTGTTGGACAAGGACTCCATCTCCCTTTCAGATTTCGATTAGACTTCTCCTAAGAACCAAGTGACTGATCTTAGGCAGCATCTAAGGAGGAATCCAAGGGACTCTATTCCCACCAATCAGATTTAGATTTGATTTCATAAAGGGTTGTGATTGGTAGGAAAGAAAAGGAGTTGGATCACGCTTAGTCTATAAATAAGACCATACGCCCAACTCAAAGAGCAATTGAAATTTCCATGCCCCAAGGCTGCCTCTCCTCTCCTCCTCCATGCCAAGTCTACCTTCTGCCTCTCCTCTTCATGTCCAAAGGAGTTTTTGATCCAAGTTGGTGCAATCCAGACGAGAGAAAGGCGACAAAAAGCTAGAAGGCTGCGCTGCTGCAAAGGACAACTGCTGATCTTCGAAAGGTATTATGAAGATCCTCCAGATCAGATCCAGATCTAATTTTTGGGGATGTGATAGAAAAAAAGAGGATCTCTAGATCCAATCCAAGTGGATATCAATAGAGGCTAGGCACTAGCGTGGCTAGATCTAGAACCTTCCGCTGCTTACAGGATCATCAACGGGTAATAGAATTATCCTACATCAAGATAAATTAAATTTGATTTAATTTAGATTTTATTTTTATTATTAGAATAATAAGAATTAGATCTAAAATATTTTATATCTGATTAGGATTAAAGAAATTTTTTTTTGAAATATATCTCTTGATCCGATCAGATCTGAACGAATCTGGTTCGAAAAATCAGGATTTTCCTTCAACTGGTATCAGAACAAGGTTCTAAAAGTGTTTAGATTTGATTTTAAATTTATTCTAATTAAAAAATAAGTGATTTTAGATGTCACATGAGATGTGATCAGATCTGAAATCAGAAAAAATTAAAATTAAATAATTTGGATCTAAGATTAGAAAATATGCATGACTAGTTCTAAAATAGAATAGTTCTATAGAATAGTCTTGCATGTTTCTAATTTAATATGATTAAATCATATTTTAGATCTATTTATTTACTATTTTTTAATATTATAATTATTATAATAACATTTAAAAAATAGTAAATAAAATTATTTAATTTTAAACATCATATGAGATATGATTGATGCATGTCTAGACTAGTTGTAGAATAGTTCTACATAGTTGCCTAGATTAGAGTTTATTTTGATAAGATCAATTTAAATCTAATTTTTTAAATTATTATGAGATAATTTAGATCTGAAAACATGCATGATTTGTTACATGAGATGTATGCAAAATATGCCATGATTAGATCTAATTTGTATATGAGATATATGATATAGATCTAAAATTATTTTGTAGTCATAACGAACAGTTCCATCAAGCACTTTGCCTATCGCATGGGAGGAGAGGGCCTTCAAACGCCTCTTCATTTCTTCATGAACCGGACGACATCCCGAAGATGCCTTAATCGGGAACAATGTA
>QRFJ01001640.1:0-46882 GCA_006176705.1 Cocos nucifera
GACTTGGCCAAACTGATAAACTATTGCAATTGATCTAGAGAAATTCCTTGACCTAATCTAAGACAATATTTGATTAGATTTAGTCAGATCTCTAATTAAAGTTCCAGACTTTAATCTAACCCTAAGTCTAGCCCCAATTTAATGGAACCTAATCTCCACTAACCCACTACCTAATCGTGTTATGATTCGTTGTCAATGGATCTTCAATTTTACAATCTTAGAACCTAATCAAAAACAACTTCTTAATTGCTTAATTAAGTTTTGGGTGAGTATTAGGAATTGGTTTTGAAAAGTTATTTTTCATGTTTTGGTAAAATATTTTTACAACATGTTCTATCAACCAAGTTGTATGTTTGATCATAATCAATATGCAAGTAACATAAACATAGAAATCTACTTTAGATTAATTTTAAACAGGTTCATGTAATTGAAAACAGTTTCAATAATAATCCCAATCATAAATCTTCCTAGATCAAATCTAACATATATTATTGGAATTTAAAACTAGGATTAAAATATTTTTCAATCACGATCAATAAAATCTCTTAGAATCTAATCTAAAATTTTATGATCAATATTTCTTAGGACTAGCATGTACCTAGGACAACTATATCACTGTAAGGGGTTAAACCTTGATAGCAAGGGACAATCTTAGGGGTTGTGCAATCTAAAATATTATTTTTAGATCTAAAATATAATTTAAATATATATAAATTATAAAATAAAAGTAGATCAAATCTAATAAATTTCATGATAGAGTCAGATCATCACAAACTTGGTGATAACCTTTTCACTCATAAGGGGTAAACCTTAAGCAGAAACAACCTTATCGGCAGTTTTGTAAATCTAAATTTTTTTTAATTTTTTTAATTTTAAAATTTAATAATTAGTTATAAATTAAAATCTAATCTAAAAAAAATTCTAAACAATGCACTAAAAATCATGTAATAATAACCTTGCTCTGGATATTAATTGAAGAACCAGTATCTAGGATTTTGATAGTAGATCTTGAAAACTTTTCAAGATCTTACAAATGAAAGATATAAATAATTAAATTTTTTATTTAAATAAATATAAATACTAGAGATCTTAATCTAGTGATATGATCAAGTTATGATATTTAATCAAAAATTAAAATTCTAATAAGGTAATAAAATATTGGTATCACATCAACATGTATACACTACACTGAATAAGGTATAAGTAATAATAGATCATCTATTACCTAGCAAGTTAGATCATAACTTGCTTAATCGGAACTTGAGGATGAAATTCGACACAATATTGTCCGACCTCTAGGAGTCATCCACAGAAGCTGACATATCTGATCTGAAGTTCGATGGTAGGAAAATTCAGCACTTAGCATGCTATCACTATGCTGATCCTATCTTCGATGGATCGATCGATGGCTCCTTTCTCAAAATTTAGACTCTCTAAATATGAGAAGAAAGATGAGAGTTTATGATCTGAGACTCTCTCAAAAAAACTCAAAAAAAATAGAGAATTGAAAATAAATAGCCTTAGAAGACTCTCTTTTTTTCTTTTCTCTCACCTAGACATTCTTAGTTTGGAGCTTTATGGAACCCCCGAATGCCCAAGGACCCTCTCCTCTGAATTTGCACACCCCAAATCTCTCAAAAATTATATATTTTATAAAAAAGATTAGAATTAAATTCATCTAATAAAATAGAGAAAAAAAAAGAGTTCAATGAAATAGAGAAAAAGAAGCGTCCAAGTTAGCATCAAATCCTAGACTAGGAATATCAAACACTGAAAAGTGTTCGGGCGTCCGAACTTTGGGCGCCTCCTCCGACTATTATTGGCATGACCAGCAAGGGAGGGTCACAAAAAAAGAAGATTAATTTTCATAGATAGATAAGAGAATATTAATTAAAGAGGGGCAGCACTCGAAGGAAGGTGTTTGGTTCAATAAGATTCTATCTCATAGGAATCCTAAGCAAAAACTAACTTCTCTTTTGGACTTGGTCATTCCAACAAATTACCTTTGAGAGAAGGAGGATGAGAAAAGAGGACATAAGAAAGCCATTGGGGAGTGGAATTTTCATGTAAGAAAACAAAAACAGATAAACGCTATGGGGCATGAGGATTAAATGGCGCGAAGTGATAGGAGTCCTAGTCACCCCACTATGGACGCCTAATTTAACTTGGTCAAATAAGATCTTTAACCAAATAAATCATGATTAACCAATCCAATTAATAAGGCAAACCACTTTAAAAATTTTAATGAAATTAGATAAATCAGATTTAATTTTGAATTATTTTCTAATGTCAAATTAAAAAATTGGTTAATTCTTGAGTCTTAGTTAGACAGCGACTAGTTCTCCTTGCACTTGGCTTATCTAAGTAAAATCAATTGAACTTGATCCAATCCAATGTTCAATAAAATTTAATAAATTATATTTAATTAGATCTTAAATCTTGAGGCCTCATGCTTAATCAATTAGTCAAATATACAATCCAATTAACTAATCGATCCCCTGCCAATAACTTGCAAGGTTAAAACGCAATCGATGATTGTTTAACTCTAGAACGATCTTAACATTATCAAACCATCGATTATCATAAGATCTAATAGATTGACCTCATAGCGTAAAATCTAAGTCAAATAGCCATAGGAAATAAATTTTATACCATCCAAATGACATCTAGCAATGATACCTAACGATTGGATAGGTCGAGGTGTAGAACCCATCCTTAGAACCAGCAGATATAGTTTCCAATAATTCATCTCCTTGACCACAATGCTCATAGGACACCTCAGAGTTCAACATATCTCAATTCGTGATCAGATTGTCCACAAGTGTATTTCAAATGATCAATCCATGCTGATGATTATTCTGCCCAAGATTTTGCTATATTGAAATACAGTGATACATTCTTCTCCAACTCTTGGAGTAGTCAATTCCATCTTGATGATACTCTAACTTTGTAAGTACTTGATTGTCCCTAGAAGCCTCCCATTACTGAATTAAAAATTTAGCTAGTTCGATATCAAAGCACAGTGAGTTACTCACTGAGGTGATCTTAGGTCTAAGGGATACTTATACCAATATCCCTTCAGAGACATTCTCGACAGCAGAATGCTTTGGAGTTGGTCATGTTTAATGATGAGGTACCCATACATCTCACTTTTATGCCATATCAGTGTCTCCATACTCCTTGTTTAAGAGGACAACTAACCTATATGGCATATAGCGACCTATGCTCGATAGATGCTGTTGTCCTAATTAATAGCCTATCATTTGGTCGTGAACAAATTTAAGGACTAATCGATAAATCCTCTCTTTATCGAAACTAAACAATCCTAAGAACTTCATCACAATAATGGACAATAATGGAGTTCATTAGAAGATGTAAACTTATGATAAAAAAATGCCAAAATATTTTTATTAATTAATAAATTAATTATAATATAAAATAGCACAACCATCAATAGGCTAAAAAATTGACTATGGGATAATTTCAGCAAACTAATTGGGCTTAATTTGATTAAGCCAATAGGACTAAGATTAAGTCTAATTAAATATAATTTAATTATAATTTTAGTTTGGAACTTGATTCGGATCAAGTTCAATTAGATTTATTAGATAAGCCAAGTGCAAGGAAGAACTAGTCCTAATTCTAACTAGGACTCAAATCGAAACCAATTTTTTAATTTGATTAGGAAATAAATCAAAATTAAATCTGATTTAATCTAATTTAATTAAATTTTTAAATGGGTTATGGCCTTAATTTAAATTAGGATTGACTTTAATCATGATTTTATTTGGTTTGAGAAGATCTTACTTTGACCAAGTTAAAGATAGGAGTCCTAGTGTGACTAGGACTCCCTATCACTTGCGCCACCATAATCCTCCATGCACCCGATGCGCTATTTTGTTCTCTGTTTCTGTACATGAAAAAATCTCCTTCTCCCATGGCCTTCTTATGTCACTCCCTTCCTCTTCCTCTCTTTTCTCATAAGGTAATTTGGTTGGAAGACCAAGTCAAAGATGAGAAGTTAGTTTTGCTTTCAGGATTCTATGAGATAGTAATCCTTATTGAAAAACCAAAACACCTTCCACCCTTGAGTGTCTGCCCTCCTCCCTTTAATTAATTATTCTCTGGTATTCTATGACAAATAAAAAGAAGGTTTTGTGCAACCCTTTCCTTGCTAGGTCCCATGCCAATAATAGTAGGAGAGAGGCGCCCAAGAGTTGGACGCACCCAACTTGACTTGCCTTCATGTTTGGTCTATTCCTAGTCTAAGGAGTTTTGATCTAGACTTGGACGCTTCTTTTTCTCTATTTATTGAACTCTTTTTTTTCTCTATTTATTAGATGAATTTTATTCTAACTTTTTTTATAAAATATATAGATCATTTGGAGAGATTTGGGGTGTGTGAAAATCAGAGGAAGAGAGGTCCTTGGGCATTGGGGGTTTCCATGAGGCATCCAAACTAGATGTCTAGGTGAGAGCAAAAGAGAAGAAGAAGAAGAGTCTTCTTCTAGGGCTACTGTGTTCACCTATTTCAATCTCTCCTATTTCTTTTTGAGATTTTTTCTGAGAGAGTCTCAGATCTAATAAACCTCCTCATCCTTTCTTCTCATATTTGGAGAGAGTCTAAATTCTTGAAGTAAAAGGAGCATCTGGATCGACCATCGAAGAAGGATCAGCATAGTACTAGCATGCTAAGCTGATTTTCCTAGCATCTGGAACTTCAGATCAGAGATCGTAGGCTTCATGTGGATGACTCCTAGAGGTCGGAGGCATATGTGTGGCTCGCATGACTTCATCCTCAAGTCCAGATTAGCAAGTTAGAACATCTAACTTGCATCAGGTAATAGATATGATCTATTAAACTTCATACCTGTATTTCATGTAGTGTAGATACTATGGTTGATGTTGACCAATATGTTTTACTTTCTTATTTAGATTTTAATTTTTGATTTAATAACATGCCATAATTATGTAATAGATCTTAGATCTAGAATATTTTTTAGAATTTAAAATTAATTTAAATTAATTTTAATCTTCCACTGTCTGATCTTGAAAAAGTTTCAAGATCTAGCCCTAAAATCCTAGATCTGGTTCCTTCAACTCGGACCCTTTCTCATGGCACCTGGATAGTGGATGTTTCTCCTGGTTGTAATAGACTACTTCACTAAAAGGGTCAAGGCTGAACTTCTGACCAAAATTACTAAAGCTAAAGTACAGGACTTTATCTGAAACTTAATTATTTATATATTCGGCCTACCTCAAACTCTTATAATGGATAATGGGTGCCAGTTTGCGGGGACGAAATTTATCAAATTCTATGAAGATCTAAATATCTTTCATAACTTTACATCGGTAGCTCATCCAAAGACAAATGAAAAGGTCAAGATGACTTACAGGATTTTATTGCAAGGCATAAAGATGAGGTTGGAAAGGGTGAAAGAAACTTGATGGACGAACTCTACCATGTATTCTAGGCATACCAAACTACCCAAAGGTTTACAATTAGGGAGACTCTATTTGCTCTGGCTTTCGAAATAAAAGTAGTCATTCTGATAGAGCTCAATCTTTCATCAGCACGAGTTATGGCATTTAATGAATAGAGAAACTTACAAAATCTTAGAACCAACCTTGACTTGTTAGAAGAAAAGCGAGAAGAGGCTTAAGTTTGGATGACAGCCTACAAGCAAAAGATGGCCCGCTACTATAACTCCAGAGTTAGAAGCAAAGCATTCAAAGTGGGAGATCTAGTACTTCGATGAGCTGCTATCTCACAACCTCAGAATCAAGGAAAGCTCGCCCTACATTAGGAAGGCCCTTATCAAGTCAAGGAGGTCGTTCAATTTGAAACTTATTACCTGAAAGAGCTGATCTCCCACATCCATGAAACCTGAAAAATTTATGAATGTACTATCAATAATTTTATTTCAATAAAATTCTCTTACCTTAATACCTCCCTTCTTGGTGCCAAGTTGTGATGACAAAAAGTTACCTCCCAAATTTTGCCATAAGATAAATGCTAAGCCATGTTAGGAACAGGAGGAGAACCTCATCCTAGCATGGATGAAGACCTTCAGTTGTTTAAGACAGGAGGAAAAAGAGAGAGGCCCTCTCAGCGGCCCTTTTGCATCCCAACAACCTTATCAAGAACAGGAAGAGGACCTCATCCTGAAAAGGGTAAGTGCTACAAAGGTTAGGAAAGGAGGGTGGAACTCATCCTATATGGTATGAAGACCTCCCGATTGTTTAAGATAGGAAGAAAAAAAGAGGCCCTCTCCGCGGCTTTTGCACGTGTTCGTGCGTATTATGGAGTCGAAATAGAGGAGGATCTCGTTTCTGATAAGAGTAAGTGTAAATACATTAGGAACAGGAGAAGAACCTCATCCTAACATGAATATAGACCTCCTAATGTAAGATAGGAGAAAAAGAGGAGAGGCCCTCTTAGCAGCCATTTTGCATCCCAGCAACCTTATCAAGAATAAGAGGATCTCATCCTAATAAGGGTAAGTGCTAAACACATTAGAAATAGGAGAAGAATCTCATTCTCACATGGATGAAAACCTCTGATTGTTTAAGATAGGAGAAAAAGGAGAGAGGCCCTCTCAGTGGCCCATTTGCACCCCAATAACCTTGTCTGGAATAGGAGGCGGACCTCATCCTAACAAGAATAAATGCTAACTATGATTAGAAATAGGAGGAGAACCTCATCCTAACGTGGATGAAGACCTTCAGTCATTTAAGGTAGGAGGAAGGCATTCTTCATGACCATTCTACTAAAGGATGAAATGAAGGAAATGAAAAAACCAACAAACATCAAATTCGGACAGCACAAAAGAGCAACTAAAAGAAGAGTCATTTCATTAGGGCTGAAATTCATTACATGAGGAGGTTGGCAAAGCAAGACCAATTACCAAAAGAAAAAAAGAAGGGAGAGAGATGAAGTCCTAAGAGGGTCCAAAATCTTCAGACTTTGGGCTACTGACCTCGGCCATCATAAGAGACTACTTCATGCTAGTAATTTCTTCTTCAAGTTCCTTCTGCTTCAATAGGCTCTCTCCAAATAACTTATCAGCCCATCGATAATTATCTTTGGACTCTCGTAACTATCTTCTTAGGATCACTGGCTCGGCCTTTGTATCCTTAACAGCTTGTCACTCGTAAGTCAGTTGAATCTTTAGTTGTTGTTTGGCCTTCTCCTTTCCATACGTCTTGGAGAGATAGCCTAAGAACCTCCTTAAAGAGGTAAGCTACTTTGACTCTCTGCTTGCACCAACCTGCTGGTTGTCGGCCAGTTACTTTTGAAGATGAGCCACTTCATCATTGGCTGCTTTGAGCTTATATTCGAGTTAGGATATTTTCTTCGTCCAGCCTAGTCTGTAATCGTTATCCAAACTTCAGTGTCATGAAGTTGTTTCTGGAGGTCAGAAAACTTCTTCGACCAATTTCAACCATACTGCTCCTTCTCGGAGGACCATGACGAGCTTTCCTCCAATAACTAAATATTTTCTCTTACCACATTAAGTTTGGCCTTAAAAGAACTGACTCTCAAAGTCAATATCAAGGACTTATCACTGGCGTGCTTCTTGACTTCTCCAAGCTCCTTCTCAAAGTTACTCTTTTTCCTATTATAGTCCATGGAATCCTTCTTATGCAAAGTTTGAAGGTGAATAACCTCAACCATGGTCTTCAAGTAACTTTTTCTCAATTTTTGAAGTTCATCTTCCATCTTCTTCAATTTCTTCTTCAAATGATGAACTTCTTTTTTCAAATTTTTAAACATGGACTTTAGAAGAATGCCTTGAGGTAGTGGCGCAGCCTCAATTAGGGATGATGGATCATGGCTTTGATCGCTAGAGGAATTCTAAATAACAAGCACCATAATGCAAGCGTAAAGAAAGAAGATTTATTTTCATTGCTCAAAATGTTTTATGTACATTAGAGAAAAAGAAGAAAAGATATAATTATTAAAGGTTCTCAACCTCAAGAGGCACGGCGGTAGATAAGGTTGGAGCATTCTTTGCAAACTCAGGCTCTAGAGCAAGTTCGGGCACTTCGGCAACAAGTTCAAAGGTCTCGAGGATAGGTTTGACAGTAGGAGAGATAGCACCAAAATTGGAGGGACGTACTTCATCACCAAGCTTTTCGTTAAAAGGTCGAGATCCACATTCAAGAAGTTCTTCGCAACCCTCCTCATGCAAATCTCAAACCCCTCCAAAAAAATCTCCTTGGCAAAGGCGATCTTAATATCCTCCATAACCATGGAGGACTTGAAGGCCTCAATGGCCTGCTCCCTCTCAGTGATGACCTCCTCTTCAATTTTCTTCCTCTTGTCCTCCAAAAGAGTCAAGGCCACCTTCAATCTAGCAGACGCTTCTTCTTCCCTTCAAAGCATCTCTCGAAGGTGCTTAACTTCTACAGTCTAAACTTTCGAGACCACCTTCAAGCAATCAACCTCAGCCTGAACTCTCTTTATCTTTGCCTGGGCTTCCTGGAGAGCCCTTGAAGCTTTGGCTTGGTAGAGATTCACTACATTTGAATGAGCAAATAAGTAATGCCCCAGCTACAGAATAAAAGGCAAGTCATGACTCCAAAATATAGTGACATTCAATTAAGCTCAGGAGAGTACGATTATCTCAAGATAAGCAGCAAATGACTCATTGAACCTCTCCGCATTCTCCATTGAAACCATCTTATCAATGATATGCGAGAGGATGCTCCCCTCCATCAAGGAATGGATGACCTCACGATCATCCAAAGAGGCCTGCTATTGGCCAGAGTTCTTGTCACTAGAGTGTTCAACCTTTCTCCTAACCTTCTTATCGATGACTTTCTTCTTCTTCTTCTCAATAACTTTACCCTGCTCAGGAGGCACAGGGGTGGTGACTTTATCTGGCAGAGTCAGGCTTGAAGCGACCGTGGCTATGTCTGGAAAGGGGATGGATTGGATCGACACTGCCAAGCTTGCTTCTTTGACAAGAGCCCATTTTGTTGGTTCTCTTGCAAAACCACCCTTCCTCTTGAGGGACTTGATTTCCTTAGATAGGTGATTCCTTTCCTCCAGAGTCATTTCTGTGATAGTGAGAGCAAGGTCAAAAGAAAGAATAAGGCATAATTGACAAGTCTCAAAAACTACCTATTGGATTAAGGAGACTAAGATCGAGGTTAAACAAGGTTTGATTATCTAGCAGTCCAAAAATCAGAGGAGCTCGATAATCCTTTAGTTTATTAACTGAGTTTCGATCTTTTTTCTCTAGCCCAAGAGCTCAACGGACTGAATCTCTCAAATCCCCCTAGGAAGAAAGTCCTAATTCTAAGGAGGGGCAAGAGATGAAGAAGTATTTTTCTTTCTAGTTGTGAATGAAAGAAAGAGCGCCCTTAAGCAAACCCTTCTTAACAAACTAAAGAAAGATGTACCACCAATCTTTGGCAGTGGGATGATGTTTAAAAGTAAAGAAGTTACAGAATAAAGAAATAGTAGGTCAGACGTTGGCCATGACGCACAAGAAAAGAAATCCTATGATGAATCTAAACAAGTTTGGCACCATAGAGGCAAAAAAAATATTCAGGAATCTAAAAAGGGCTACCATGAAGGGAGGAATTGGAAGTCGATGTCTAGCATGAAGAGCTTCAGTATACAAGCAAATGCGATCTGGAGGAGGGGAACAAAATCGATCACTAGAACCGAGGAGTTCGAGTTCATACTCGAAAGGGATCCTGGATCCTAATCAAAGAAAAATCTTCATGCCAAAGTTTGCAAGGGATGGTGTCAAGAATGAAAGGAAGATGGGATACTTCTACAGGTTCAGTGTGTTGGATCCTGGTACCTCTTTGATACCAATTATTATAGAAAAGAAGAATAAAGTAGATGGCCGGCACCTAGGGCTTAAAGTTGGAACCAGAGAGAGAAAAGTAGAGAGTTTTTAGGAAGAAAAGCTTAATTATATTCCACTCTATTATAAAGATACAATACTTGAGTTTATATATCCTGAGGTTTCTGCTATACCACATGAAATTCTAATAAATCCAAACTTCAGCTGAAAAACTCTCTTAGGCTAACCCAATACATGAAAGTATTCATCGAGTCTAGGTACATCCATATCTTACATGCTCTCATCCTCTAGATCAAAACCTGACCCATACGTGAGTTAGTCACCTTAAGACCTTATTTGTCTAGGCCTTAAGATCCTAGGATAAAAACCTATCCTAGATCCAAATAGAAAACCCCATCCAGTTCTGTTCGCCACCACAAAGCTGGCTCTATTAGGAGCTGAGCTGGCTCGACTGCATCTCATTTGAACCCTATCTTCTATCTGCCTGAGTCAGCCGGCTCAACTACAGCTCGAGCCAGCTCGACTCAGCCCAAGCTGGCTCATTTGAGCCAACCTACCTATGTGTCAGCATCTTCTCTTGACTAATTCTTTTTCTATCTTTGGTCCTTTACTTCACCTGTTAGATATGTGTATCCTAGAAGCCAGATTGGCTGACACTTGTAATACACTTCTAAGAAAAAAATTATAATTTTAACTATAAATAATAAAATAAATTATTTTCTATCACAGTGTGTATTTGAAAGTGTCTATGAGACATCCCTTGAGTTAATGATAATGATAGTTTATATTTTCAAGAGTTAAAAATTTAAGACATGAATTTTTATTATTAACTCATAAAATGCTCCCAACCATAGGATCATCATAAGGATGGAGATTGATCCAAAAGGTTGGTGTACGATCACTTCTTTTGGATAGATGAGTCTTGAATCTATGATGTAGAAACACCAGAGTGAGAGTACAGATACTCGTTAGAGAATGAGGGCATTGAGCGTGACCACCTCGAGCAGTCATAAGGAAGTCTACCTTCTCGTCAATGACTGGCTCGAAGCTATAGTGGTATGTCTAGTTTCTTGATCTGAGGTGCATCGATAGTTCACCTTGAGAGTGTTATAGTTTGACTACACCATAACTCATTCTCCTAGCCATTTATAATCCTGAGGTATATGTTGGCTATAGCATGTTCATTATAGGAATTGGATTGCACCAATAGGAGATCTATCAACCTCGGTAGATGAGGAGCAGGCCTATGATGATCATGAGAATCAAGTCCATAAGCCCATGGCCATGGTAGAGTGAAATAATAGGAAGAGTTTCTATTAGGGTTTTCACACTGAACTTGAATCGAATAATTAATTCATATGATGGAAATTAGGATTTGATGAGATCACCTTAACCCTAATTTGGTCGGAGCTTAAGATAGAGGAACTTAATCACACAGATAACTACACCGAGAGGTTCACTTTCAGTTTTGATGGGTTGCCACCATATGCTGTTAGGTATCACTAGTGGATTTTGGGAGCAATTAGAATGATTTGGATGATCGATCATACTAGTTGTCTGAATCAAAAAAGTTCTGATCCATCGAAAGGTGTTTCGATGATAGAGATCGTGACATATCCCATTACCATATGGAACTGAACCTAACTGGATCATACAAATAAGAGTTTGGATCTGAATGTCATCAATTGGACTAACCCAGTTCAATTGATTTGAACAAGATTCAATTATGTTCAAGAAAATCATGCTAGCACATGATTGAGCCTAATGTTCTCTTTTAACAATCATTAAAGCTTGTCTCGACTAAGCCAAATATGTTTGGGCTCACTAAAAAATCTTTACTTGGTCTGATTGGAGCTTGTCTAGGTCAGAAAAGGATTATCTTAATTTATGAGATAAATTTAAAATAGCACCTGCCATTTTCGATCATCTGCTAATTTCTATTTTTGAACATTGATCAAATATTGTTCCTGGACACTTTGACATCTTTCCATGTGTCATGCACCCATAGAAGAGTACCTGAGCACTTATCCCCTTGCTAAAAAGCAGACAGAAAGGGGTGCATGCTTAGGAAGGCACGCACTCCATGAGGATAAAAGATGGAGTCCCATACAGATGGGACTTCAAGTTGCTTCAGGAGATTAAACTATGTGGCACCAAGAAGTCTTGTTTGACCCAGTCTTGAAACCACCTTAGGAGGATTTTGAGGGTCTCTCATCTGATTGGATCAGATGATGTCATCCCATAAATTAGATTTAGATCTGATTGCACAAAGAGCCATGATTGGTTAGGATGATGTGGCACTACATGGTGCAGCAGGGTCTATATAAACCCTATCTACGCCTAAAATTTAATGCTTCTACATTTAGCCCACGCCACATAATCTCTCTCTCTCTCCTTCTCTATGCCACCCTTTGGTCCTCTCTCTCCTATCCATGCCCAAGGGCTTCTGGGCATGAACAAGGTGCAATCCAAGCAAGTGAAAGGCGCCAGGAAAGGAAGAAGGCAGCACTGCTGCAAGAGACAATGGTTGTTCTTCAAAAGCAGTTTTGAAGACCTTCAAGATTAGATCTAGATCTAATTTTTGGAAGATTGATTGAGAAGGAGAAGATCTCTAGATCCTGTTCAAGTGGATACTGATAGAGGTTAGATGCTTGCGTGGCTACATCCAAAACCTCAAACAAACATCGGGATCATCATAGGGGATTATCTAAAAAAAAGAAATAATTAAATTAGATTTAATTTTTATTTTTTTTATTATTAGATCAATAAGATCAAACTTGAGGAGTCTCAGATCTAATTAGAATCTTAGAGAAAAAATTTTTAAAATATTCCTCCTAATCCAATCAGATCTAAACGAATCTGATCCAAAAAATAAGTTTTTTCCTTCAACTGGTATCAGAGCCAGGTTCCATAATTTATTAGATCTAATTTTAATTTATTTTTGATCAAATAATTAGATGATTTTAGATGTCATATTAGATATAATTATATAAAAAATCAAAAAATTAAAAATTAAATAATCTAGATCTAAGATGTATGAGATGCATGACTAGACTAGGAATAGAATTATTCTATGTGTAGTCTAGCAAGATCATAATTTTAATTTAATTAATTATAATTTTTAGATCTATTTATTTACTATTTTTTGATATTATAAATATTATAATTATATTTAAAAAATAAAAAATAAATTTATTTAATTAATTCATATGAGATATGATAGATGCATGTTTAGACTAGTTGTAGAATACTTCTACAAAATTATCTAGAATAAATTTTAATTTGATATGATCAAATTTAAATATTATTTTTTAGATGTTTATGAGATAATTTAGATCTAAAAACATGCATGATATGATACATGAGATATATTCAAAACATATTTTTAGTTAGATCAATTTTTATATATGTGATATATGATGTAGATCTAACTAGTTTTGTAGATTTATCATGTTTCTGATTAAGGCGTTCCCCTTGGCCGTCCGATCAAAATAATGAAGTAGGGATTAAAGATCCTCTCCTTTCATTCGATGGGGTATTCTTATGGTGTGTAGGGGTGCTGCACGTTCATCCTTAATCAGAAATCAAAAACTTATTTTCTGTAAAATCCTAGATCTTGAAATCCTAGAATTTTATATACATGTTTTGTTTATGAACCCTAAACTTAATTAAGAATTAATATTATAAAATATATTAGATCTAAAAATTAAAAATTTTTAGATCTAAGATATATTCATAGAATTTGGTTCAGGCTTGGATAGCTCAATTAGGTCTAGCGGTTGATCAAATTGAATCAAGAGTTGGTTAGATGGGATCAAGAGTACCTAAATTGACTAGCCTAATAGGATTAAGTCTGGGTCATGGTCGAGTCATATGACTGATCGATCAAGCTAAGACCTAATTAGGCTCAATGGTTAGAGTTTAGATTGTAGGCTAACCCGATTGATTCTGGCTCAATAATTTGATATCTAAGGTAAGTTTGGCAGATACGATCGACTGATTTTTAATTGAAAGCTACTCAACTCAAATGCATTCTTATTCAGTTAATGGCATATCATTTCCATCGATCTCACTTACCTGATAATATTTGTCAGCCCAGTCCTGATCTAAGGTGGCTAACAATAAGAGCTAACCCATGCCACTAGGTTAGTCATAATGGTTATGGCTATGTCAAGTCAAGTTTAAAGAGACCTAAATCAAATCTTCCTAAGAAAAGATTAAGTCTAAGATCTTCCACCATTGTAGATATGCGAGACCTTCTCGGGGTTGATTATTCTTGGCTGGTCATAGTGATTCAGTTGCACCGAGAAGATGCAATCATGTCTATTAGGCATTCGATGCTACGAGCTGGAGGATGGATTGGGCTCAATATTCTGGATGCAATGAGGGACCCAATTAGAAATCCGATATATGCAAATGGTGGGTCTAACTTAACTAAGGAGTGGATCAATATTTCAGATACGGTGAGATTCATGAATTAGAGATCAAGTCTGGGTGCATCATGATTAAAGAATCATTGGACAAGAGTTGTTCACTCATTGACTAACCCATCATCAATAACTCTTAGGTGAGGTGATGAGTCAGTTGGTGGGACTGCACCACCCACTAGAAATCAATAATCGTGGAGATTTTTGCATCTCTACAAAGAAAGTGTAGGGATCCAAGAAAATAGTGGAAGCTAATTTGTTTAAAAATCAAACCCCTAAATAAATTGATCAATTCTTAATTACAAAATCTAACTAGAAATATTGACTCTCTATAGAAAAAAAAAAAATATCTGTCCAATTCCACTAGCCCATATCCTGGACACCCATATACTGATCGGACCTAATTATAGAGATTGACTCCAAAACTTTAAAATTATTTTAGGTTTTGAGAAGTTGACTCATATATTGGATCAGGATCTCCCCACCTTACCAGCTCGTCCGTATGCTAAACAGAGAGCGTCTCTTGACAAATGGATGGATGAAGATAATAAGGCCAGATACTACATGTTGGACTCGATGTCTGATGAGCTTCAGTGCCAACATGAAGATATCAAGACTGCCCACCAAATATTGGCTCACCTACAAGAGTTGTTTGGTGAACAGAGTCGCGCATGATAGGTTTGATGTACAGGGTGGAAGCATGGATTTCAAAGCAAAAATATGAAATCATATAAACCAAACCCGAACCCTAGGACCACCTCATTAGCAATTAAATCATATAACATGCATTTGTAACATAAAAGAAAGTATTAAAACATACCTCTTATCGCTAAACCCTAAATTGACCCTGATCGCTGGTAACAGTCCATCAGGATTTCCACCAGGTGCCCACGTATTCACCCTCCAACGTTGATCCACACAGAGACTTGATCGAGACACCAGCACCTCTAATTTATATAATTAGAGTTCTAATAATAAGAACTTTAATTAAAAGGGCAAGACCTTCTTTAGCCTTTATGTCACCATCCTTGCCTCTCCTTACCTATCTTTCTTTTTCTTTTGTCTTTTTAATTTTCCATCCTAATCTCTTAGTCTTAAGATGACTTCTTGTCCTCATAAGGATAAGGTCTAGACAAGAGAAAGGAAGAAAAAAATTGAACAAAAAGAAACTCTTGAAAGAAAGAAAGATAATTTTCACACACACCCGAACTCTTGGTGTGCACCCCTATTTATAATGTATGTAGGGGTGCCAACTAAATTTCTCACGCCCTTTCCTCATCAATATCTTATGCCCCATCACCATATCTCACACCCATCTAAAAATTGTACCATTTAAAATTATGTAGATTTAGTCCAAGAGGTGCCTTAAAATAGGACTCTTCGGACTAATTCTACATAGATTTTCTACGAAGAGTCGCGATGCCAAAAATAAATGGTGCCATAATTAAAGGGCTTGGATCAGATAAGATGGCCATCTAATGGCCCTTAAAGAGACACCCATTCAGCAAGAAGGCATGGAGATGAACTTTGACTAGTCAAAGTCCCAAAAGGCATCAAGGATGAGAAGGCGGCAAGGAGTCTTGGGTGGCAAGAATTCCTAGGCGACAAAGAGTCCCTTCTCAAAATAATAATGAAGTATTTCATCTGCAGAAGGACTCTTCTGCACCCCATATCTGATGTCCACACCAATATAAAAATTTACATGACATAACAAAATGGAAAAAGTCAAAGAAGGTAGGCACCAACTAATTCCGTGCACCAAAGAATTCTTTGCGCATGAAAGACATCCCACGCGCAAGAGAGAGACTCTCTGGCATGTGGGATTTAGGTATGTGGGAACCCAACTAAAGCCCAATCAGTCCAGGTTAATCCAATTCAAGATCAAATCCTATTTGGCTCAAATTGGATCTAAATTAGCCCAAATTGGAAGCTAATTCGAATCCAATTCGAAACTAGGTGCTAGGGTTTGCTACATGTGCTAGCATATTTATCTTGCAAACATGGTCTAATCCAATTAGACCATTAATCAACTCTCTTTATGTGTGACCCATTGGGTTTCACATCTAACCAGTAGTGAGTCTGGATGTGATCTGACCTAATCTGGTTAGAACTCAACCAAACCAATTTAGGTCAAAACTAGCCAACCCAATTTAACTTAATTTAGAACACTTTCTAATTTAATGATTAAATTAAAATTTTAATTTGATCAAATCCACAAGACATGATTAACATCTAGCAATGTATCATGACTTCTCAAAAGATGTAAAATATTGATAGAAATACCAAAAATACCCTTTAGTGAAAATTACCATGCAACTAGATCCTTCGATCTCCCTGCATCCTGAATATGACTCTAGTATGGAAATATGTCAACCCCAATATCATATTCATTTCTCTTTCAATCTTATGATGATGATTCATTTAATGAAATATTAGAAACCATTTCTAATTTTTCATCATGCTTTGATCAAAGTCTTCCTGAATCATCATTTGTTTGAAGCAAGTAGGATGCTATTTCCTCTTACCAGGAGAGATCGATTCCATATTAACCTACTCACAACCTCCATATATATAATCTACCATATCGAGATTATCCCATACATGACTGAGTCATGAATGAGTATGAACCAAAATATGGATTTATATATATAAGATTCTATGGTAGTTTCAGGTCAAAGGATTACATGCACAAATTCCACTATGAAAACCATCTATTGACATGTAGATAAGACTCCATTAGATATTGTCGATTTGGATCAATTTAGTGAACTCATTCTCTAATGAGTACCCACATTTTTGTATTAGTATCATACATAAGTTATTGTGAGATCAATCACCCTCTCAATCGAGCATACAAAGAATGTGCTAGTCTTACCGAAAAATATTGATCCCTAACTCAATGTCCCATCGACTAGGAATATTTAAATTAGGATTTTAAGATTTTAGATCTCACTGGTATGATTTCATCATAATCCTAAAACCATAGCCCTAATTTATAGGATTCATCATAATCTTAAATAAATAATAAGACACTGCATATGATGAAATAAATGCCTTTATTTATTAAAAAATGTCATTAGATGAGTTTGGAAGACAAACAATAGCCCAAAAATTAATTAGCTTGAGGGCATATTTCTTTCAATCTCCCACTTGCACTAAAGCCAATCGCCCTTATATTTTAATCCCATACAATCAAGGTGGCGATCAAACAGTTGCAGTGGTAAAGCCTTAGTGAATGGGTCTGCTATGTTGTTCTTTGTGTCCACTCATTCTATGACTACATCTTGTCTTTCAATAATTTCTCGAATGAGATGGAAGCATCTCAGAATGTGTTTGAATTTATGATGAGACCTTGGTTTCTTTGCTTGAGCAACAGCTCCAGTATTATCACAATAAAGTAATACCAAATTCTCAATTTTAAGAATAACTCCCAATTTAGTGATGAACTTCTTTATCCAGACAGCTTCCTTGGCGGCTTCACTTACAGCTATGTATTCTACTTCAGTGGTTGAGTCAGCTACAGTTGGCTACTTAGTACTCTTCCAACTTACTGCTCCATCGTTCAGAGTAAAGACATACCCTAAAATGGATTTGCTATCATCAGGGTCTGATTGAAAATTAGAATCAGAATATGCTTCTAATTTAAGATCAGAACCACCATATACTAGAAAAATATCTTTAGTCCTTCTCAAGTACTTAAGAATATTTTTCACAGCTTTCTAATGATCCTCTCTTGGATCAGCTTGAAAACTACTTGCAATGCCTATAAGCAACATCAGGCCTTGTACACAACATGGCATACATTATTGATCCAACAGCCAAAGCATAAGGAATAGAACTCATTCTATTTCTCTCTTTAGGTGTCTTAGGAGACATCTTTTTAGAGAGATGTATGCCTTGACTCATGGGTAAATAATCTCTTTTACTCCCATCCATACAGCATCTTTTCAGTATTAAGTCAATGTACCTTAATTGGGACAAGCCTAGCATCCTCTTAGATCTATTTCTATAGATCTTTATTCCTAGTATATAGGATGCTTCTCCCAAATCTTTCATGGAAAACTTATTTGATAGCCATAATTTGACTGATTGTAACATTGGGATATCATTCCCAATGAGTAGTATGTCATCTACATACAGAACCAAGAAGACTATGGTTCTCCCACTAGTTTTCTTATACACGCATGGTTCATCAACATTCTTGATAAAACCAAACTCTTTTACTGTTTCATCAAAATGGATGTTCCAACTCCTTGATGCTTGCTTTAATCCATAAATGGATCTCTTAAGCTTGCATACCTGATTTGGTTTCTCATTTGACTCAAATCCCTCTAGCTGTAATATATAGACCTCCTCCTCAAGGAAACCATTAATGAAGACAGTCTTTACATTCATTTGCCATATTTCATAGTCGTGGTATGCTGCTATAGCAAGCATAATCCGAATAGATTTGAGCATGGCAACAGGTGAAAATATTTCATCATAATCAATCCCTTGTTTTTGCCTAAAACCCTTAGCCACCAATCTGGCCTTATAGGTTTCGATTTGACCATCAGCTCCAATCTTTTTCTTAAAAATCCATTTGCATCTAATAGGGTCTATATCCTCTAGTGCATCCACCAAAGTCCGTACTTTGTTGGTGTGCATGGATTGCATTTTGGATTGCATGATAGCCAGCCATTTATAAGGATCCTTACTTTTGACTGCTTCCTTATAGATCAGAAGTTCGTCATTTTCAATCACTTGGGCTTCATTGTTCTCAATAATGAAACCATACCTCATAGGTGTATTTCATATTTTTTTAGACCTACGGATAGGAGTTATGTATTCTGATTCTTTTATATGATTATATGGTTGAGAAATTTTAATTTGTTCTTCTTGAACTTCACTAAGTTCAATATTTCTGCCACTACCCTTTTCTAGGATAAATTCTTTTTCTATGAAAATGGCATGCCTACTTACAAATATCTTTTGTTCAGTAGGATGATAGAATAAATATCCTATACTATTTCTAGGATATCCTATAAATAGACATCTATCTAATCTAGCATCAAGTTTATGTTCAAAATTTCTTTTGACAAATGCTAGACAACCCCATATCTTAAGATACTTAAGATTAGGTTTCTTACTTCTCCATATGTCATATGGAGTACTAGATACAAATTTAGAAGGTACTCTATTCAAGATGTAATTTGCAGTCTTCAGGGCATGACCCCAGAAGAAAATAGGTAAATCAATGAAGCACATCATGGACCGTACCATATCTAATAAGGTATGATTTTTTCTTTCAGCTACACCATTTAATTGTGGTGTATAAGGAGGTGTCCATTCAGAGAGAATCCCTTTAACTTTAAGATAGTCTAGAAGCTCACTAGATAAGTATTCTTCTCCCCGATCAGATCGAAGGATTTTTATATATTGTCCAGTTTGTTTTTTGACCATACTTTGATACTCTTTTAATTTATCAAAGGCTTCTGATTTATGTTTCATTAGATACACATATCCAAACCTAGATAAATCATCAGTGAATGTTATAAAATATGAGTATCTTCCTCTAGCTTGAGTTTTCATAGGACCACATACATCCGTATGTACAAGTCCTAATAACTTATTTGTCCTTTCTCTATGTCCACTAAATGGAATCTTGGTCATTTTACCCATGAGGCATGATTCACAAGTTCCCAATGATTCATAATCAAAAGGATCAAAGAATTTTTCTTTGTATAACTTGTTAATCCTAGCCTCACTAATATGACCTAATTGACAATGCCAAAGTAAAATATTATTTATGTCATCTCTCTTACATTTTTATTTTCATCAATATGAAATATATTGTCATCCAATCATAGAGTCAAAGCAAAAATATGAAATCATATAAATCAAATCTGAACCCTAGGACCACCTCATTAGCAATTAAATCATATAACATTCATTTGTAACATAAAAGAAAGTATTAAAACATACTTCTTATCGCTAAACCCTAAATTGACCCTGATCGTCGGTAGCAGTCCGTCAGGGTTTCCACTAGGTGCCCACGTGTTCACCCTCCAACGTTGATCCATACAGAGATTTGATCAAGACACCAGTATCTCTGATTTATATAATTAGCGTTCTAATAATAAAAACTTTAATTAAAAGGGTAAGACCTTCTTTATCCTTTATGTCACCTTCCTTGCCTCTCCTTATCTATCTTTCTTTTTCTTTTGTCTTCTTAATTTTTCTTCCAAATCTCTTAGTCTTAAGATGACTTCTTATCCTTATAAGGACAAGATCTAGATAAGAGAAAGGAAGAAAGAAAATTGGACAAAAAGAAACTCTTGTAAGAAAGAAAGATAATTTTCACACACACCCGAACTCTTGGTGCGCACCCCTATTTATAATGTACGTAGGGGTGCCAACTAAATTTCTGACATCCTTTCCTCATCATTATCTCATGCCCCATCATCATATCTCACACCCATCTAAAAATTATGCCATTTAAAATTACGTAGACTTAGTCCAAGAGGTGCCTTAAAATAGAAGGACTCTTTGGACTAATTCTACGTAGATTTTCTACGAAGAGTCGTGATGCAAAAAATAAATGGTGCCATAATTAAAGGGCTTGGATCAGATATGATAGCCATCTAATGGCCCTTAAAGAGACACCCATTCGGCAAGAAAGCATCGAGATGAACTTTGAATAGTCAAAGTCCCAAGAGGCATCAAGGATGAGAAGGCGGTAAGGAGTCTTGGGCGGCAAGAATTCCTAGGTGGCAAGGAGTCCCTTCTCAAAATAATAATGAAGTATTTTATCTGCAGAAGGACTCTTCTGCACCCCATATCTAATGTGCATGCCAATATAAAAATTTACGTGACATAACAAAATGAAAAAAGTCAAAAAAGGTAGGCGCCAACTAATTCCATGCGCCAAAGAATTCTTTGTGTATGAAAAACTTCCCACGCATAAGAGAGAGACTCTCTGGCACATGGGATTCAGGTATGTGGTGTTCCAGCTAAAGCCCAATTAGTCTATGTTAATTCAATTTATGACCAAATCCTATTTGGCTCAAATTGGATCTAAATTAGTCCAAACTGGAAGTTGATTCGAATCCAATTCGAAACCAGGTGCTAGGGTTTGCTACATGTGCTAACATGTTCATCTTGCAAACATGGTCTAATCCAATTAGACCCTTAATCAACTCTCTTTATGTGTGACCCATTGGATTCCACATCTAACCAGTAGTGAGTCTGGGTGTGATTTGACCTAATCTGGTTAGAACTCAACCAAATCGATTTAGGTCAAAACTAGCCAACCCAATTTGACTTAATTTAGAACACTTTCTAATTTAATGATCAAATTAAAATTTTAATTTGATCGAATCCACAAGACATGATTGACATCTAGCAATGTATCATGACTTCTCAGAAGATGTGAAATATTAATAGAAATACCAAAAATACCCTTCAATGAAAATTACCATACAACTAGATCCTTCGATCTCCCTGCATCTTGAATATGACTCTGGGTATGAAAATATGTCAACCTCAATATCATATTCATTTCTCTTTCAATCTCATGATGATGATTCATTTAATGAAACATTAGAAACCATTTGTAATTTTTCATCATGCTTTGATCAAAGTTTTCTTGAATCATCATTTGTTTGAAGTAGGATGCTATTTCCTCTTACCAGGAGAGATCGATTCCATGTTAACCTACTCGCAACCTTCATATATATAATCTATCATATCTAGATCATCATGTACATAACTGAGTCATGAATGAGTATGAACCAAAATATGGATTTACATATATAAGATTCTATGGTAGTTTCAGGTCAAAGAATTACATGCACAAATTCCACTATGAGAACCATCTATTGACATGTAGATAAGACTCTATTAGATATTCTCAATTTGGATCAATTCAATGAACTCATTCTCTAATGAGCACCCACATTCTTGTATTAATATCATACACAAGTTATTATGAGATCAATCACCCTCTCAATCGAGCATACAAAGAATGTACTAGTCTTACCAGAAAACATTGATCCCAAACTCAATGTCCCATTGATTAGGAATATTTAAATTAGGGTTTTAAGGTTTTAGGTCTCACTGGTATGATCTCATCATAATCTTAAAATCATAGCTCTAATTTATAGGGTTCGTCATAATCTTAAATAAATAATAAGACACTACATATGATAAAATAAATGCCTTTATTTATTAAAAAATATCATTACATGAGTTTGAAAGATAAAGAACAGCCCAAAAATTAATTGGCTTGAGGGCATATTCCTTTCAGCGTAACCAAATATCAAGTCACTAAACAATCATTTAAGGCTAAAATGCATGATGGGCAGTCAGTCCAAGATCATTATCTAATGATGATCAAGGACTTGAAAGAGCTTGAGAAGCTTAGAGTGAAGTTAGACCAAGATGTACAGAATGATATAATTTTGCAATCCTTGACTGATGCGTATGGACAATTCATCATGAACTACCATATGCATAAACTTTAAAATACTCTGACTGAGCTTACGAACATGCTGGTTACTGCTAAGCTTTCTTTGAAAGGTTCTAAAGGCTTAGTACTTGCTATGGAATGGACTTCTTCTAAGAGAAAGTCTTTTGAAAAGAAGAAGTCTGTGAAAAGGCAAAAGATGGAAGATGAAAAGAAAAAGAAGGTAGAGCTGAAGAAGAAGGCCACTGATAAAGAAAAGTATTTCCATTATAATACCGATGGCCACTGGAAGTGAAACTGTCCTACATACCTGGCCATTCTGAAGAATAAAAAGGAGACAGGTCCTTCTGGAGGTATGCTCGTTATTGAATCTAATCTTATGATTTCTTTTGCATCCAGTTGGATGCTTGACTCTGATTCTAGTGCTCATTTGTATACTTTCTTGCAGGATCTTGAGGATAGCAAGAGGCTGAAGGATGGTGAGATGATCCTATGTATCGAAAATAGAGAAAGGATTGCTGCTATGATCATGGAAACCTATCCTCTTCAACTACCATCGAGCTTAGATTTAGTACTTAAGGATTGTTATTATGTGCCTGCTGCAAGTAGGAATTTGATTTCTATTTCATGTTTAGCATAAGAAGGCTATGTAATTAGTTTTCTTAAGGACCATTGTAATATTCTTTATGTAAGAAATAAAATTGCAAGTGATTTTCTTATTAACGATCTCTACCAGTTATATTTTGATGTATCTATCTTTAATATCGAGCAAAATATGAATGCCATAAGATCAAAATGATCCAAGGATAGTCCAAACGATAGATATATATGGCACCTAAGGCTAGCTCATAGCAGAAGATAGGGTTAACAAATTGAAGAAAATCAGGCTATTGAGTTTGTTGACTTCTGAGTCATATCCAATTTATGAATCATATCTTCATGGCGAAATGACTAAGCTCCCTTTTGTAGGACATGGGGAAAGGGCCATGGAACTACCTGCCTTAGTATATACTGATGTGTGCGGCCCATTTGATGTGTCGGCTAGAGGCAACTTTATCTACTTCATAACCTTTACCGATAATTTATCTCGGTATGGATATGTATATCTTATGAGACACAAGTCTGAAGCCTTTGAAAAGTTTAAGAAATTCAGACATGAAGTTGAAAAGAAAACTTGAAAACCCATTAAGGTTCTCCGATCAGATCGAGGGGGTGAATACCTTAGTTAAAAATTTTTGGACTATCTCAAGCAAAATGGCATAGTCTCTTAATGGACTCCACCAGGAACACCTCAACCTAAAGGAGTTTCAGAATGGAGGAACCAGACCCTATTAGATATGGTCCGATCCATGATGAGCTTCGTAGTACTCCCTGAATTTCTTTGGAGATATAGTTTGTTAACTGCTATATATTTACTGAATAGGGTTTCCTCTAAAACCATTCTTACCACACCATACGAGATATGGCATGGTAAGAAACCAAGTCTGAGTCATCACAGAATTTGGGATTGTCTGGCTCATGTCAAAAGACAACAAGCGGACAAGTTAGACTATAGGTCCTTTAGAGCTCGATTCATAGGATATCCTAAAGAGTCATTAGGATATTATTTCTATATTTTAGAAGACCACAATGTGATTGTGAGTCGGCATACCATCTTTCTTGAAAAATAGTTTATTCAAGATGGTGGCATTAGAAAGTAGATCAAGCTCGAGGAGAAAATCTCATAAGAGCAACGAGCTAAGGACCCTATGGAACTAAATCAGATTGAGCCAATACAATCACTACCTCCTCCACCTCGTAGATCGGAAAGGGTTATCTATCCCCCTGAGAGGTACTTAGGTACTATTTTAGAGGAAGTAGAGAAAATATTTCTCGTAGATAATGGGGTTCATGGTGATGATCCCAAAATCTATGACGAGGCAATATCGGATATCGACTCCGAGAAATTGTTGAGGCAATGAAGTCAGAAATTAATTCGATGTACTCAAATCAAGTCTAGACCTTGGTAGTCCACCTGAAGGTATGGTACCTATTGGGTGTAAATAGATCTATAAGAGAAAGATTGGTGCAGATGGAAATGTGAAGACATTCAAAGCTAGATTAGTGGCAAAAAGGTATAGTCAATGCGAAGGAATTGACTATCAAGATACCTTCTCACCAGTAACCATGCTAAAATCCATCCGCACATTGCTTGCTTTTGTAGCTTATTTTGCTTATGAAATATGATAAATGGACGTAAAAACGGCATTCTTAAATAGATACCTTGAGGAAGATATCAATATAGAATAACCACTAGATTTCACATCTAGTGATGTTGATCATAAAGTATGCAAGCTACAAATAAGAAAGCATCTCGAAACTGAAATACTCATTTTAATAATATGATCAAATTATTTGATTTCATCAAGAACGAGAAAGAATCATGTATTTTCAAAAAGATCAGTGGGAGCACTATTGTCTTCCTCATACTGTACGTAGATGATATCCTCCTTATTGAAAATGATATTTCTATGTTGACCATAGTAAAAATATGGTTATCTAAACAATTCTTTATGAAAATGTACATAGAGAGCCTAGAAAGTGCTAAAGAGGGAAAGTGATAAAATATGGTTATCTAAAGAATTCTCCTAGGAGATGCATCCTTCATTCTACGAACTAAGATCTATAGAGATAGAACGAATAGGATGCTAGGTCTTTCATAGAAGATGTACATAGAGAAAGTACTAAAGAGATTTAGCATGAAAATCTCCAAGAGAGGAATGGTACCCTTCAGAAATGGCATTCATCTCTCCAAGAAAATGTGTCCCAACACACCTGAGGAGAATGAATGCATGAGCAAGATTTCTTATGCTTTAGCAATAAGGAGCCTCATGTATGCCATGTTATGTACACGACCTAATATAGCCCATGCTATGAGTGTCACGAGCAGATATCAGTCGAATCCAGATGAAGAACACTGGACTTCTATGAAATGTATCCTTAAGTACTTGAGAAGAACTAAGGATATGATTTCGTTTTTGGTAATGGAGAACTCCAAGTCCAGGGGTATACAGACTCGAATTTTATGTCCAATATAGATGATCGAAAGTTGACATCTAAGAGTCTGTTTGTGTGTAATGGTGGTACTGTCAATTGGAAGAGTTTCAAGTAGATAGTGATAGCAGATTCCACCAAAGAAGCAGAGTACATCGCTGCATCAGAATCTGCGAAGGAGGCATTCTGGTACAAAAAGTTCATGGCAGAGATTGGAGTGATGCCATCAGATGCCATTCCTCCATACTGCGATAATAATGGCACTATAGCCCTTGCTAAGGAGCCGAGGTCTCACCAAAAATCCAAGTACATTGAGCGGCAATACCACCTTATCTACGATTATCTTGAGAAAGGTTACGTCGAGGTCAAGAGAGTCAACTCCGCAGATAATGCAGCAGACCTACTTACAAAGCTGTTAGGCCAGCAAAAGATCAAAGTCCACCTTGAGAAGATGGGACTTAGATTTGTAGCCAATTGGCTTTAGGTCAAGTGGAAGTTTGTTAGATATGTGTGCCCTAAAAGTCAAATTAGCTGACACTTGTAATACACTTCTAAGAAAAAAATTATAATTTTAATTATAAATAATAAAATAGATTATTTTCTATCATAATGTATATTTGAAAGTATCTGTGATACATCCCTTGAGTTAATGCTAATGATAGTTCATATTTTCAAGAGTTAAAAATTTAAGATATGAATTTTCATTATTAACTCATATAATGCTCCCGATCTTAAGATCATCATGAGGATGATGATTGATCCAGAAGGTTGGTGTACGATCGCTTTTTTTGGATAGATGAGTCTTGAATCTATGGTGTAGAGACATCGGAGCGAGAGTACAGGTACTCGTTAGAGAACGAGAGCACTGAGTGTGACCACCTCAAGTAGTCATAAGAAAGTTACCTTCTCATCGATGACTGGCTCAAAGTTGTAGTGGTGTGTCTAGTTCTTTGGCTTGAGGTGCATCGACAATTCACCTTGAAGGTGTTATAGTTTGACTACACCATAACTCGATCTCCTAGCCATTCGAAATCCTGAGGTGTATGTTGGATATAGCATGTTCATTGTAAGAATTAGATTGCACCAATAGAAGATCTATCTACCTCGGCAGATGAGGAGCAGCCCTATAATGATCATGAGAATCAAGTCCATAAGCCCATGGCTATGGCAGAGTGAAATAATAAAAAGAATTTCTATTAGAATTTTCACATTGGACTTAAATCGAATGATTAATTCATATGACGAAAATTAGGGTTTGACGAGATCACCTTAACCCTAATCTGATTGGGGCTCAAGATAGAGGAACTTAATCACACAGGTAACTGCACCGAGAGGTTTACTTTCAATTCTGATGGGTTGCCATCATATACTACTAGGTGTCACTGGTGGATTTTGGGAGCAATTAGAATGATTTGAATGATCGATAATACTAGTTGTCTAAATTAAAAAAGTTCTGATCCATCGAAAGTTGTTTCGATGATGTCGATGATAGAAATCACGATATATCTCATTACCATACAAAACTGAACCTAACTAGGTCACACAAACAATGGTTTGAATTTGGATATCATCAATTGGACTAATCTAGTTCAATTGATTTGAACAAGATTCAATTAGATTCAAGGAAATCATGCTAGCACATTATTGAGCCTAATGTTCTCCTTTAACAATCATTAAAGCTTGTCTCGACTGAGCCAAATGTGTTTGGGCTCACTCAAGAATATTTACTTGGTCTGACTGAAGCTTGTTCAGATCAAAAAAGGATTATCTTAATTTATGAGATAAATTTAAAACAGCACCTATCATTTTTGGTCATCTGCTAATTCTGATTTTTGAACATTGGTCAAATGTTGACTTTGGACACTTTGACATCTGCCCATATGTCATGCATCTATAGGAGAGTACCTAGGCACTTGTCTCCCTACTAGAAAGTAGATAGGAATAGGGCGCACGCCTAGGGAGGCATGCACCCCATAAGGATAAAAGATGGAGTCCCATACAGATGAGACTCCAGATTGCTTCAAGGGATTAAACTATGTGGCACCAAGAAGTCTTGTTTGACCCAATCTTGGCACCACCTTAGGAGGGTTTTGAGGGTCTCTCATCTTATTGGATCAGATGATGTCATCCCACCAATCAGATTTAGATCTAATTGCACAAAGGATCGTGATTGGCCAGGATGATGTGGTACTACATGGTGCAACAAAGTCTATATAAATCCTGTCTGTGCCTAGAATTTAATACTTCTGCCTTCAGCCCATGCCACATAGCCTCTCTTCCTTCTTTTGCATGACACCCTCTGGTCCTCTCTCTCCTCTCCATGTCCAAGGGCTTTTGGGCATGAACAAGGTGCGATCCAAGCAAGTGAAAGGCGCCAAGAAAGGAAGAAGGCAGCACTGCTGCAAGAGACAACGACTGTTCTTCAAAAGCAGTTTTGAAGATCTTCAACATCAGATCTAGATCTAATTTTTGGAGGATTGGTTAAGAAGAAAAAGATCTTCAGATCCTACTTGAGTGGATACCAGTAGAGGCCAGACACTTACGTGGCTACATCCAGAACCTTAGACAAACATCAAAATCATCACAGGATAATTGGATTACCCAAAATAAAGATATAATTAAATTAGATTTTATTTTTTTTTTTATTTTTATTTTTATTTTTAAATCAATAAGATCAGATCTCAGGAGTCTCAGATCTGATTAGGATCTCAAAGAAATTTTTTTTGAAATATCCCTCTTGATTCAATCAGATCTGAACGAATCTGACCTGAAAAATAGGTTTTTCTCTTCACCACCTTATGTCCCAGATCTCCAGAGTACCTACCAAGTCCCTCAAGATCCTCACACCTAAACCTTGAGCCCGTGTAGGGCTACAAGCCACCTTCACCTAGGATAATTTCTATCTTAGCCCTAAGACTCACATCCATCCTAGTCTCCCAGAGCCAACACCTTAGCTCCTCTCGTGGCCTTTCAAGGCTTGGGAGCACCACACCAAATCCTACAATCTCCATCTTAGTGCATCTAAGCCTTGGCACACCTAGCAATATTCTTCTGCATGATTCCATTATCGATGCATGTCATGATAGCTACTTATGCATACCTTACCATTGCTATCTTTCTTTAGCTGTTGAGCTTTCTTTAAGACCTTTGGTATGAGCGCCTCCATCATTGAACACCTTGGCTTGCACCTATGCACCACATTTGTATTTGTAGGCACCCTTCTACTTGATAGCTGCATCAACTATCCTAGACTTTTCTAAAGAATTTGCAGCAATCCTATGCCAGCACCTATTGTATACCCTGACACGGTCTCCTCAGAACTTTGTCTATCCTCCCGAACGTGCTGCTCCACTTGGAATGGTGCATCTCCAGCATTGGTGCTAGGATATTGATCCTTCTTCACTCTATTAGATGTGTGTCCTAGAAGCCAAATTGGCTAACACTTATAATACACTTCTAAGGATAATTTTATAATTTTGATTATAAATTAATAAAAAAATTATTTTCTATCATAATGTGTGTTTAAAGTGTATGTGATACATCCTTTGAGTTAATGGTAATGACAATTCATATTTTCAAAGAGTTGAAAATTTAAGACATGAATATTCATAATTAACTCATAAACTGCTCCCAATCATAAGATCATCATGAGGATAGTGATTAATCTGGAAGGTTAGTGTATGATTACTTTCTTTGAGTAGATGAGTCTTGAGTCTATGGTGTGAAGACATCGGAGCGAGAGTACAGATACTCGTTAGAGAATGAGGGCACTGAGCATGACCACCTCGAGCATTCATAAGAAAGTCTACCTTCTCATCGATGATTAGCTCGATGTTATAGTAGTGTGTCTGGTTCTTTGACCTGAGGTGCATCGGTAATTCACCTTGAGGGCATTATAGTTTAACTACACCATAACTCTGTCTCCTAGCCTTTCAAAATCCTGAGGTGTATGTTGGCTATAGTACATTCATTGTAGGAATTAGATTGCACCAATAAGGGATATATCTACCTCGGTAGATGAGGAGCCCTATGATGATCATGAGAATCGAGTCCATAAGCCCATGGCCATGGTAGAGTGAAGATGATAGAACGAGCTTCTATAAAGGGTTTCACATAGGACTTGAATCGAATGATTAATTCATATGATGGATATTGATTTTGACGAGTTCACCTTAATCCTAATCCTATCATGGCTTAAGATAGAAGAATCCAATCACAAAGGTAGCTACATCAAGAGGATCACTTTTAGTTTTGATAGGTTACCACCATATACTGCTAGGTATCACTGGTGGATTTTGAGAGCAATTTGAATGATTTTGATGATCGATCATTCTAATTGTATGAATTAGAAAAGTTTTGGTCCATCAAAAGATATTTTGATGATATCGATGATGGAGATCATAACATATCTCATTATCATATAGAACTAAATCTAACTAGATCACACAAATAAAGATTTAGGCCTGGATGTCATCAATTGAGCTAATCGAGTTTAATTGATTTGGATTAGATCCAACCAGGTTCAAGGTAATCGTGCAAGCATATGATTGAGCCTGACTTTCTCCTTCTATAATCTTTCTGATTCATTTCAATCAAGTCAAATTTGATTTGACTCATTTCTATATCTCGAATGAGTTTATTTTCATCTGACTAGAATAATTCTAGGTCAGATTAATAATGAAAATTAAATTCATTCCTAGTGCAATTGGACTAGGGTCAATAGTTGACCCGATTAAGAGAATTGAGGATCATATAATTAGAGAATTTTAATAATTTTTATATAAAACATTTTGCTTTAATTTTTGGATATATGATAGGGCACGAAATATAGTTTGGGTTTGCAAAATTTTATGATTTTTGGAGTTTTTTAGACTAGGTTTTGATAGAGTTTGATTTGGATCAAACTCTTGAGGGAAGAGTCTTAGACGCACATGGACTCTTCCTTATCCCTTGATGCTGCCACCTTCCAGATGGATTTTTAGTGTCAAAACAAATTAAGATCTAGGGTTTTTTGTGAAGTTGAGGTCCAAGAGTCCCAACGGTTGAATTAATAAGGTTTTTGGTCAAAAAGGGACTCTTTATGGCGCTATGTCTAGTATGAGAATTCTTCTCACAAAATTGCCTAAACATAATTTATTTTTTCCACACCCAAAGGAGCCTTTTCTCTAATATCCACATGCCCTCTATCCTTTTTCTCCCTCTCTTCTATATGCCTAAAAAGTTAGGTATAAATCTGAATTGAAGATCTAAAGTTTTTGGCACAAGATTCAGCATCTACGCGATGATGTTCATGAGATGAATAGGCTACCCTCAAAAGTTATTTTGAAGGCTTTTCAAATCAGATCGAGATTTAATTTTTTAAGAAAAGATTCACGAGAAGAAGACATTCAGATTCTATCCAAGTGGATACTGGTAGAGGTGAGGTGCATGCATGGCTCCTTCTACAACCTCAGGAATCAACAAGATCATCGTAGGATAATTAGATTATCAAATCAGATACTTAAAATTAAATTTGATTTAATTTTATTTTTTTTAATATCAGAATTCTATGATCAGATCTGAGAAGTCTCAGATCTGATTAAAATTTTTTTAAAAAAAAATTTGAAATATTTTTTCAGATCCAATCAGATCTGAACAATCCTATGCTGAAAAAATAGATTTTTTCTTCAATTGGTATCAGAGCTGGATTGCAGTTCTTCGGAACTATTTTAATTTACTCATATGTGATATGAAAGGATGCATGTTTAGACTAGTTGTAGAATAGTTCTATAAATTATCTAGAATAGTTTTATTTTAATATGATCAAATTTAAATCTATTTTTTAAATGTTATATATGATATTTTAGATCTAAAAAATATGCATGTTTAATTTAGTGATGATACATGAGATGTATGCAAAGCATGTATTAGTTTAATCATTAATTATATATGTGATATATGATCTAGATCTAACTAATTTTATTATTTCAATTATATTTTTGATTAAGACATTCTCCTTGGCCATCCAATAATAAGAACAAAGTAGGTTTTAAAGGCCCTCTCCTCCGATTCGATGAGGTGTTCTTATGGCGTGTAGGGGTGCTGCGCATTCATCCTTAATCAAAAATCAAAACTTATTTTCTATAAAACTCTAGATCTTGAAATTCTAGAGTTTTGATATATATTTTTTATTTATGAATCCAAACTTAATTAAAAATTAAGATTATAAAACTAATTAGGTCTAAAATTAAGAATTTTTAGATCTAAGATATTTTTATAAAATTAGGTTTGGGCTTGGGTAGCTCAATTAGGTCTAGCGATTGATCAAACCAAATCAAGAGTTGGTTAGGTGAGATCAAGAGTGCTTAGAATTGATCAGCCAAATAGTTGTAAGTCTGGGTCAAGGTCGACTCACAGCCACATGTGATCGATCCAATTAAGACCTAATCTGGCTCTATGGTTCGAGCCTGAATTATAGGCTAATCCAATTAATTCTGGTTCGATAATTTAGTATCTAGGATAAGTTTGACAGATACGATCGATTGATTTTTAATTAGGAGCTACTCGATCTGAATGCATTCCTGTCGAGTTAATGGCATATCCCTTCCACCGATCTCACTTACCGAGCCATTTGTGTCAACCCAATTCTGATTTGAGATGACTAACAGTTCGAGCTAACCCATGCCACTAGGCTTGTCATAATCATTATGACTAAGTCAAGTCTAAGAGATCTAAATTGAATCTTTCTAAGAAAAGATTAACTCAATTGGTCTTCCATCATTGTAGATGTGCGGGCCCTTCCTAGGATTGATTATTCTCGGCTAGTTACAGTGGTTCAGTTGTACCAAAAAGATGCAACTATGTCTATTAGGCATTGGATGCTACGAGTTGGAGGATGGATTAGGATCAATATTTCAGATATGATGAGGGGCCCAATCAGGAATTCAATTCGTGCAAATATTGGGTCGACTTAACTAAGGAGTGGATCAATATTTCGGACATAATGAGATTCATGAATTAAAGATCAGGATTAGGTGCACCATGATTACAGAATCATTGGATAAGAGTTGTCCACTCATCGATTGACCCATCATCAATAACTGTTAGGTGAGGTGGTAAGCCAGTTGGTGGGACCGCACCATCCACTAGAAATTAATTGATCGTGAAGATTTTTGCATCTCTATCCAAGGAGTGTAGGGATCCAAAAAAATAGTGAAAGCCTAATTTATTTAAAAAAATAAAATTTTTAAATAAATTAATTAAGTCTAATTATAAAATTTAATTAAAAATTTTGACTCTCTATAGAAAAATATCTGTATCCAATCCACTAGCCCATATCCTGGATACCCATAGAATGACCGAACCCAACTTCAAGGATTAGCTCCAAAACTTCAAAATTATTTTGGATTTCGAGAAGTTGACTCTTGTGTTGGAATAGGATCCTCCCACTTTACCAATCTATCCATCCGCTGATCAGAGTGCATCTCTAAAGAATTGGATGAATGATGATAATAAAGCTAGGTATTACATGTTGGGCTCGATGTCTAATGAGCACCAATACCAACATGAAGATATTAAGACTTCCCACCAAATGTTGGCTCACCTATAAGAGTTATTTGGTGAACAAAATCATGCAGCCAAATATCAAGTCACTAGAAGACGTTTTAAGGCTCAAATGCATGATGGGCAGTCGGTCAAAGATCATTATCTAATGATGATCAAGAACTTAGAAAAGTTTGAGAAGCTTGGAGTCAAGTTGGACAAGGATTTGCAGATTGATATAATTCTGCAATCCTTGACTGATGCGTATGGATAGTTCATCATGAACTACCATATGCATAAACTATAGAATACTCTAGCAAAACATATAAATATGCTAGTTACTGCTGAGCTTTCTATGAAAGGTTCTAAAGGCTCAGTACTTGCTGTGGAGCGGACTTCTTCCAAAAGAAAGTCTTTTGGAAAGAAGAAAAAGTTTGTGAAGAAGTAGAAGATGGATGGTGGGAAGAAGAAGAAGGCCGCTGACAAAGAAAAATATTTCTATTGCAACACAAACAATCATTAGAAGCGAAACTATCCCTTGTATCTAGCCAGTCTAAAGAACAAGAAGGAGGCAGGTCCTTCTGGAGGTATGCTCGTTATAGAATCTAACCTTATAATTTATTTTGCATCCAGTTGGGTGCTTGACTTTGATTCTAGTGCTCACTTATGCACTTCTATATAGGGTATTAAGGATAGTAGGAGGCTGAGGAATGGTGAGATGATCCTATACATCGTGAATGGAGCAAGAGTTGCTGCAGTGGCCATGAGAACCTATCCTCTGCGATTATCGTTAGGATTAGATTTAGTTCTTAGAGATTATTTTTATGTGCCTGCAGTAAGCAGGAATTTAATTTTTGTTTCATGTTTAGCACAAGAAGGCTATGTAATTAGTTTTCTTAAGGACCATTATAATATTCTTTATAAAAGATAAAATTGTAAGTGGTTTCCTTATAAATGGTCTCTATTAGTTACATATTGATGTTTCTATTTTCAATATCGAGCAAAATGTGAATGCCATAGGATCAAAATGACCTAGGGATAGCCTAAACGATAGGTATCTATGACACCTTAGGCTACGTCATATAGCGGAAGACTGTTGGAAATTGTATCCTAAAGCTAATCATCTAGATTGTAGATGGTTGAGCTAAATATAATTATACTTAAATTATTAATAAATAAAATTATTATTTTGATATTTTCATCACTTTGTCCATCTTCCTGTAATGAGCTCTTCTATGATAAAGTTCTTAGGACTATTTAGACTCGACAAAGGAGGATTTATCATTTAGTCCTTAAATCAGTTTGCGATCAAATGATTTGTTGTTATTCAGGATGACAACGTATTGAGTGTAGGTCATTGTATGCCATAAGTGTTGGTTGTCCTCTTAACCAAGAAGTATGGAGATACTGTTATGGCATGCAGGTGAAGTATAGGGATACATTTTACTAAATATGATCTAACTGCGGAGCTCTCTTCTGCCAAAAGTTGCTCATGAAGAATATGGGTATATGTATCCCTTAGACCTGAGATCATCAGGTGACTTGCAAGCAACTCACTGTACTTAGGTACCGAACTATCTGAATTTCTAATTCAGTGATGGAAGGCTACTGGGTGCAGTCAAGTACTTGGCTTGTCAATGCATGAGTCAAGATGGGATTGATCCCTCCAACTGTCGAAGCAAGTGCATCATTGTATTTCGATTTAGCAAATCCTCGATCGAGGTAGTCCATATGATGGATGCTAAGTTTTGAAATACACTGTGGATAAATTTTAGGATTGGTAGTAAATCCTAGATCTTTCTTTGAGCATCAAGCTCAAGGGGATGAATTATATGGTAACCATATTCCACTGGTTCGTCAATGTTGCATTACAATTTTTCGATCTGTCTAGACATCGGGTACCATTGCTAGATGGTCACATGGATTGGTACAGAAAATTAGTTTCTATGCTACCAACTTAGGATTCGAACCTATGGGATCACACACAATAGGAGTTCCTACCTAATCTGATGGTTGATATTGAGTCTCGATGACCTAGGACTTTATGGTCAAGAGTCCTACTGGACTGAAACTCTATGATAAAGAGTCCCACTGGATTGGGACACTGAGTCTTACTTGTTTGGGACTCTTTGATCGTGAGTCTTAATGACCTGGGACTCTATGACGAAGAGTCCTAGTGGATTGGGACTCTATATTCTACTCATTTGGGACTCTCTGATCAAGAGTCCCACTAGTCTAGGACTCTATGATTATGAGTTCGATTTGTTTGGGATATTAGGTTCAAGAGTCCCACTGGTTTGGGACTCTTATATTAATGGGACTCTATTGACCATATACCCATCCAATTAGGACTCTATGTTTATTAAAGAATTAATTAATAATTTGATTGCTAATTAGCTTAATTTATTTGAGTGATAAAGATTCGATCAAGTCCGATTGAATTTGATTCGATTGGATTTGAACCGATCAGGTCATGAGATGACCTAATCACTATGGAAGATTTGATCTTGATTTAATCAGGACCTAGATCTAATTAATTTTTAATTTGATTAAGATTTTATTGGATTGGATTGAGCCTAAATTAGTTTGATTTAACTTGGTCTAATTGAGTCTAGATTAATTGGTTTGGTTGAAACCAATTAAGACTAAGTCAAATAAGTTTGAATTTGAACCTTCCTTCTCCCTGTGCCACCCTACTTTGACTTTTCCACACCCTATCTCATGCACACTTTGATTTTGCATGAGAATTCTCACACACAGAAGGTATCTATGCCGCCTCCTCTTTCTACCTTTGACCTAGTCTAAGTGTTGGATCAGATTGGATTTAAGTTGAATTTTGAATTCAACTTGAGTTGGTTGGTTTGGTTGAAACTTTCCAACTCCCTCTCATGCTTATCCATTCACCACGTCCCTTGAGAAATGTTACATGATTTTTTTTTTATGCATTTTCTAAAGGTGGGTGCATAGAAGGAGAGTCCTTCTACACATCAAACATTCAGGGGAGGGTGTTAGATAGGGATAAGAAGGTTTTTGAATTTGATGTTCGTTGGGAGGTTGAAATAAGTTCAACCTCCAACCCTTATCTTTATCCATGCACTTTTCCCATGGTATTCATGTCAATAAATTATGAGAATTTTTGTATATATAGAAGAAGGGGTAAGCATTATGTGATATAAATTTTAAAGTGATTGGGCTTCGGTTTTGATAGGAAAAAATCCTAGAGTAAAGGTGAGTAGGATCCTGTAGCACTTTATTTTCCCTCATACCTCTCTTCTCTTCTGATTTTCACCTCTAAGGACACCCAATTTTTAGATATGATCTAAATAGAGTTTATAGATCTAAAAGTCATCTTTCCATAAAAATTTATTTTATAAAAAAAAAATCTACATAGAGAGGGAGTGAGAGAGTTTTTAGTGCATCAGGGTTTTGGGGCCGAGTGAAATCCTAGTTTTGAAAATCTAGGTTTGGATGGAGAGACCGAGTGCTGTGAGCATCGGATCACCACCAAATTTAAAATACCTCTTCATCATTCTCCAATATTTATGTTTTAATTTTTTGGAGTATCTAAGAAATTAGAAAGTATATGATCAATTGTATTGATCATGATCAACCATCGAAGGCCCCGATGAGGAGCTAGCACTTCGGTGGAGCTGGTCGAGATCAGGAGCTCCATGTAGATCAACCATAGAGGTCAGACAAGTGTGCAGCTATAACATGACATCAAAGCTTATTTTGATGGATTCAGATCATGGAGATCAGCTATCCATGCAAAGATATCGAGTTCTAAACTCGTATCGGTCAGCAAATATGATTTAATGATCGATTGTATTTTATTTTTCTATTACATATTACCATGTCTAGATCGTCAGTAGGGTAATTGATTAGATCAATGGATGCTATAGAATTAATATTAGATTAATTTTAGCTTTTTCTATATTCAAAAAAAGTTTTTGAAAAGTATGCCCTAAATCCTGCTCAATTTTCTTCAAAGATAGGGTTAACAAATTGGAGAAATCTAGGCTATTGAGTCCATTGACTTCGAGTCATATCCGATTTATGAATCATGCCTTCATGAAAAAATGACCAAATTTTCTTTTGTAGGACATGGAGAAAGGGCCATAGAACTACTTGCCCTAGTACATACTAATGTATGCAGCCCATTTGATGTGCCGGCTAGAGGCAACTATGTCTACTTCATTATCTTTATCGATGATTTATCTTGGTATGGGTATAAGTATTTGATGCGACATAAATCTAAAGTTTTTAAAAAATTCAAAGAATTCAGACATGAAGTAGAAAAATAAATCAAAAAATTCATTAAGATTCTTCGATCAGATTGAGGAGGTGAATACCATAGTCGAAAATTTTTAGACTATCTTAAGCAAAATGGCACAGTCTCTCAATGGACATCCCCTGAAACACCTTAACTCAATAGAGTTTCAGAACGAGGAAATTGGACCTAATTAGATATGGTTCAATCTATGATGAGTTTCACGGACCTTCCTGAGTTTCTTTGGGGACATAGTCTAATGATTACTATATATTTACTGAATAGGGTTTCCTCTAAAATTGTTTCTACCACACCATATGAGATATGGCATAGTAAGAAACCAAGTTTGAGTCACCACAAAATTTGGGATTGTCCGACTCATGTCAAGAGACAACAGACGGACAAGTTAGAGTATAGGTCCTTTAGAGCTTGATTCATAGGATATCCTAAAGAGTCATTAGGATATTATTTCAACATTTCGAAAGATGATAAGAGCGTGATGTTGTTGTTAAGACACCATGTTTATCAGTTTAATCCAACTTCTTAAAATAATTAAAAATACTTAGATAGTAGTGAGTCGGGTCGAATCCATAGGAAAGATAGTATTTTAGATTTAAAATTTTTGATTTTATAAAAAAAAGAAAAAAAAAAGAGTTCTAAAATCAAAAGTGAAGTTAGAAAATAAAAAGCAAAAATTAAAATGTGCAGAAATTTAAACTTAATACTAAGATCTACTAGTTAGATCATAGCATCTACTTACAATAAAATAAAAAGTAATAATTAAAGTATAAAAATTAAATTATAATAAAAATAAAGAGCATGAAATTAAAGAGCATAAAAATAAATATTACATTAATTAAATAGTTTATAATAAAAATAAAATTAAAATAGGTTGATCTCTGATCTTAGATCGACATTGGTAGAAAAATGATGTAGAAGCCAGCTCTTCTTCTTGGCATCCATTGCTTTGAAGCAACATCTAATCCAAAGTTTGACTCTACCCTATACCAAAGCTTCATCTTGATCAAAGACTATGAATTCTGAAAGCCTGGGGTCTTATTTATAGAGCTAGGAGGAGTTGAGGATTTTCTTCTAAGCAATGTGGGTCAAAAAGCCTTTTTAATCATCAAAATAGAAAAAAATCTAAGTAAAATTTGGATTAAAATAGCTTTAAGACGAATTTGGTGAAGTTTGGTGAAATCTAGCCATTCAATAGGAATCTAAGGACCAAAAATCATCAAAATGGGATGTGTATCGACCTAGATTAGCTTGGATTAAATTATGATCGTTGATTGCATGTTGATGGACAAAATTTGGCCGCTGATTACGCATTGGGAGTCCTGATCACCACTGGGAGCATTCTGGACTGTTAGATCTAAGTCAGATGTGAGCGTTGCCATCTGATGGCGATCTGCATGAAGTCTGAAGCTGAATCAAAGTAGGAAATTCTCTCAACTATCCGATTTTGACTACAATCAATCAGATCACATCTTTACTATTCCTATAGACCATATGGACTGACTGCACCACACACCGTAATGAATCAGCACCTTTTATCACCGAGTGAAAAGTCCAAAATGTCTTGTGAGCCATGATAGATGTTCTATAAACCCTTTAAGGGTCTTGGTCTGTCATGTGTCACTTTCTGATTCGTCGATTTCTGCTACCTGACGGTCCATGCCTGGATCGTGGACTAACTGACGGCTTCCAGGCTGAGTCGGCTAGCGTGGCTGGCATGGCATGCTGGCTTTGTCAACTTGGCTTGGCACCTTTGGATGCACTGACTGATATGGCACGGTGGCATGAGCCGACTGATATGGCGCGGTGGCTTGAGCCGACTGATCCGTATGTTATTTTTTATTTATTTTATTTCTTTAGAAATTCATATCTTCTTTATTTTAGCTTCATTTTATTCGAAACTTATTTCATTATGATTAAAAAAATAAGCTCTTTCCATTAATAATAAAATTTTATTTTTTATTTTTATTATTTTTTAATTAATTTTTTAATAAATAAAAATATGAATTTCTTAAAAATATGTATCAATTAATTATTAATTTTTAAAAGTAAATATAAATTAATTGATAAATTGATGCTTCTATAGATAAATTTATGATACTTATCATACCTCCCAACTTAAGCTTTGCTTGTCCTCAAGTAAAGAAAGAATTTAGTTTTAAATATCTTTTAACTTCAAAGTTTCAAATTTTACCTAAGTAGTTTTCAAAATGGCCATTGATATTCAGTAAAGTATAAATGAGGTATATCATTAGGATATTAATACTTATTAATAAAAAAATAAAATAAAAAATACTAATTTTTTTCTAAATTATCCTATCTTTATCTCTGATTTGTCTAAACTTTCATATAGACAAGTGTATTGCTACTTCCACCCTTCATTTATTAATTTTTTTTTTATATTATCTATTTTTTAATGCAAATATTATTGCTTACTTAGGCAACGAGATCCAATTACTCGATGAAAAATTAATATTTTTTTTTATTTTTATTTTTAATGTTGTACCACTATTGAGTGTCTTAACCTCTTAAGCTTTCTATTTGATCCATGTAGCGAGTCTTGGGCCAATAACTCCCAAACTAGTTGACTTTAGGGAACTAGGTATAGAATATCCCTCGAACTTACTAGTTCGAATCAAACATGCTACGAGTTAAGACTAGCTTTATAATAAGCTTCTTTGCCCTTTGCATCTTTTGATGCGAAACTTAATGCTTGCTTAGGCAAAAAAGTTCAGTTACTCAGTGAGAAGTACTTAAAAATTATTTTATTTAATATATTATATGAAGAAATATATAGTTACCTTACATAAGCCCATAAAAAATAAACTTTTCTTTGATGTTAGTAGAAAAAATTAGAAATGCTCAAAGAAAAAACTTTTTATGTTCTAGAGTTAACTCTTTATTGGATTAATACTTGATCCATCAATATCTCATAGATTCTCTGATCTTTGCATCAATTTTCTTTTAAAAATACTTAGTTTAATTCAATTCTTAAGCATAATCAAGTGTCTAAATACTAAATACTAATTTTTTTGAGAATTTAAAATTTTAAAATTTTATTATTCTTCCTCCAACTTAATCGACATTATCCTCAATGGAGAAAATAAATAAATAAATAAAGGGTATAATAAAGAACATGAAAGAATACACCTGACTCCGTATATTTTTGGTCCAGCACATGCCTTTGAAAATTTGGGCTCTTCCTCCAACTTATTCAACATGTCCTAAAAAAAAACTAAAAAAATAAATTAGATTAAAAAAAAAACTAAATATTGGATTGCCTTCCAACAAGCACTAAGTTTATCATCTTAAGCCAGACATAATGCAACTTACTATCCTGTGTCAAATACTGAATTGACAAATTTCAATGGTTTTGGATTGCTAATCTCAAAAAGATAATTTTTTATCCTTTTATTGATATAATCATTATTAATTTTAGGAACATAATTTATGACCCCATTTTCAGATCCATGTTTATTAGGAATTTCTTCTATTTGTTCTTCTAAAATGCTCATGAATTGAATTTTTAAATTAGGAGTTAAGTTTAATACACTGGATACTAGAAGGATGTCTAAAGATGGGTTTAATTCTGAAGGTAAATTAATGTGATCTTGCTTAAATAACTCTATTGATACTTCATTACATGTCTCTTGATTTTTGTAAGAAAAATTGACTTCTGGAGTTGAAGGGAATAGGACATTAGGTTTATAAGTCTCGGATAAATCATCTATTCTCTTTTTTTCTATATATATCTCATTTAAACCAGCATCAGTACTAGTTTCGAGCTTAGATTCTTCTATGTGGTTAGTCTCAGTACTAATCTATTCCTCTAAATTTTTATTTTGGCTAGCATTAGTACTAGCCTCTCTCACCTGATCTTGGTATGGATCCATAAGAATACTATAGCTTTTAAGTTTAGAAATTACTTTGGCATTCTCAAATTGAGGATTCTTAGGTGAAATATTAGATTGATAACTTGATCCAGATTGTTGGTGGATATTAGGTGGATTGTTTGAAATTGGTAGGCTCGATAGTTGATCTAGTTCTCTTCTCGTGTTAGACTCAACTAATTATCCTATTTGAGCTTCTAGCTTGGCGATGGATTTTTGTTAAGTCAAAATCGATTGTTATTGATTCAAAATTAATTGTTGAAGTTGGTTAAATCTATCATCAGCTAGATTGGTCTATTGAGGAGGTGGGTATAATAGCTGATTGTTATATGATGGCTGGGTAAACTGACTAGGCTAACCATTATTATTGGTATAGTTTTGATATTGGAGCCTATTTTGATAGTTTTGGATAGGTAAAATTTGGATCTGAGCCTAAGTCTGTTAGGATGTCCAAGAAAAATTATGGTGGTTGCTCCAATCTGGATTATATGAATTTGAAAATGGGTCATTAATCAATTTGAAGTAACCTTGAGTAGCTTGAACTTTTTCTTGGATATAATATGAAAACTGTGCAGCAACAGGACATTCATTCACATGATGGGTTGGACTAGCATAAATAGAATAAAACTCCTGATAATTAGAAGGTGATGTGAATTGTGCAGGAGATTATTGATCTAAGATTAGGAGTTGATCTAATTTCTGGGCAAGAAGGTCAACTTTATCTAATTTTTGGACTATTAGGTTCAGATCAGCCATTTGATTATCAGATTTAATATGAATCAATTATTCAATTAAGTTCAACTAAATCAGAAGAAGTGATTTTCTATCGTGCATGTATTAGTGTAACCCCAATGTATGGTTTAGAATTTTTTAGATTTTTTAAAGAATTTTTTATATATTTTTTTATTATTTTATTATATTATTATTTTTTAAAAAAATAATCATTTTAAATTATTTTAATTATTTTAATTATTATTTTTAATTTAATTTAATTTAATTTAATTATTATTTTTAATATTTTTTAATTAATTTAATTTAATTTAATTTAATTTTTATTTTATTTTTAAAGAGAAAAAAGAAGAAAGAAATAAAAGTTCTAAAGCAGAGATCCTGAGGAGTCCTAGAGCTAAGAAAAGAGAAAAGAATTAGTTTTAATTAGTGATAATATTGGTTAGCAATCAAGTTGGTCAATCAATTCTGACTAAGGATTATCCTAGATCTAGACAGCTCCTAGCTGCCAAGGTCATCTTCAAGCCCTCTAAGTAAAAGATCAGTCAATCAACTGATCAAGTGTAAAGTCGGGGGGAGTCCCTCCACTGCTTGTCTTAAACATCAATTATGCTTGATCAATAAGCTAATGGAATCAATTAGAAACCACCTTCCTTCGGACCTAGTCGTTTCTAAACCACTTTTCTAGATACCAGTCAAATTGATTAATCCTAACTTGGTTCAACTCTTAGGATTTCTTGTCCTATTGAGCTCGAGCTCCTAGGGCTGATGTCTAATTGATTTTAAAATTAAAGGCTTGGTCAATATAGGATGCTAGTTGGTTGTTTGTGGGCTAAGAAAGGATGATCAAATTTCCACTTTATCTTGTTTAATTGAGTGTTGCCCTTAATTTGATTTAAAGATGCATATGCACAATCACTTTCAATAAGGGATTCTATGCAACTAAAGTAGATGCATGAAATTGATTAAACTTAAGAGCTTACCTTGTCTCCAGCAATCACCAAAAAATTGTCTCGACTGAGCCAAATGTATTTGGGCTCACTCAAGTACCTTTACTTAGTTTGATTGAAGTTGTCCAGATTAGAAAAGGGTTGTTTTAATTTATGAAATAAATTTGAGATAACACCTACCATTTTTCGTCATTTGCTAATTCTTGCCATTTGACTTTGGTCAAACGTTGACCTTTGACACTTAGACATCTGCCCTGTGTCATGCACCCAATAGGAGAGTAGATAGGGGTTGTTCCCCGCTAGAAAGAGGAAGAGGAGGTGCATGCCTAGGAGCGTCGCTATTGTAAGTACGAGGAGTGTATACTGTAAGGGGCAATGCCTAGAGTTCCATACAGATGGAACTCCAGGTTGCTTCTTGGATTCAAACTAGGTGGTGCCAAGGACTCTACTTTGACCAGTCTTGGCACCACCTAAGGGTGTTGGAGAGGGGCTCTCATCTGATTGGATCAGGTGATGTCATCCCACCAATCAAATTTAGATCTAATTGCACGAAGAGATGTGATTGGCCGAGATGATGTGGCAATGCATGGCGCAGCAGGATTTATATAAACCCTATCTACGCCTAGCTTTTGAGGATCTCTCCCTTTGCGCATGCCACATTGCTCTCTCCCTCTCCTCCATGCCTTCCTTAGATCCTCTCTCTCCTCTCCATGCCCAAGAGGCTTTGGGCTCAAGTTGGGTGCAATCCAGGCAAGACAAGAAAGGAAGAAGGCAAAACTACTGCAAGAGACGACATCGAATCTTCAAAGGTTATTTTGAAGACATTCAAGATCAGATCCAGATCTGATCTTTGAAGGATAGATCGAAAAGGAGGACATATCCAGATCCTGCCCAAGTGGATATCGGTAGAGGCCAAGCCATTGTGTGGCTACATCCAGAACCTCAGGCAATCAGCAAGATCATCATAGGGTAATTAGATTATCCAAGAATAAGGTATAAATTAAATCTAATTTAATTTAATTTTATTTTATGTTTAGATCTATCTAATCAGATTTGAAAAGTATCAAATTTGATTTAGATCTAAAAGAAAAATTTTTAAAATATTTCTCTTGATCAAATAAGATTTGAACGAACCTGACCCAGGAAACAAGATTTTTTTCTTCAATTTTAACTGTAGTCCACATGAAAATATCATTCCCAATAAGGAGGATGTCATCCACTATAGTGCAAGGAAGACAACAGCACTCCCACTGATCTTTTTGAATGCACACAGTTCCTCCTCATTCTTGATGAATCCAAATGATTTGATCACATCATTGAAACGAGCATTCCAGCTCCAAGATGCTTGCTTAAGTCCATAGATGAACCTTTGTAGCTTGTAGATCTTGTGATCAGCATTACTGAATGTGAAACCTAGCAGTTATTCCATATAGATATCTTTCTCAAGATATCCATTTAAGAAGGCCATTTTTATGTTCATCTGCTATATTTCATAATCAAAATAGGCTGTAACAACAAGCAATGTGCGGATGGATATTAGCATCACTACTGGCGAGAAGGTATCCTGATAGTCAATGCCTTCATGCTAACTATACCCTTTCATCGCTAACCTAGCCTTGAATGTCTCTACATTTCCATTTGCACCTATCTTTCTTTTGTAGATCCATTTACACCCAATAGGTACTATACCTTCATGTGGATCTACCAAGGTCCAGACTTGGTTCGAGCGCAATGAGTCAATCTCTGACTTTATTATCTTTAACTATTTTTCAGAGTCGATATCTAATATCGCCTCATCATAGGTTTTGGGATCATCACCATGAACCCCATTTTCTATGAAGAACATTTTCTCTATGTCCTCTGAAGTAGTACCTAAGTACCTTTTAGGAGGATGAAAAATTCTTTCTGATCTATGAGGTGGAGGAGGTGGTGATTGGACTGGCTCAATCTGATTGGATTTCATAAGGTCCTTAGCTCGTTGCTCTTGAGAGACTTTCTCCTCGAGTCTAGTCTTCCTTCCGATGCCATCACCTTGAATAAACTATTTTTCAAGAAAGATGGCATGTCGATTCACAATCACATTATGATCTTTTGATAAGTACTATAAATTTACCTATAAAAGCATCAATTTATCAATTAATTTATATTTATTTTTAAGAATTAATAATTAATCGATACATATTTTTTAAAAAAATTATATTTTTATTTATTAAAAAATTAATAAAAATAAAAAATAAAATTTTATTATTAATATAAAGAGCTTATTTTTTTGATCACAATGAAATAAGTTTCAAGCAAAACGAAGCTAAAATGGAGAAGATATGAATTTCTAAAAAAATAAAATAAATAAAAAATAACATACGGCTCAGCCGGCTCAAGCTACCGTGCTATATCAGTCAGCGTGTCCAAATATGCCGAGCCAAGCTGACAAAGCCAGCATGCTAAGCCAGCCATGCTAGCTGACTCAGCCATGAAAATCGTTAGCCGGTCCATAATCCAGGCATGGATCGCCAGATAGCAGAAATTGGTGAATCACGAAGCGACACATGATGGACCTAGACCCTTAAAGGATTTACAGAAAATCATGAAGCGACACGTGGTGACTAGATTTTCTCCATCAATGTGCGATCAATGGTCAAAATTTAATCCGACAGAATCTGGATCGATACACATCACCAGATTCATCTTAAAGCTATTTTAATCCAAATTCTACTTGGATTTTTTTCTATTTTGATGATTAAAAAGGCTCTTTGTCCCACATTGCCTAGAAGAAAATCCTCAACTCCTTCTAGCACTATAAATAAGACCCCATACTTTCAAAATTCATAGTCTTCGATCAAGATGAAGCTTTGGAATAGGGTAGAGCTAGACTTTGGATTAGAGGCTGCTTCAAAGCAACGAGTGCCAAGAAGAAGAGCTGGCTTCTACACCATCTTTCTACCAATGCCGATCCATGATCAGAGATCAGTCTATTTTATTTTATTTTTTTTTATTATAAATTTTTTAATTAATATAATATTTATTTTTATGCTCTTTAATTTCATGTTCTTTATTTTTATTATAATTTAATTTCTATACTTTAATTATTACTTTTTATTTTATTGCAAGTAGATGCTAAGATCTAACTAATAGATCTTAGTACCAAGTTTAAATTTTTGCACCTTTTAATTTTTGCTTTTTATTTTCCAACTTCACTTTTGATTTCCAAACTCTTTTTTTTTTGTAAAATCAAAGATTTCAAATCTAAAATACTACCTTTCTTATGGATTTAATCCGACTCATTGATATCTATATATTTTTAATTATTTTAAGAAGTTGGATTAAACTGATAAATATGGTGTCTTAATGACAACATCGTGCTCTTATCAAGTTTTTGTCGTCGTTATCGGAAAAGGATTAGATGCTATTTTTTATTGATTTTTTTAATTTTTTATAAATTAATTATTAATAAAATTTTAATTTTTTTAATTTTCTATAAATATTGCTTACTAACTTTTTCTTCTTTATTTTATAGAAAAAAAGAAATAAAGAAAATAAAAAGATTAGGATAAGAAGGATGCTTCTAATCCTGCTTGATGAGATCAATCCTAACCCTAGTCCTTTTATTTATTTATTTATTTTATTTTTAAATTAAATTTAAAAAAATATATCCACTTAAATCTAATTAAAAATCTCATGTTAAGATTAGAAATCCTAATTGCTTAGAGCATGCAATATATTAGTGTTTATTTTTTATTTATTTTTTTGTGGTGACGTGGAGACAAGGTAAGC
>QRFJ01001640.1:46907-183277 GCA_006176705.1 Cocos nucifera
TATGGTCCCACCAACTGACTCATCACCTCATCTAACAGTTATTGATGATGGGTTAGCCAATGGGTGAACAACTCTTATCTAATGATTCTCTAATCATAATGCACCCAAAATTTGGTCTCTAATTCATGAATCTCACTGTGCCCAGAATATTGATCCACTCCTTAGTTAAGTCAGACCCACCACTTGCATAGATTGGATTTTTAATTGAGTCTCTTATCATATCCAAAATATTGAGCCCAATCCATCCTCCAGTCCATAGCATCCAATGCCTAATAGACATGGTTGCATCTTTTCGGTGCAATTGAACCACTATAACCAGCCAAGAACAATCAACCCCGGGAAGGACCTATCCATCTACAATGGTGGAAGACCTTAGACTTAATCCTTTTCTAGGAAGATTTGATTTAGGTCTCATTAAACTAGGCTTGATATAGTCATAACCATTATGACTAACCTACTGACATAGGTTAGCTCGGATTATTGGCCACCTCAGATCAGGACTTAGCCAACAAATATGGTCAGATAAATAAGATCGGTGGAAGGGATATGCCATTAACTCGACAAGAACACATTCGAGTTGAGTAGCTCTCAATTAAAAATCAGTTGATCATATCTACCAAACTTATCTTAGACACCAAATTATTGAGCCAGAACCAATCGGGTTAGCCTACAATTCAGACTCTAACCATTGAGTCTAATTAGGTCTTAGCTTGATCGATCACTTATGTCATTCGATCTTGACTCAGATTTAATCCTATTAGGCTGGTCAATTTAAGCACTTTTGATCCCATCTAACCAACTCTTGATTCTATTTGATCAATCGCTTAGACCTAATTGAGCTATCCAAGCCCGAACCTAATTTTATGAATATATTTTAGATCTAAAATTTTTAATTTTAGACCTAATATATATTTCATAATCTTAATTCTTAATTAAGTTTAGGATTCACAAATAAAATATAAAAATAAAATCCTAGGATTTCAAGATCTAGGATTTTGCAGAAAATAAGTTTTTGATTTATGATTAAGGACGAACACACAGCACCCCTACACATCATAAGAATATCCCACCAAATGGAAGGAGAGGGCATTTAAATTTTACTTTATTCTCATGATCGGATGGCCAAGGGAAATGCCTTAATCAAAAATATAAAAACTACAAAACTAGTTATATCTACATCATATATCTCATATATAAAAATTGATCTAACTATAAACATATTTTGCATACATCTCATGTATCATATCATGCATATTTTTAGATCTAAATTATCTTATAATTATCTAAAAAATTAAATTTAAATTAATCACATCAAAATAAATTTTATTCTAGATAATTATGTAGAACTATTCTACAACTAGTCTAAACATGCATTCATCATATCTCATATGAATTAAAAATTAAATAATTTTATTTTCTACTTTTTAGATCTTATTATAATATTTATAATATCAAAAAATAGTAAATAAATTAATCTAAAATTATAACTTAATCAAATTAAATTATCTATAGAACTTAGATCTAAATTACATAATTTTAATTTTTTTGATTTTAGATTTAATCACATCTCATGTGATATTTGAAATCATCTAATTATTAGATCAAAATTAAATTAAAATTAGATCTAAATAATTTATGAGAACCTAGCTCTGATACCAGTTGAAGGAAAAAACCTATTTTTTGGATCAGGTTCGTTCAAATCTGATTTAATCAAAAAAATATTTTAAAAATTTTTTGCTTAGATCTAAAGTAAATCTAATATTTTTTAGATCTGATTAGATAGATCTAAAAATAAAATTAAATTAAACTAAATTTAATTTAATTTATATCTTATTCTTGGATAATCTAATTATCTTGTGATGATCCTGCTGATTGCCTAAGGTTCTGGATGTAGCAACGCAATCGTCTGGCCTTTATCGATATCCACTCAGGCAGAATCTGGATATCTCCTCTTTCTTGATCTATCCTCCAAAGATCAGATCTGGATCTGATCTTGAAGGTCTTCAAAATAATCTTTGAAGATTCGATGTCGTCTCTTGTAGCAATACTGCCTTCTTCCTTTCTTGTCGCCTTTCTCTTTCCTGGATTGCACCAAACTTGAGCCCAAAGCCTCTTAGGCATGGAGATGAGAGAGAGAATCTAAGAATGGTGTGGAGGAGAGAAGGAGAGAGCAATGTGGCATGGGCAAAGGAAGAGATCCTCAAAAGCTAGGCACAGATAGGGTTTATATAAATCCTATTGTGCCATGCAATGCCACATCATTCTGACCAATCATGTCTCTTCATATAATCAAATCTAAATCTGATTAGTGGGATGACATCACCTGATCTAATTAGATGAGAGCTCCCCTACAACATCCTTAGGTGGCACCAAGACTGGTCAAAGCAAAATCCTTGGCACCACCTAATTTGATTCCAAGAAGCAATTTGGAGTCCCATCCCCTATCCTTGGGTGCATGCCTCCCTAGGCATGTGCCCCCTCCTTTCCACTTTTTAGCAAGGGGACAAGCTCCTATCTGCTCTCCTATGGGTGCATGACATATGTGCAGATGTTTAAGTATCAAAGATCAACATTTGACCAAAGTCAAAAGACAAGAATTAGCAGGTGATGAAAAACGGCAGGTGTTGTCTCAAATTTATGTTATAAATTAAGATAATTCTTTTCTAATTTGGACAAGCTTCAGTCAGATCAAGTAAAGGTACTTGAGTGAGTCCAAACACATTTGGCTCAGTTGAGATAATTTTTGATGATTATAGAAGGAGAACGTTAGGCTCAATCGTGTACTAGCATAATTTTCTTGAATCTAATTAAATTTAATTTAAATCAATTAAACTGGGTTAGTCTAATTGATGATATTTAGATCTAAATTCTTATTTGTGTGACCTAGTTAGGTTCAATTCTGTATGATAATAGGATATATCATGGTCTCTATCATCGACATCATCGAAATACCTTTCGATCGATCAGAACTTTTCTGATTTAGACAACTAGAATGATCGATCATCCAAATCATTCTAATTGCTTCTAAAATCCACCAATGATACCTAGCAGTATATGGTGACAACCCATCAAAACTGAAAGCGAACCTCTTGATGCAGTTACATGTGTGATTAAGTTCTTCTATCTTGAGCTCCGATCAGATTAGGATTAAGGTGAACTCATCAAACCCTAATTTCTATCATATGATTTAATTATTTGATTCAAGTCCGATGTGAAATCCTTAATAGCAACTCTTTCTATTATTTCACTCTGTCATAGTCATGGGCTTATGGACTTGATTGTCATGATCATCATAGGGCTGCTCCTCATCTACCGAGGTAGATAGATTCTGTCTTGGTACAATCCAGTTCGTACAATGAACATGCTATAGCCAACATACACCTCAGAGTTTCGAATGGCTAGGAGATCGAGTTATGGTGTAGTCAAACTATAACACCTTCAAGATAAACTACCGATGCACCTTAGGTTAAAGAACCAGACACACTATTACAGCTTCGAGCTAGTCATCGACGAGAAGGTAGACTTTTTTATGACTGCTCGAGGTGGTCACGCTCAGTGCCCTCATTCTCTAATGAGTATCTGTACTCTCGCTCTGATATCTCTACACCGTAGACTCAAGACTCATCTACTATAAAGAAGCGATTATACACCAACCTTCCGAATCAATCATCATTCTCATAATGATCCTACGGTCGAGAGCATTTTATGAGTTAATAATGAAAATTTATGTCTTAAATTTTCAACTCTTAAAAATAAGAATTATCATTATCATTAACTCAAGGGATGTATCATAGGTACTAAATACACATAATGATAGAAAATAATCTATTTTATTATTTATAGTCAGAATTATAATTTTGTCCTTAGAAGTGTACAACATGTGTCAGTCAATTTGACTTCTAGGGCACACATATCTAACAAAAATGTGGTTATCAAAAGAGTTTTCTATGAAAGACCTAGGAGAAGTATCCTTTATTCTAAAAATTAAGATCTATAGGGATAGATCGAATAGAATGCTAGGTCTCTTATGGAAGATGTACATAGAGAAGGTACTAAAGAGGTTTAGCATGAAAAACTCTAAGAGGAGATTGGTACCCTTCAGACATGGCATTCATCTCTCCAAGAAGATGTATCCCAATACACTTGAGGACATTGAACGCATGAGCAAGATCCCTTATGCTTCGGCAATAGGGAGCCTCATGTACGCCATGCTATGTACACGATCTGATATCGCCTATGCTGTGAGTATCACGTGCAGATATTAGTCGAATCTAGATGAAGAGCACTAGACTTCTGTAAAATATATCCTTATGTACTTGAGAAGGACTAAGGATATGTTCCTGATTTTGGTAATGGAGAACTCCAAGTTCAGGGTTATACAGACTTAGAATTTATATCTGATATAGATGATCAAAAGTTGACATCTGGTAGTCTGTTTGTTTGTAATGGTGGTGCTATCAGCTAGAAGAGTTCTAAGCAGACTGTGATAGTAGATTCCACCATGGAAGCAAAGTACATCGCTGCATCGAAAGCTATAATGGAGGCATTTTGGTATAAGAAGTTTGCCACAAAATTTAGAGTGATGCCATCAGATGTCGTTTCTCTATACTGCGATAATAATTGCGCCATAGCCCTAGCTAAGAAGCCGAGGTCTCATCAGAAATTCAAGCACATTGAGTGGCAATTCAACCTCATCCACGATTACCTCGAAAAGGATTACGTCGAGGTCAAAAGAGTCTACTCTGCGGACAATACAGCAGATCCACTAACAAAGCCTTTAGGCCAGCAGAAGATCGAAGCCCATCTTGAGAAGATGGAACTTAGATTTATAGCTAATTGGCTTTAAGTTAAGTTGGAGTTTGTTAGATGTATGCCTAAAAAGCTAGATTGGCTAACACTTATAATATGCTTCTAAAAAAAATTTATAATTTTAATTATAAATTAATAAAATAATTATTTTCTATCATAATGTATATATAAAGTGTATGTGATACATTCTTTGAGTTAATGGTAATGATAATTCATATTTTCAAAGAGTTGAAAATTTAAGACATGAATTTTCATAATTAACTCATAAACTACTTCCGACCATGGGATCATCATGAGGATGGTGATTGATCTAAAAGATTGGTGTACGATCGCTTTCTTTGAGTAAATGAGTCTTGAGTCTTTGGTGTGAAGATATCGAAGTAGAAGTACAGATACTCGTTAGAGAATGAGGGCACTGAGTGTGACCACCTCGAGCATTCATAAGGAAGTCTACCTTCTCATTAATGACTGACTCGATGTTGCAGTAATATGTTCGGTTCATTGACCTAAGGTGCATCGATAATTCATCTTGAGGTTGTTATAGTTTGACTACACTAAAACTCGATCTTCTAGTCATTTGAAATCTTGAGGTGTATGTTGGCTATAGTACGTTCATTGTAGGAATTGGATTGCACCAATAAGAAATCTGTCTACCTCGATAGATGAGGAGTAGCCTTATGATGATCATGAGAATCTAGTCCATAAGCCCATGGCCATGGTAGAGTGAAGATGATAGAAAGAGTTTCTATAAAAGATTTTACATAGGACTCGAATCGAATGATTAATTCATATGATGGATATTGGGTTTGATTAGTTCACCTTAACCCTAATTCTATCGGAGCTCAAGATAAAAGAACCCAATCACACATGTAGCTGCACCGAGAGGTTCTCTTTTAGTTTTGATGGGTTGCCACCATATATTGCTAGGTGTCACTGGTAGATTTTGGGAGCAATTAGAATGATTTTGATGATCGATCATTCTAATTGTATGAATCAGAAAAGTTCTGGTCCATCGAAAGATGTTTCGATAATGTCAATGATGGAGATCATGATATTTCTCATTACCATATGAAACTAAATTTAATTAGATTACACAAATAAGGGTTTGGGTCTGGATGTCATCAATTGAGCTAATTGAGTTTGATTGATTTGGATTAGATCCAATCACGTTCAAGGTAATCATGCTAGCACATGATTGAGCCTGACTTTCTCCTTCTATAATCTTTTTGATTTATCGCAACCAAGTCGAATTTGATTTGACTCATTCCTATATTTTGAATGAGTTTATTTTCATCTAACTAAAATAAGTTTAGGTTAGATTAATTATGAAAATTAAATTCATTCCTAGTGCAATTGGACTAGGGTCAATAGTTGACCCAATTGAGAGAATTGAGGGTTACGTGATCAGAGAATTTTAAAAATTTATATAAAAATTATTTTGCTTTAATTTTTGGATATGTGATAGCCACAAGTTATAATTTGGGTGTGCAAAATTTTTTAATTTTTATAGATGCCTAGATTGGGTTTTGATAGAGTTTGATTTGGATCAAACTCTTGAGGGAAGAGTCCTAGACGCACATGGACTCTTTCTTATTCTTTCATGCCACCACCTTCTAGATGAATTTTTGATGTCAAAACTAGATGAGATCTGGAGTTTTTCATGGAGATCAAGTTCAGGAGTCCCAATGGTCAAATTAATAAAGTTTTTGATCAAAAAAGGACTCTTTATGGCGCTATGTCTAGTATAAGAACTCTTCTCACGAAATTACCTAAACGTAATTTATTTTTCCACACCCAAAGAAGCCTTCCCTCTGATATCCATACCACCTCAATCCTTTCTCTCCCTCTCTTCTATGTGCCTAAAAGGTTAGGCATAAATCTGAGTTGAAGGTCCAAGATTTTTGGCATAAGATTCAGCATCTACGCGATGGTATTTGTGAGACGAATAGGCTGCCCTTAGAAGTCAATTTGAAGGCTTTTCAAATCAGATTTAGATCTAATTTTTGGAGAAAATATTTATAAGGAGAAGACGTTCAAATCCTATCCAAGTAGATACCGGTAGAGGCTAGACGCATGCGTGGCTCCTTTCAGAACCTCAAGAATCAATAGGATCATCGTAGGGTAATTAGATTATCAAATAAGGTACTTGAAATTAAATTTAATTTAATTTAATTTTTAACTTTTAATATCAAATCTATAAGATTAGATCTGAAAAGTCTCAGATCTGATTAGGATTTTTTTTTAAAAAAATTTAAAATATTCTTTCGGACCCAATCAGATATGAACGATCCTATGTCAGAAAAATAAATTTTTTCTTCACACTCCTCTGCTCTGAACTCGTGTCACATCTCTCTCCATCTATGAAGCCACCTCTACCCACTGTTCTACTTGAAATCAAAGTTTTCCTGATGTTGCAAAAGCTAACTCTATAATTGAGTCTTCCATGGCCAACCACTCAATGCTATACTGCTGAGCCTGCTGCTGCGCCTCAGATATCATTGCTGTCCCTTCGAACCCTCCACACTCCACAGACCTATTCGAAATCATCTTAGATACACCACACCCCGTGGGCTCCTTTGAGACTACCAAGAGCTCATCCAACTCTTCACTTGTAGTGATTGAACTAATGGAATCTGACTTTTCTTCTTTCTTGCACTTCTTTCAAAGTGGACATTCTCGCTTAAAATGCCCTACTTCACCACACTTGAAGTATCTCTTGGACTCTTTGCTATCCCTTCGTTGACCCTTCTTCTTTTCTTGCTCGGGCCTCTCTGAAACCAAGAGACCCTTCTGAAAGACCTTTCTCTTCGTCATCCATTTTTGCTGCTCGTTGAATCTTAGCACTGATACGATCTCCTCGTAAACCAGCATCTCCTTACCATACAACAACGTCATCACCAATACATCGAATCTCTTAGATAGCGAACATAGCAGTAATAAACTTTTATCCTCCTCATCGAGATCCATCCCAATGTTGAGCAAATCCATGCTCATCTGGTCAAATCTCTGAATATGCCCCACAACATCCTTGCCCTCTTGCAAAGGCTGTATAGTTGCTTCTTCAGCATCAACTTGTTGCACATGTTCTTTTTCATGTACAACTAGCATAACCTCGATCATAAATCCTTGGGTGTCTTCTCCTCCAACATGCCATACAGCATCTCATCTGTCAGACAAGTCCTAATCGTGGCACGTGCCCTTTTCTTCAAAGACACCCACTTCTTGTCCGTCATCTCCTTCGGCCTATCTTCCAATACCGAATCTAGCCTTATCTGAATTAGCAAATCCTCCATCCTAACCTTTCATATTATGAAACCTTTTTTTTCATCAAACTTCTTAAATCCTGCCTTCAACCCAGCTATTCTTCATGATCATGTGAATCAAAAGCAGCAAACAGGTAGATTTGAAAAAATACCTTGACTTGGGATGGTGGATAACAGTCCTATGATCTCTTTCTTCCTCATGAAGTTTGAAAAAAGTCTTTAGATCAAAACCTCTCTACTGATCTTTGTTGAAATCTGATCTTCTTCCTCATCCATGCTTAACCAAGCTTTGATATCACTTATTGGATCCTGATACCTCTCTGATACCAATTATTGGAGAGAAAAAGAATAAAGTAGATGGCTGGCACATAGAGCTTAAAGTTGGAACCAGAGAGAGAAGAGTAGATAGTTTTTAGGAAGAAAAGTTTAATTATATTCCACTCTATTGTAAAGATATAATATCTAGATTTATATACCCAATGGTTTCTACTATACCACATGAAATCCTAATAAATCCAAATCCCTGCTGAAAAACTCTCCTAGGCTAAATCAATACATGAAAGCACTCATCAAGCCACGTACACCCATGTCTTACATGCTCTCATCTTCTGGATCTAAATCTGACTCATATATAAGTTAGCCCCCTTAAGCCCTTATTGGTCCAGGCTTTAAGACCCTAGGATAAATGCCTATCTTAGACCCAAACAAAAAATTTCATCCAATTCGGTTTGCCACTGTCGAGCCGGCTCTATCAGAAGTCAAGCTAGCTCGACTACATCTCATGCAAACCCTATCTTCTATCTGCCTAAGATGGTTCGACTGCACCTCGAGCCAACTCGATCTTAGTCCGAGCCAGCTCGACTTCGTATCCAAGCAGCCCGCCTATGTATCAACCCCTTGTCTTGGCTGATTCTTCTCCTGATTTTGGTCCTTTGCTCCATCTTGTGTCCCAAATCTTCGAAGCACCTACCAAGCCTCTAAAGGTCCTCACACCTAAACCTTGAGCCCGTGCAGGGCTACACGCCGTCTTCACCTAGGATAACTCCTGTTCTAATCCTAGGACTCACATCCATCCTGGTCTCCTAGAGCCAACATCCTGGCTCCTCCTATGGCCCCCCAAGATTTGAGAGCACCACACCAAATCCTACACAGTGTCCTTATGAATTCTGTTGGTGTAGAAAACTATGGATGTCGGAAAGTACTGGAGTTTAGGAAGATGCAGTTGCCACCGAAACCTACAAAAGAAGTCTAAACCAGAGGTAGGGTTGCTCCAGCAAGATTCTTCATCAGGATCCTCCGATGATCAAGTCAGCTCTCTGTCAGTAGAAATAGAGCACTCAGGAAGTTTTAGTAGAGTTTTGAGCTTAGAAAAAAAATATATCTGGAGGGTCTCTTTTATAGGTAGAGCTTGTAATAAACTAATGGTGATAGCCATAACTGTCTAGTAATGGGCCATTCAGGACCACGTGGAGTTTGTTACATAGGATGGTGTCCATTGTCATGATGTGCTAGTCTATTGAAAATTGACAGTTGAAGTTCGGATGGAACTATCATACTAGTGATGAGACTGTGACAATGAAGAACTTTATGTTTCAGCAGCTTAGGAGAGGTTCGGGCTTCTCCAAGGTCATCTATAGGCTAACAGATGTTTGCTGTGTTGAGAGTCGAACTTGCACAGAGGATGAGGTCCTTTTGTCATTTAAGCCTGCTCGATTGATGTTCAGAATGCAAGGTGGCTATTTTGACCATCAAAAGGGGCTCGACTGAAAAGAGTCCAACAGGAAGGAGTCTACTTGGCGACTGAATGAAAATCGACTTGAAGGAGTTCAACTGAATGAAGATCGATTTGAAGGAGTTCAACTGAATGGAGATCTACTGGGTTACTAGAAGAAATTCGGTAGGACCAATGATAATCAAGAGTTGGCTAGTAGCTGGGATAGGAGGTCATAATCAGAACATTTCGGTGAGTTTCAATCGCTTCTCTGAGGTTCAACTGCCTTTAAGGTCGTCTATAACTGAATAACTATTCTGAATTGGAGGTTGATAAGGATGGCGGATTCACCAATTTAGGACAGCGGCCAGGTTTTTTTGGAGAGCAGTTCGGGCTTAATTTGGTGACGAAGACCTTTTGTTAACTTTAGCTTGCATACTCAAGATTTTAGATATAAGAGTGCCTAGATCCGCCATCTTCAGTAGGACATAAAAGTTCGTCTGAGAAAAAACTCTGGCAGTCTATGAGATCCAATCTGCAATGGTGAGATTTGCTTTAAAGGAGATTTAATTAGACTGGACTACTCAGGAGGTGGATACTTAGTATTTTAATTGCCTAAGCAGCTGCTTTTATTGTTCAAGTTCGTCCGGATGAGGCCCGCGATGCCTTGCGGGTTTTAGAGTTAACTTATGCGGTAGAAAAGATCATCCGATAAATTGAAGGTCGGCTGTTTTGAGGTTAACTAGAATAATAATTTATATTGATGGAAGTTCTGTCATGATCAATACTACCATTCGGGGTTATCTTGGGATAAGATATTAGGCTGAATTTTGATAGGAGCGAATTTATCCTCAATAAAAATCATGCACTTAACCCATCTTCTGTATTGCCTCATGGATGGCATGTGTTGACCGATGCCCCACTTGTCACAAACCTTCTCCCCCTACGCGGCGAGTTCTATTTTACGGTATCGGTAGTGCTCACTGAGCAGGTAATTTACCTTAGATGCGTCTTTCCCTGCCTTCTTTTGAACTAATGCTACAAAGGCACACGTTCTAGCTAGTTCTGTCCTCTTTAGATTTCTTTTCTGCACTCACCACATAAAAGCCCAAACATGCTGTTCAATGTTTAATTTTAGCAAGATATGAAAAATATAAGAAACGATAGTCAGCATTCTTGAAGCCATGTCACGACTACATGAGGTTAGATAATTTTGTGTATATATCCAGTTTTTGTGGAGCTTAGAAGCCGTTTCCAAAATTATGATCCAAGATCTCTCGTAAGCACTCAATTATATATATATATATATATATATATATATATATATATATATATATATATATGTATGTATATATATATTTATATATATATTTATGCACGCTGTGCGTATGTGTGAGACATAGTCTTCTAACAGTATATATTTTTATTTTTGAAATATTAATAAAATTATTGACCATTCGTTCATATCATAGTCATTTTATTACTTAAAAATTGAAAACATAATCACGTTAAACAGTTTTAAGTTTCCATAGGAAACTCCATGAGACCTCCAGTTATTTACACCAAGTACAAATACACGATTTCTGTCTTCAATCAGCATAGGCTTGATGTCGCTGGAACTGATGTGACCGTTGGATTCTAGCAAAATCAAGCCACGATACAGCAATAGCGCAGAACTTTCTTTCTTTTCTGTATAGGCTAGAGATAAAAGCAAAATACTATTAAATAAAGAATTTGTTCCAATATTATGAACACAAAAACTTGAAACCGGTTATTTGGCAACCACTAGCAAACCTTCTCAATTTCATGCTTTCAAAACATCATGTGTACGTAAGACTAAAATTCTAATTTGATGAGTTATATACATCTCTACCCATGCATGCATCTTCTACCATGAACAATGATTCTTCCATATCCTTGTTCTAATTTTAACCTTGTGTGAGATCATTGTTGCAATTTTAGCCTTGTGTGGGATCATTGTTTTTTATATAAGCATTTGATAAACCATAATTTTTATATAAGCATTCTTCCATGTCCAAACAAAAACCAATTGGTAAGGATTTGCAAAAATAATTTGCTCACAAGCTTCCAAACAGGTCTTGTTACCTAGGTTAAAGGGTGCAATAGAGATGGGTTAAGTCGAGTAACTAAAAACTCAAGATCAATTCGAGTCAAAATATTCGAAATCAAAACTCGGATCGAATTCGAAGCTCGAACTCGATTCGATGAAAAGTAGACAAAACTCGAAATTAACTCGACTCGATTCGAATACAAGTCGAGCCATACTTGAGCTCAAGTTTGAGCTCAAAATCGAACTCTATCTTACTAATATATTAAATATTAATATATATATTATAAATAAAAATAATATTATTAAAAATATATATATTCGAGTAGGTTCGTGAGTTTTCGAATCAAATATTCTACTACTCAAGTTCGACTTGAAAATTATTTGAGTTGGACTTAAATACTCGAACTCGATAATAACTAAGTCGAATCGAGTTCGAATAGCTCGTAAGTAGCTTGACTCATTTGTAACCCCATCTAGTTAGTATTTTTTTTGCACTTAAGATCCAAATATTTTTTTTGCCACTAAGATCCAAATATTTTCTTGAATACATTACATCAATCATGAGCTTCTATTTTTTTTTAAAGCTGCTAGGTTGACCTACGATTCCACTATGTATGTTCCATTCCAACCAGTTTGCAACAAACGGGGATTAATTACTCACAGAAAAGTCTAATCATCTTTTCCAGTGTCGTCTACATTGCTTCAAACTGATGTGCTATTGTCAAAACATTCTGACTCATTAGTATTGTCGTACTCTGAAGAGGATGATTTGCTGATAAGAATACAAGAATTTTACAGAATAAATAAATTACTGTATATCAACTGAATATTTTTTTAAACTAGATACATAGGGAGTACGAAAGAAAAATTAAATATATAGAAATAAGATTTTATCGACTGATTATCTCAATAGCTGTATATATTGCATCAACAAGAAATTATTTATGGTTTTTTATTCGTGTTTATAATCAGGTTGTGTTGATTCTTTTACATATTGTTTGCTTCAATTTTTTTGCTTTTTTCTTTTGTCATGAAAGACGTTAATAATTATTTGTTTCTATACAATGTTGTCAAGTAAAAAGGACTAATGATAATATCAAAACAACTAAATATGCTGAGGGATGTGTATGTGCTTGTCTCCAACCATCAACTGTTACCCTTCCTTCTGAGATCAGGTTACAACATGGGGAAATCCTAATTACTTTTTTTTATTAAAAAAAAAAGTTTCAGGATGTCAAGCCCCTTATTCTTGACATGCAACTTCATTAAGTCCTTGATCAAATATGGTGAAATTACTAACCATTGAGCAAAACGGTGCCACACAAGTTAAACCCCATAAATTTTATCATGTGAATTCTTGAATTTCTCAAAGAATTCTTGAATTTATAATGAATTTTTATAGCTATCCAGTAATGAAGAGAGTCCTAGTCTAGCTTTCCGACATTATTCTGAATATTAAATTCCACTTGGCCATCAAATTAGTCATAATTCTACCTCACACGCTATTAGGTGGGAAAAATGACCAAGTTGTAGCATGAAATTTACATTTAGAGGATTATTCCTTAGACATCCATATATTACTAAAATTTAAAATGGATAGGCATGACATAGGGACAAAAATTTCAAGGGGAATTGTTTAAGAATTTGAAAAGAACTACACTGTGACCTTCTGAGTTTCAAGATAAATGTTGTTTTTAATAATTATATTACATAATTATACCAATAATTTAAAAATGATATTAACTATTTGAGAGATATTTGGGTTGTCGTACATATAGTGTATTGTATTCTTTAGACACTAGCTAAATTCAAGGCATTGACAAACATACCCTAAGCTCTATTGCAACCTAACCCACCCCAATCTTCACTATAAAAGGTGAAAATACAACAGAGGAAGAACAATGAAAGTAGTGATCTTGTTCATATTTTTTATGATGTACCAAGACTCCAGCCAAAAGAAGCTTCAAATGGAAGCTAAAACTATGAACCTTATGATTCATTGATCAGGCCCACAAGCATGCTCGAATATGGATGATCAAGGAGTTACAGAAAGATGAGGTAGTGCATGATATCAAGTTGACTTCTATACTGAGCCTTGTTTGAACCACATGAGTTCGGCTAACTGATAATCTAATCTTCTAGTCATTTTCAAACTTATTAAATATCCTTTCATGCAACTCTCTTTCATGTTTTCTTAGGTCCTCACTTTTCCAAGGATTTCAATATAAACTGAACAAATATAGCTTATTAAGACCTCATGCATCTTTGCTATACATTCAAGGTTTTCTTAATCAATTCTTTACCATTTTCTTCATATATGGTGTAATTTCTATACATCTTCTAATCTAGCTAGGAGATATGATAGCTTCATGTTTGACATAAACGACTAAAGATACTTGTTGGATATAACAAGGGTATAAACATTAGATATTTATCTGAAGTATGGCATAAGTTCCATCTATTCTCTAATCTATCGGGCATGGTTGCTTCAAATCAGATGCCAAAAAAAAAAATCAGATGCCATCTCCATTTATGATATATAATGAGTAAAAAAACGTGTTGAATATAGATAGGGTAAATGCTATTTAATTTATTTTAATTATTCTAACTTCCTCACTTCCTCATCTTCTTTTTTCTGAATGTTAAACTTCTAAGGAAATGACACTAGATATGTTTTAGATTTTGAAATGTTAAGAGTTATGATATGGAGTATGGATTATGATCTACAATGACTAAATGGTGGTGTGTTGTAGGAAATATGGACCACATCGTATTGGTATAAATTATGTCATTCTGATAACTTGTTATGCTTCATGTTGTTTAATAGATATGCAAAAAGCACATATTTATCGTTTTAGTTTCTGAGTCCTATTGCATGTATCATATCTTTTCAAGATTTAACATGCTGTGCATCAATATTTTGTTAAATCTATATCCCTCGTCCATGCCCATGCTACATAAATTCAAATAAAGGTATTCCTCATAAACTCTCTAATTCTTTTTGTTGTGCTTTTGGACACTTTTTACTACATGGTCATTTGAGCTATTCAACACACTGGGCTCGCATCCAGTCAACTATTTTCATTTTCTATTTTAAATTATTTGTTTTAAAATAAATGGAAAATATAGTTCAACTTTCTTAAAGAAAAGAAGTTGAAAGAAGTTTTTGTAAAAATGCATATAATTTTTGTCAAATAAATTCTTTCTATGATTAAAATACAAGTAATATATCATGAGATTCCAGTTAAACTAGGTAATGTTGACTCGGCTTTAGCATTTAATTATGATGCACGTTGTAGCAAAGAATAAGTTTTTCTATTTAAAAAGAAATCTTCATCTAAATTTTATAGTTCAAATGCACTTTGGGCTTCAAATATATAAATGCAAGTCAACCTGAATGTTGCAATTCTCTGAAGGATTCTAAATCTAGGAAAAATGAAATAGAAGTACGAAGAAAAGAATGACTTACCGTCACCGAGCCATCTTCATAACGCTGATAATGTTGGTATGCCATGAGATCCTCTTCATACCCAAAGCCTGGTCGTTTCAGCTCAGTCTTGTTCTGCTTCCTATTAGCACGAGCTTGTGAAAAGACCATGGAATAGTTAGTTGCACCTCCAGTCTTTTGATCCCATCCCCCAAATTGAGGGACAGACTTCCAACCATTCTTCTAGAGTAGAAAAAAGAATCCTCAATTGATGAATAAATGGTTAAAGAGGCATAGGCAATAACAATTTTACAGACCAAAAGTTCAGCCCACATAACATTTATTCTCTCATAGAATATTGTGATCACAAATGGAGAAAGTAAGTGAATAAATAATTTAATATATGACTCATTGACACAAATGATTCCAAATAAAATTTTAGATAGATACAAAAAGCATTGTGGTTTCTCCAGAGACGGTCCACAAATGGAACAACATAAATAATATTAGCATGGCCAAATCCTTAAAAGAATTATACAAATTGAAAAGTGCCTCAGCAAAATAGACAGAAAACGTCGAGTCAGTTTTCTTTTACATCACAGCATTGCTTTTACTTATTACTATTATGACAAATTTTGAAAGAAGTAATTGAAATATTAATTTGGTTAAAGATTGGTGTTGATGAACATCGCATCATGTAAGCGACGATGAACACTGACCCCTCCAACAAAAGAAAAATTGTTTAAATTAATGTTTCTTTTCTTGAAAGGAAAATTCTCTCCTACTGCAATTGATTTGAAACAAACTCTTGATATCGAAGAATATCCTTTCCTAAACATTCAAGAGAAAAACAGTATAAAGTTGTTAAATTGCAATGCTCGTAAAAACGATCAAACTAAACTAACAGAAATCAAATCCATCTAAATAATGATAAAGTGAAAATATAAATCCATCTTTCTTTCCCCGTGTTCAAATACCTCTTTGAGGTGCTCCATGACTCGTTCAGAGCGGGGGATGGGGATCCTTAGAGTTTGATATGGCCGACCCTTATTTATAGAGTTGCTGTTGAACGACAAGAAACCAACGGGAATGTTTCAATATTCCGTTTTCCATGGACTTCCTTATTTATCCCCCTCGTTGTCTTTTTCTTTTTGATCCTTTCCGTTTTTTCTGTTTTTCAAATAACGGAACAATTCTCTTAAATGGCATGTGGTGGTTTGACGGACTCTTAATTGTCTGGCCAAAGCCGACAAGCTTTTAAGCTTAAGCTTTGGCGTACCTGTTTAATTTGTGAACACCAAGGTTTTCTTGGACCAATTAATGCTGGTTTAGAAACTTAATAATCTGTCTTTCCCTTGAGCCTCCTCTCCTCTCCTGCTCATGATCAGTGCCCTCGCTCCACTCTATTTCTCTTTAGCACTACAATTTCTATTTTAATGCATGATAAAAGGAACAAGATGTACACAATCAAGTTCTTGGTTATGACTAGAAATTTGTGATTGATTAGATGACCATATATAAAGATAGCCCTTTCATCAAAATCTCCACGAACCCCTGATTGGTGAGCTTGCTAGATTACAAGAGAAGCAAAATTTTTCCGCTGCACCTTGCTGGTTCGAATAAAAACATGGCAGAAGTGAAAAATGGGGATGGCGGATACTGCACCACCATAACTACCCTTCATGTCAGCGTTGGCACTTAAGACAAGAGCAAAGATATGAAGAAACTACAGCGGATATATAGAACTGCCTATTTTAACTTTTCTCTGTCTTAATTAAAAAATCAGTGAAGCTGGTCGCAAAGCATGGCATGGGCACAGTGAATGCTTCTACGTGGAAAATGCTAGTTGAACCCACTAGCTAGTGGGAAGAAATATGAGACATCTTGATGAAGCATCCTTCTTCCCCATACACTTTGAATTCACGGACTTTGTTTGAGGGGTCATCTTCTGGAGGCGACACGTCCGATTCCAGTGCTAAAAGAGTTTGAGTTTGTAACCTTATTTTACTAGAATTTTGTAACCCATCAGGCTACCATCATCGCATGCTCAATGCTTATGTTAAAAAGCAGCGCAGGTTACATGCATATATTTCAAAATAATTTTAAAATATAGCAGAAACACATATAGATTAGCCCTTAATCCATCATGCATTAGATCAGATCTAACAACCTTTCCTAACACGGATCTAAGACATACATAATCTGAAAATAACTTATGAGATCAGATCTCATACTTTAGTGCGGGTCGAAGAACTTCGCAGTCGATGATTGTGTACTTGATAGGTTCCTTGAGCCATGCACTTGCCCAATCTTTACAGGTATCCACACAATGCCTGAGCTGATCCAAGACTCGTCGATCTTCCTGGGGTGCTAGCTTCTCTACAAAAATGATCTCTTGATGGCTGATCTAGTTTTTCTTCAAATTTTGAAGATAATCTCAAGTTGAAAAAGAAATGAAGGTAAAAGAAGAAGCAGTAGAGTGCAGACTTCTTCCTTGGAGTCCCACGCCTAGAACCAAAAGAATCTCTCTTTTAAACCTCAAGGAGATGTTGCCAAGAACTCCCTCTCTCTCTCTCTAGTGGTCGGCCAAGGGGTGGATGGTTCTGAAGATCATCCTGAATGCCCCAAAAGGCAGCCCCTTTTAAGGTGGTATCCAAGAGAAACTAGATAGGATCAAACTTTTGTTTCAAATTTAAATCCAATTCAAACTGAAACCAAATTTGATCTTTATCCATAAGAGAGATAGAGTAGCCGACCAAGAGGGTTTTCAGCATGAAATTCCTCACGCAAATCTGAAATTTGTGTGAGGAGAGAAGGCCCAAGGGAAAGGGGTTGGCGCATGGATAGAGTCCTTCACAATGGGGACTCTAGGATTTCAATTGAACTCAAACTAAATCTAATTTAGTTTAGACCCAAGTACCTAATTGAACATAATCTAATTAGATTCCTAATCAGATTAAATCTAATCCAATTAAGATTTAATTGAGTACAAATTCTGATCAAATCAAAAATTGAATCCCTTGTAATTGAGTTATCTCATAACTCAATCAAACCAAACCCAATTAAAGTCAAACTGAATCTAATTCAATTAGACTTAATCTAGAACTCATTGCTTAATTAAATTGAGCCAATTAGCAGTCAAATTATTAATTAATCCTTCTATAACGTTAGTATTAGGTTAATCATCAATCGTATTGATAATTATACCTCTAACGATTCACAATCTCAATCAGCCATCAGATCAGATAGAAATCTTTTTTGTGTGTGACCTCGTAGGTTCTATTATACATGGTAGTAAGATATATTATAATATCTATCATAATATCATCGAAACTTCTTTCGATGAATTGGAATAATTCTAACATTGTCCATTGAGAATCATCGATATGTTGGTACTACTCTGATATCAATTGACGTTCAGGATTGTTTGATGTTGTTGAGGCTGAAGGAAAAGTGGGACGTGCCTCCTTCCTCCTCGCTTAGAGGTGCACCCCCTAGGGCACCTTGGCATGTAAAGAAATCAGAGAGAGAGAGAGATGTGGGAGAAAATGGTGATCTATTAGATTTCTCACTTCCACACCCTAGGGTTTATAATATACATGTATATATATACCTGTACATGAACCAAAATCTTAATTCATAAAAAATTTTCTAGGCTAATCCAATCCGAATGCACTCGTTCAAACCCATGTACATCCATGGTTTGATCATGCACTCAATCTCATGGATCCAAACCTGGTCCAAACACTGAGTATTCCCCATGAGACCTACAAACCAGGGCCTCATAACCATGGAGGGCTGAATCTCCACCCTAGAACTAAATTGATCCTAGCCTTAGGACCACACCTATCCTAGTCTTTCGGAGATAACATCCTGACTCCTCTAGTAGCCTTCGAAGGCTTGGAAGCACCATTAATCCTAACAATCTCCATCTTGGTGCCCCCAAGTCTTGGCAAATCCTGCATGAACCATTTGCACCATCCTACTGCATCTAGAGTTGATACCGTTCCATTGAAGCCACCTCACTTTCCAAGCTGCAATACTGACCTGTGCTCCATGGCTCCTGAGACTCGTGCTCCACCACACTCCTTGGCTTCGAACTGATGTCCTCCTACTCTGACCCTATGGCTGTAACTCCAACCTATGCTCCGCAGTGCACCCAGACAGCTCACTGTACAAACTCTAACACCTCTGTCAATCTTCTTTAACTGTTGTGCATCCTTGAAGACCTCTGGGATGATCGTCTCCACAACTGTAGCCAGCACCATCCTGAATTATGAGATCCCTTCTACTTAGCATCTGCATCATCTTTCCTGGACTTTCCTGAAGAATCTACCGCATTTCTACACTAGCACATGCTGTACCATCTAACATGATCTTCTCAGAACTACGCCTGTCTACCTGCACGTGCTGCTCCACCTGGAACTATATATCACTAACACTAGTGCTAGGATATCGATCCTCCCGCATCTTTCCACTATCATGCTAAATTTTTTTCTCCACTTATGAAGCCACTATTTCGGAGCTCCACTTGTGAAGCCACCACTCCGGAGCTCCACTTGTGAAGCCACCTCTCTAGAGTTCCACTTATGAAGCCACTATTTTGAAACTCCACTTGATCTAAAGTCTATCTGATGCCGTAGAAGAATCTGACTCGATCACTGAGTCATCCGAGGTCAATCACTCAATGCTGCACTGCTGAGCCTGCCGCTGCACCTCGATCACCATTACTACTCTTTCAGACCCTCCGTACTCTGCAGACCCCTCCGAAGCCATCTCGGATACCTTCGCAAGCCATGGGCACCTCCAAAATATACAGAAACTCATCCAACTCTTCTGAATCTAGTGATTGAATCCTAAAGAATTCCATCCTAGCACTTCTCCTCTTCTGCCCCTGCACCAAGCATCGCTTCAGTTGCACCTAGAGGAAATATAGCTCAAATTCTATCCTAGATTTAGACCCACCTATCTCATCTCGAGGCTCCTGAGACTCCCTGACTCTTCTTGAGACTTACTTTTGATCTTTTTGAGATGCCTTCTGATACTCTCCGCTGAAATACCTCCCTCGATTGCTGCATCGTTGAGCCTCTCTCAATTTCGTGCCTCTAGAAAAGCGCTACTGCTGCACTTTAGTGCTTCCTATCTTATCTCGATACCATTTTCTTATGGATATCTGGGTCCTCTCTTACTGTACATAAAATATCCTCCACTGAACCGTGACTCTTCCTGGTGCTCCTATAGAAGAAACCTGATCCAAGATACTTTCGACTGCCTGAGATCTTCTGATGCTCCCTGAGACCTCCTGGTCTTTCTAAGACCTGCTTTCGATCTTTCTGAGAAGTTCTTAATACTCTTTACTGAGATACCCTCCTCAATTGCTGCACCACCGAGCCTCTCTCAGTTTTTGTGCCTCCAGGATAGTGCTACTACAGCACTCCAGTGCTTCCTACCTGATCTCTGTACTGCTCTATAGCCATTCAGTCCTAACCTACTGGATCTTCATAGATCATCCATCTCCATCATCCTCAAGGCTCCAACCGGTTGCACCATTGAATACACCCTAACTATTTTTTACAGCCTTCCACCAGACTGAATAGTTGCTTCTTTAGCTTCACCTCGATCCTGAGTCCTTGAGTAACCTCTCCTCTAACACGCCAAACAAAATCACCAATAGCCTAGCCTTTGCATATTTGTATTTTTAATACCATGCGAAGGTGCATCCAAAAGAACAACCATGAAATAGTGAGAAAATCAAAAATAAAAAAAACTCAATCCAAATCACCTTCGATTTTTCCTTTTATTTTTCTCCTAGAATCTTCCAGGCTTTTCTTTCTTCGGCTCCTTCTCCTCCCATCCAAAAATAGAACAGGCCATCGGCCACTTACCTCCATGGATGCCAGCTGACCATCCACATGATCATCGAATCTAGGCATAGCCACTGGATCTGAGTGCCACCACCATTGGATCACCACTGCTGCGGCTCCTTCGATCATCATCCCATCTAAAATCGAGCTGGACCACCTGCCACCATGGAACACCACCATTGGCCAGCCAATCCCATGTGACTATCGTTGATCACCTTCGGCTGCTTGATCGCCGTCGGATCTGGGCGTGCCACCATCGGATCTAGGTGTGCCATCGCTGCTAGATCTAGGCTCATGCATTGGGAGGAAGAATAGAGGCCCTACGCCTCCTTGTCGACTCCACTTCTCTTGCCACCTCATCGGATCTGGGTGCGACCACTATCGGATTGATGCTCCATTGCCGAATCTGTGCACCTCGACTGGCTCTCCGTTGCACGTGCATCACCACCATTGGATCCAATGCCATCATGGCACCTGCAGCCATCGGACCCCATCGCCTGCACCACCACCAAAGTCGACACCACCACCTATGATGTTACTTCCCCCGGAGAAGAAGACAGCCGTGCCGCCCCCTCTCCGAATCTCTCACAGCCACCTCCCTCTAGATCTCGTGTGTTTTTCCCACGAGCACCACCGCTGACCATCGATTGCTTGTGGGATCCACCTTTGCACACCATGATCGACCACCTGGTCATCAAAAATTGCCTCCACATGCTGGTTCACGATGGCTAAGCCTAGGATCGATGGCCAATCATCGGCTGCCGCCAGATCTAAGAGGAAGAAAGGGGGCATGTCGGCCCTTAAAATAATTTTTTTCTTTCGCTGCTAAATCTCCTATTCCTATGCTGGATCGCACCTTCATGCCTCCTCATCAAGATGGTTCTAATACCAATTATTGGATCCTGGTATCATTCTAATACCAATTGACATGCAGGATTGCTTGACGTTGTTAAGGTTGAAGGAAGAGTGGGGCATGCCTCCTTCCTCCTCACATGGAGGCACGTCTGTTAGATAGGTGTGCCCTAGAAGCTAGAATTGACCGACACTTGTAATACATTTCTAGGGATAAAATTATAATTTTGACTATAAATAATAAAATAAGTTATTTTCTATCACATATGTGTATTTAGTGTCTGTGATACATCCCTTGAGTTAATGATAATGATAATTCTTATTTTCAAGAGTTGAAAATTTAAGACAAGAATTTTTATTATTAACTCATAAAAGGCTCCTGACCGTAGGATCATCATGAGGATGGTGATTGATCTGAAAGGTTAGTGTACAATTGCTTCTTCATAGTAGATGAATCTTGAGTCTACGATGTGGAGACACCGAAGCAAGAGTATAAGTACTCATTAGAGGATGAGGGCACTGAGCGTGACCACCTCGAGTAGTCATAAGGAAGCCTACCTTCTCATCGATGACTAACTCGAAGCTGCAGTGGTGTGTCTGATTCTTTGACCTGAAGTGCATCGACAGTTCACCTTGAGGTTGTTATAGTTTAACTACATCATGACTCGATCTCCTAGCTATTTGAAATCCTGAGGTATATGTTGGCTATAATATGTTCATTGTAGAAATTGGATTACACCAAAATGGAATCTATCTACCTCGATGGATGAGGAGCAGCCCTATAATGATCAAAAGAATCAAGTCCATAATCTCACGGCCATGGCAGAGAGTGAAATAATAGAAAGAGTTTCTATTAAGGTTTTCACATCGAACTTGAATCGAATGAATAAATCATATGATAGAAATTAGGGTTTGACGAGTTCACCTTAATCCTAATCTGATCGAAGCTTAAGATAGAAGAACTTAATCACACAAGTAGCTACACCAAGAGGTTCTTTTTCAATTTTGATGGGTTGCCACCATATACTACTAGATGTCACTGGTGGAATTTGGGAGTAATTAAAATGATTTAGATGATCAATCATTTCAGTTGTCTGAATCAGAAGAGTTCTGATCCATCGAAAGGAGTTTCGATGATGTCAGTGATGAAGATCACGACATATCCCATTACCATACAGAACTGAACCTAACTGGATCGCACAAATAAAGATTTGGATCTGGATATCATCAATTAGACTAATCTAGTTCAATTGACTTGAATTATATTCAATTAGGTTCAAGAAAATTATGCTAGCACACGATTGAACCTAACATTCTCCTTTTTTTATAATTAAAAGTTATCTCGACTGAGCCAAATATATTTGTGCTCACTCAGGTATATTTACTTGATCTGACTAAAATTTGTCTAGGTTAGAAAATGATTGTCTTAATTTATGAGATAAATTTGAGACAATACCTGCCATTTTTCATCACCTACTAATTTTTGTCCTTTGACTTTGGTCAAACATTGACCTTTGACCCTTGGACATCTGCCCATATGTCATTTACCCATAGGAGAGACTTATTGACCAAGTCCACCTACCATTTGGTAGGCAGATGGAGGGCGTATGCCTAGGATGGTGTGCGCCCCATGTGGATAAACACTAAAGTCCCATACGGATGGGACTCCAGGTTGCTTCTTGGATTCAAACTAAGTGACCCTTACCTATAGATTTTGACCAATCTAAGGTGCCATCTAAGGATGAATCTATAGAGCTCTCATCTGATTGGATCAGATGATGTCATCCCATCAATCAAATTTAGATCTGATTGCATGAAGCAATGCAATTGGCTGGGATGATGCAGCACTGCATGGCGCAGCAGGGTCTATAAATAAACCCTATCTACGCCCAACCTTAAAAAGAGTTCCTCTTAGCCCATGCCCCAAGGCTACCCCTCTCCCTCTTCCATGCGATCTTCTGATCCTCTCTCTCCTCTCCACGCCCAAGAATGTTGGGCTTCAGTTTGGTGTGATCCAGGCAAGAAAAAGCTGATGAGAAAGGAAGAAGGCAGCACTACTGCAGAGACGACTTCTGATCTTCAGAAGAAGTTTTGAAGATCCTCCAAATCAGATCCAGATCTGATTTTTGAAGACATGATAAAGAAGAAGAAGATCTTTAGATCCAGTTCGAGTGAATATCGGTAGAGGTCAGACGCTTGCGTGGCTAGATCCAGAAGCTTAGGCAATCAGCAGGATCATCAAAAGGTAATCGGATTACCCAGCAAACAAGGTAACATTAATTTAGATTTAATTTAATTTAATTTTTTTATTTATCAGATCATAAAATTAGATTTAAAAAGTGTCAGATCTGATTTGGATATAAGAGAAAATTTTTGAAATATGCCTCTCGATCCAATCAGATTTGAACGAACTTGATCCAAAAAATCAGAATTTTCCCTTCAACTGGTATCAGAGCCAGGTTGCATAAAATTTATTTAGATATAATTTAATTTGATAAATTAGTGATTTCAAATATCACATGAGATATGATTAAATTTGAAATTAAAAAATTAAAAAAATTATAATTAATTAATCTAGATTTAAAATGTATGAGATACATTACTAGATTAGGAATAGAATTATTCTATGTGTAGTCTAGTATAATCATAATTTTTATTTAATTAATTATAATTTTAAAATTTATTTATTTACTATTTTTTAATCTTATAAATATTATAATCAGATCTAAAAATTTAAAAAAAAATTAAGTTTAATTTGTTCATATGAGATATGATAGTTGCATGTTTAGACTAGTTATAAAATAGTTCTACAAAAGGTCTAGATTAAATTTTATTTGATGTGATCAAATTTAAATTTAATTTTTTAGATCATTATGAGATAATTTAGATCTAGAAAACATGCATGATATGATGTATGCAAAAATATATTTTAATTTGATCAATTTTTATATGAGATATATGCTTAGATCTAATTAGTTTTGTAGATTAGTTGTATTTCTGATTAAGGCGTTTCCCTTGGCCATCCGATCATAAGAACAAAATAGGGTTTAAAGATCCTCTCCTCTCATTTGATGGGGTGTTCTTATGATGTATAAGGGTGCTGCACGTTCGTCCTTAATCAAAAATTGAAAACTTATTTTCTACAAAATTCTAGATCTTGAAATCTTAGGATCTTATTTACATATTTTGTTTGTGAACCCTAAACTTAATTAAGAATTAAGATTATAAAAAATAAATTAGATCTAAAATTAAGAATTTCAGAAGACATATTCATAATATTAGGTTCGGGCTTGGGTAGCTTAATTAGGTCCAGCGGTTGATCAAACCGAATCAAGAGTTGGTTAGATGGGATCAACACTGCTAAAATTGACCAGCCTAATAAGATTAAGTTTGGATCAAGATCGAGTCACATGAGTGATCGATCAAGCTAAGACCTAATTAGGCTTAGTAGTTAGAGTCAGGATTGTAGGCTTATCCAATTGGTTCTGGCTCAATAATTTGGTGTCTAAGATAAGTTTGGCAGATACGATCGATTGATTTTTAATTGAGAGCTACTCGACTCGAATGCATTCTTGTTGAGTTAATGGCATATCCCTTCCACCGATCTCACTTATCTGGCAATGTTTGTTGGCTCAATTCTGGTCTGAGGTGGTCAATAATCTGAGCTAACCCATGCCACTAGGTTAGTCATAATGGTTATGACTATGTCAAGTCTAGTTTAATGAGACCTAAACCAAATCTTCCTAAGAAAAGATTAAGTCAAGGTCTTCCACCATTATAGATATGCAGGCCCTTTTCGGGGTTGATTGTTCTCGGCTGGTTATAGTGGCTCAGTTGAAGAAAAATCCTGATTTCCTAGACCAAGTTCATTCAGATCTGATAGGATCAAGAGATATATTTTAAATTTTTTTTTCTTTGATCCTAATCAGATTTAAGATGTTTCAGATCTGATCCTTATTATTTTAATAATAAAAATAAAATTTAAATAAATTAAATTAAATTAAATTTATCTTGAGGTGGATAATCCTATTATCTACTGATGATCCTGTATACAGTGGAAGATTCTGGATCTAGCCATGCAAATGTCTGGCCTCTATCGGTATCTACTCAGGCTAGACCTGGAGATCCTCTTCTTCTCTATCACATCTCCAAAAATCAGATCTAGATTTGATCTGGAGGATCTTCAAAACTTCTTTCGAAGATTAGCAGTTGTCCTTTGCAGCAGCGCAGCCTTCTAGCTTTCAGTCATCTTTCTCTTGTCTGGATTGCACCAACCAAGAATCCAAACACTTTGGACATGGAGAGGAGAGGGAGAAGGTGGGTTTGGCATGGAGAAAGAGAGGGAGAAGCAGCCTTGGGGTGTGGAGAATTGTGATGTCTTTCAATGCACAATCTGAGTTGGGTGCAGGGTCTTATTTATAGACTATCTGTGATCCAACTCCTCTTCTTCCAATCAATCATAACTCTTTATGAAATCAGATCTAAATTTGATTGGTGGGAATAGAGTCCCCTAGATTCCTCCTTAGAGGGTGCCTAAGATCAGTCAAAGTTGGTTCTTAGGAGAACTCTAATCAGAATCCAAAAAGAAGATGGAGTCCCTATCCAAAAGGGACTCCTTGGCATGTGCCCTCCTCCTTGCCAGGTTCTGACAGGGGGATGGCCCCCACCAGCTCTCCAATAGGTGCATGACACATGGACAATAGTCAAAGTATCAATGGTCAACATTTGACCGATCAAAGATCAACTTTTGACCAAAGTCAAAGAATGAGAAATGGTAGGTGACCAAAAATGGTAGGTAATGTCTTACAAAATAAGACAACCCTTCTCTAACCTGGACAAGCTCCAGTCAGACCAGGTGAAGGCCTCTGAATGAGCATAAACTTTTTTGGCTCAGTCAGAACAACTTATTTATGACAGCAAAAGAAGAACGTTAGGTTCAATCGAGTGCTAGCACGATTTCCTTAAACCTAATTGAATCTCATTCAGATCAATTGAACTAGATCAGTTTAATTGATGATCACCAGATTCAAACCTATATTTGTATGATCCAGTTAGATTCAATTCTGTATGGCAATGGGATATGTCATGATCTCTATCATTGACATCATCGAAACTTCTTTCGATGGATCAAAACTCTTTTGATTCGAACAGCTAGAATGATCGATCATCTAAATCATTCTAATTGCTCCCAAAATCCACCAGTGATACCTAGCAGTATATGGTGGCAACCCATCAGAGCTGAATGCAAACCTCTTGGTGCAGCTACCTGTGTGATTAAGCTCTTCTATCTTGAACCTCGATCATGTTAGGGTTAAGGTGAACTCGTCAAACCCTAGTTTCTGTCATATGATGTAATCATTTGATTCAAGTTCGATGTGAAAACCTAAATAGAAACTCTTTCTATTATTTCACTCTGCCATGGCCATGGACTTCAGAACTTGATTCTTATGATTATCATAGGGCTGCTCCTCTACCACCGAGGTAGATAGATTCCATCTTGATGCTATCTAGTTCCTACAATGAACATGTTACAGCCAACATACACCTCAGGATTCTGAATGGCTAGGAGACCGAGCAATGGTGTAGTCAAACTATAACACCCTCAAGGTAAACTGCCAATGCACCTCAGGTCAAAGAACCAAACACACCACTGCAGCATCGAGTCAGTCATTGACGAGAAGATAGACTTCCTAATGACTACTTGAGGTGGTCACGCTCAGTGCCCTCGTTCTCTAACGAGTATCTATACTCTCGCTTCGGTGTCTCTAAACCGTAAACTTAAGACTCATCTACTAAAGAGAAGCGATTATATATGAACCTTCCGGATCAATCACCATCCTCGTGATGATGCTATGGTCGGGAGCATTTTATGAGTTAATAATGATTATTCATGTCTTAAATTTTCAACTCTTGAAAATATGAATTATCATTACCATTAACTCAAAGGATATATCACAGATACTAAATACACTTATGTGATAGAAAATAATCCATTTTATTGATTATAGTCAAAATTATAATTTTGCTCCTAGAAGTGTATTACAAGTGTCAGCCAATTCTGGCTTCTAGGGCACATATATCTAACATCAGTTGTACCGAAAAGATGCAACCATGTCTATTAGGCATTGGATGCTACAGGCTGAAGGATGGATTGGGCTCAATATTTTGGATACGATGAGAGACTCTGTTAGAAATCCAATCTATGCAAATAGTGGGTCTGACTTAACTAAGGAGTGGATCAATATTCCGAACATGGTGAGATTCATGAATTAGAGACCAAGTTAGGATGCACCATGATTAAAGAATCATTGAATAAGAGTTGTTCACTCATTGCCTAATCCATCATCAATAACTATTAGGTGAGGTGATGAGTAAGTCGGTGGGACTGCACCATCCACTAGAAATCAGTAATCATAAAGATTTTTGCATTTCTACAGAGGAAGTGTAGAGATCCAAGAAAATAGTGGAAGCTAATTTATTTAAAAATAAAATTCTTAAATAAATTGATTAAGTCTTAATTACAATATCTAACTAAAAATTTTGACTCTCTACAGAAAAATGTCTGCATCCAACCCACTAGCACGTATCCTGAACACCCATAGACTGATCGGATCAAATTATAAGGATTGGCTCCAGAACTTTAAAATCATTTTGGATTTTGAGAAATTAACTCATGTATTGGATCAGGACCCTTCCACCTTACCAGCTCGTCCATCTGCTGAGTAGGGAGTGCCTCTAAAAAAATGGATAGACGAAGATAATAAGATCAGATACTACATGTTGGGCTCGATGTCTGATGAACTTCAGTGCTAACATGAAGATATCAGGACTACCCATCAAATGTTGGCTCACCTATAGGAGATGTTTGATGAACAGAGTCGCGTAGCCAAGTATCAAGTCACTACACGACTGTTCAAGACTAAGATGCATGATGGACAGTCAGTCCAAGATCATTGTCTGATGATGATCAAGAACTTGGAAGAGCTTGAGAAGCTTGGAGTGAGGTTGGACTTTGATCTGCAGAATGATATAATTCTGCAATCCTTAACTGATGCATATGGGTAGTTCATCATGAACTACCGTATGCGTAAACTTCAAAATTTCTTGGCTGAACTTATGAACATGCTGGTCACTGCTGAGCTTTTTATGAAGGTTCTAAAGGCTCAGTGCTTGCTATGAAATGGACTTCTTCCAAGAGAAAGTCTTTTAGAAAGAAGAAGAAGTCTACAAAAAGGCAGAAGGTGGAAGGATGAAAGAAGAAGAAGGCAGAGCCGAAGAAGAAGGTCGCTGAGAAAGAAAATTATTTCCATTGCAACAATGACAACCACTGAAAGTGGAACTGCCCTACTTACCTTGCCACCCTAAAGAAGAAGGAGGCAAGTCCTTCTGGAGGTATGCTCATTATTGAGTCTAATCTTATGGTTTCTTCTACATCCAGTTGGGTGCTTGACTCTGATTCTAGTGCTCACTTATGCACTTCTATGCAGAGTCTTGAGGATAGCAGGAGGCTGAGGGATGGTGAGATGATCCTACGTGTCAAAAATGGAGCAAGAGTTGCTACCATGGCCGTGGAAATATATCCTCTTCGACTATCATTTGGTTTAGACTTAGTATTAAAAGAATATTATTATGTGCCTACAGTAAGCAGAAATTTGATTTCCATTTCTTGCCTTGCATTAGAAGGCTATGTAATTAGTTTTCTTAAGGACCATTGTAACATTCTTTATGAAAAAAATAAAATTACAAGTGGTTTCCTTATTAATGGTCTTTATCAGTTACATGTTGATGTATTTATTTTTAATTTCGAGCAAAATGTGAATATCATAAAATCAAAATGAGCTAGGGATAGTCTAAACGATAGGTATCTATGGCACCTAAGGCTAGGTCATATAGTAGAAGATAGGATTAACAAATTGGAGAAAAATGGGCTATTGAGTTCATTGACTTTCGAGTCATATCCAATTTGTGAATCTTGTCTTCATGGCAAAATGACTAAACTTCCTTTTGTAGGATATGGGGAAAGGACCATGAATCTTCTTGCTTAGCACATACTGATGTGTGCGGCCCATTTGATGTGCCAGCTAGAGGCAACTTTATCTACTTCATAACCTTTACCGATGATTTGTCTAGGTATGGGTATGTGTATCTTTTGAGACACAAGTCTGAAGCTTTTGAAAAGTTCAAAGAATTCAGACATGAAGTACAAAAGCAAACAGAAAAATCCATTAAGATTCTTCGATCAGATCGAGGAGGTGAATACTTTAGTTTGAAATTCCTGGACTATCTTAAGAAAAATGGCATAGTCTCTTAATGGACTCCACCTAGAATACCTCAACTCAATAGAATTTCAGAACGGAGGAATCGGACCCTATTAGATATGGTTCGATCCATGATGAGTTTCACAGACCTTCTTGATTTTCTTTGGAGACACTATTTGTTATCTACAATATACTTATTGAATAGGATTTCTTCTAAAACCGTTTCTACCACACCGTATGAGATATGGCATGGTAAGAAACCAAGTCTAAGTCATCTCAGAATTTGGGGTTGTCCGGCTCATGTCAAGAGACAACAAGCGGATAAGTTAGACTTTAGGATTCATAGGATATCCTAAAGAATCCTTAGGATATTATTTCTATATTCCAGAAGATCATAATATTTTTGTGAGTCAACATACCATCTTTCTTGAAAAATAGTTTATTCAAGATAGCGGCACTGAAAAGTAGATCAAGCTCGAGGAGAATGTCTTACATGAGCAACAAGCTAAGGACCAAATGGAACCAAATCAGATTAAGCCAATCCATTCACTACCTCCTCCACCTCATAGATCGAAAAGAATTTTTCGACCCTCTGAGAGGTACTTAGGTACTATTTCAGAGGATGTAGAGAAAATATTTCTCATAGGTAATGGGGTTCATGGTGATGACTCCAAAACCTATAATGAGGCGATATCAGATATCGACTCCAAAAAATAGTTAGAGGTAATGAAGTTAGAAATTGACTCGATGCACTCAAACCAAGTCTGGACCTTGGTAGATCCACCAGAAGGTATAGTACCTATTGGATGTAAATGGATCTATAAGAGAAAGATTGGTACAGATGAGAATGTAGAGACATTCAAGGCTAGATTAGTGGCAAAAGGTTATAGTCAGCGTGAAAGCATTGACTATCAGGATATCTTTTCACCAATAGCTATGTTAAAATTTATTCGCACATTGCTTGTTGTTGCAGCCTATTTCGATTATGAAATATAGCAAATGGACATAAAAACGGCATTCTTGAATGGATATCTTGAGGAAGATATCTATATGGAACAACCACTAGGTTTCATATCCAGTGATGATGATCATAAGGTATGCAAATTGCAAAGATCCATATATGGACTTAAGCAAGCATCTCAGAGCTGGAACACTCATTTTAATGATGTGATCAAACTATTTCGTTTCATCAAGAACGAGGAGGAGCCATGTATCTTCAAAAAGGTCAGTGGGAGTACTGTTGTCTTTCTCGTATTGTATGTGGATGACATCCTCCTTATTGGGAATGATGTTCCCATGTTGATCATAGTTAAAATGTAGTTATCTAAAGAATTCTTTATGAAAGACCTAGGAGAAGCATCCTTTATTCTAGAAATTAAGGTCTATAGAGATAGACCGAATAAGATGCTAGAACTTTCACAGAAGATGTACATAGAGGAAGTGCTAAAGAGGTTTAGCATGAAAAACTCTAAGAGGGGTTTAGTATCTTTCAGACATGGCATTCATCTTTTCAAGAAGATGTGCCCTAGTACACCTGAGGAAATAGAATGCATGAGCAAGATCCCTTATGCTTCAGCAATAGAGAGCCTCATGTATGCCATGTTATGTACATGACCTGATATAGCCCATGCTGTGAGTGTCACGAGCAAATATCAGTCGAATCAAGATGAAGAACACCGAACTTCTGTGAAATGTATCCTTAAGTACTTAAGAAGAACTAAAGATATGTTGTTGGTCTTTGGTAATGGAGAACTCCAAGTCTCGGGGTATATAGACTCGGATTTCATGTCCGATGTAGATGATCGAAAGTCGACATCTTGAAGTCAATTTGTGTGTAATGGTGTAGGTGTCGGTTGGAAAAATTCCAAGCAGACAGTGATAGCAGATTCCACCATGGAAGTAGAATACATCGCTGTGTCAGAAGCTGCAAAGAAGGCATTCTGGTATAAGAAGTTTGTTGTAGAGATCGGAGTGATGCCATTAGATACCATTCCTCTGTACTGTGACAACAATGGAGCCATAGCCCTTGCTAAGGAGCCGAGGTCTCACCAAAAGTCTAAGTATATCGAGCGGTGATACCATCTCATCCACGATTACCTCGAGAAGGGTTACGTCGAGGTCAAGAGAGTCAACCCCACAAACCCACTTACAAAGCCATTGGACCAACAGAAGATCGAAGCCCACCTTGAGAAGATGGGACTTAGAATTGTAGCCAATTGGCTTTAGATCAAGTGGGAGTTTGTAGATATGTGTGTCCTAGAAGCCAAAATTGGCTGACACTTATAATACACTTCTAGGGGCAAAATTATAATTTTAACTATAAATAATAAAATAGATTATTTTCTATCACATATGTATATTTAGTGTCTGTGATACATCCCTTGAGTTAATAGTAATGATAATTCTTATTTTTAAGAGTTGAAAATTTAAGACAAGAATTTTCATTATTAACTCATAAAAGGCACCTGACCGTAGGATCATCATGAGGATGGTGATTGATCTGAAAGGTTAGTGTACAATCGCTTCTTCATAGTAGATGAGTATTGAGTCTATGGTGTGGAGACACCAAAGCAAAAGTATAGATACTCATTAAAGAATGAGAGCATTGAGCGTGACCACCTCGAGTAGTCATAAGGAAGCCTACCTTCTCATCGATGACTGACTCGAAGCTATAGTGGTGTGTCTGGTTCTTTGACCCGAGGTGCATCGGTAGTTCACCTTGAGGGTGTTATAGTTTGACTACACCATGACTCGGTCTCCTAGTCATTTGGAATCCTGAGGTGTATGTTGTCTATAGCATGTTCATTGTAGGAATTGGATTGCACCAAGATGGAATCTATCTATCACAGTAGATGAGAAGCAGTCCTATGATGATCATGAGAATCAAGTCTATAAGCGCATGGCCATGGCAGAGAGTAAAATAATAGAAAGAGTTTCTATTAAGATTTTCATATCGGACTTGAATCGAATGATTAAATCATATGATAGAAATTACGGTTTGACGAGTTCACTTTAACCCTAATCTGATCGGAACTCAAGATAGAAGAACTTAATCACATAAGTAGCTGCATTGAGAGATTTTTTATCAATTTTTATGGGTTGCCACCATATACTGCTAGGTATCACTGGTGGATTTTGAGAGCAATTAGAATGATTTAGATGATCGATCATTCCAGTTGTCTGAATCAGAAGAGTTCTGATCCATCGAAAGGAGTTTCAATGATGTCGATGATGGAGATCATGATATATCCCATTACCATACAAAACTGAACCTAACTAGATTACACAAACAAGAATTTGGATCTGGATATCATCAATTAGACTAATCCAGTTCAATTGATTTGAATTAGATTTAATTTGGTTCAAAAAAATCATGCTAGCACATGATTGAATCTAACATTCTCCTTTCTCTATCATTAAAAGTTGTCTCAACTGAGCCAAATATATTTGTGCTCTCTCAGATATATTTGCTTGGTCTTACTAGAACTTGTCTAGGTCAGAGAATGATTATCTTAATTTATAAGATAAATTTGAGACAACACCTGCCATTTTTCGTCATCTGCTAATTCTTGTACTTTGACTTTGGTCAAACGTTGACCTTTGACCCTTGGACATCTGCCCATGTGTCATGCACCCATAGGAGAGACTTATTGACAAAGTCCATCTACCATTTGGTAGGCAGACGGAGGGTGCATGCCTAGGATGGCGTGCGCCCCATGTGGATAAACACTGGAGTCCCATACGGATGGGACTCCAGGTTGCTTCTTAGATTCAAACTAGGTGACCCTTACCTATAGACTTTGACCAGTCTAAGGTGCCATCTAAGGATGAATCTTTGGGTTTCTCATTTGATTGGATTAGGTGATGTCATCCCATCAATCAAATTTAGATCTGATTGTATGAAGCAATGCGATTGGCTGGGATGATGCAGCACTGCATGGCGCAGCAGGGTCTATAAATAAACCCTATCTGCGCCCAACCTTAAAGAGAGTTCCTCTTAGCCCATGCCCCAAGGCTTCCCCTCTCCTTCTTCCATGCCATCTTCTGACCCTCTCTCTCCTCTCCACACCCAAGGAAGTTGGGCTTCAGTTTGGTGCGATCCAGGCAAGAAAAAGCTAACGAGAAAGGAAGAAGGCAACACTGCTGTAGAGACGACTGCTGATCTTCAGAAGGAGTTTTGAAGATCCTCTAAATTAGATCCAGATCTAATTTTTAGAGATGTGATAAAGAAGGAGAAGATCTCTAGATCCAACCTGAGTAGATACCGATAGAGGCCAAGCGCTTGCGTGGCTAGATCCAGAACCTTAGGCAATCAACAGGATCATCAAAGAATAATTGAATTACCCAGCAAATAAGGTAACATTAATTTAGATTTAATTTAATTTAATTTTTTTATTTATCATATATAAAATTAGATCTGAAAAGTATCAGATCTAATTTAGATCTAAGAAAAAATTTTTGAAATATGCCTCTCGATCCAATTAGATTTGAATAAACCTGACCCGGGAAATCAGAATTTTTCCTTCAGTATCCCCTAGGACACCTTGGCATGTGAAGAAACCAGAGAGAGATATGGAAGAAAATGGTGATCTGTTAGATTTCTCACTTCCACACCCTATGGTTTATGTTAGATATGTGTGCCCTAAAAGCTAGAATTGGCTAACACTTGTAATACACATCTAAGGACAAAATTATAATTTTGACTATAAATAATAAAATAGATTATTTTCTATCATAGTATGTATTTGAAAGTGTTTGTGATACATTTCTTGAGTTAATGGTAATAATAGTTCATATTTTTAAGAGTTAAAAATTTAAGATATGAATTTTTATTATTAACTCATAAAATGCTTTCGACTATAGGATCATCATGAGGATGGTGATTGATCCAAAACATTGGTATACGATCACTTCTTTAGGAAAGATAAATCTTGAGTCTACGGTATAGAGGCATCGAAGCGAGAGTATAGGTACTCGTTAGAGAATGAGGGAACTAAGCATGACCACCTCAAGCAGTCATCAGGAAGTCTACCTTCTCGTCAATGGCTGGCTCGAAGCTGTAGTGGTGTATCTGGTTCTTTGACCTGAGGTGTATCGGTAGTACACCTTGAGGGTGTTATAGTTTGACTACACCATAACTCAATCTCCTAGCCATTCAAAACTCTAAGGTGCATGTTGGCTATAGCATGTTCATTGTAGGAATTGGATTGCACCAATAGAAGATCTATCTACCTCGGTAGATGAGAAGCAGTCCTATGAAGATCATGAGAATCAAGTTCATAAGCCCATGGCCATGGTAGAGTAAAATTATAGAAAGAGTTTCTATTAGGATTTTCACATTGGACTTGAATCGAATGATTAACTCATATGACGAAAATTAGAGTTTGACGAGATCACCTTAACCCTAATCTAATGGGGGCTCAAGATGGAAGAACTTAATCACATAGGTAACTGCACCAAGAGGTTCATTTTCAGCTCTAATGGGTTGCCACCATATGTTCCTTGGTGTCACTAGCAGATTTTGGGAGTAATTAGAATGATTTGGATGATCGATCATACTAGTTGTCTGAATCAGAAAAGTTTTGATCCATCGTAAGGTGTTTCGATGATGTCGATGATAGAGATCATGACTTATCATATTACCATACAGAACTGAACCTAATTGGATCACGCAAATAAGGGTTTCGATCTAGATGTCATCAATTAGACTAACCTAGTTCAATTGATTTGAATAAGATTCAATTAGGTTCAAGAAAATTGTGCTAGCACACGATTAAGCCTAATGTTCTCCTTCAACAATCATTAAGAGTTGTCTCGACTGAGCCAAATATGTTTGGACTCACTCAGAAATCTTTACATGGTCTGACTAGAGCTTGTCCAAATCAGAAAAAGGTTGTCTTAATTTATAAGATAAATTTGAGACAACACCTACCATTTTCCATCATCTGCTAAACATTGTCTTTGGACTTTGGTCAAATATTGATCTTTGATACCTAGACATCTGCCCATATATCATGCACCCATAAGAGAGAGCTTTGATCCTTGTCCACCTACTAAATAGCAAAAAGGCAAGGGGTGCATGCCTAGGGAGGTGTGCGCCTAAAGTGGATAAGGATTGGAATTCCATACAGATGGGATTCCAGTTGCTTCATGCATTTAACTTGGGTGGCACCAAAGAGTCATCTTTAACCAGTCTTGGCACCACCTAAGGAGGTTTGTGAGGGACTCTAATTTGATTGAATCAGATGATGTCATTCCATCAATCAGATTTACATCTGATTGTACGAAGAGCCATGATTGATCGGGATGATGTGGCACTGCATGGCGCAGTAGGGTCTATATAAACCCTATCTGCACCTAGGATTTTGATCCTCTATCCTTTGCCCATGCCACAAGGCTTCTCTCTCTCCCTCTCCATGTCATTTTTAGATCCTCTCTCTCTTCTCCATGCCTAAGAAGCTTTGGGCTCGAGTTTGGTATGATCCAAGCAAGTGAAAGGCGACAAGAAAGAAGAAGGTAGCACTACTGTAAGAGACAACACCCGATCTTCAAAAGGTATTTTGAAGACCTTCGAGATTTTATCCAAATTTGATCTTTGGAGTACAGATAAAGAAGAAGAAGATCTCCACATCTTATCTAAGTAGATATCGATAGAGCTCAGACGCTTGCGTGGCTACATCCAAAACCTTAGGCAAACATCGAGATCATCATAGGGTAATAGGATTACCCATAATAAGATATAATTAAATTAGATTTAATTTAATTTATTTTTATTTTTATTTTTATTTTATTAGATTGATAAAATTAGATTTGAAGAGTCTCAAATCTAATTTGGATCTATGAGAAAAATTTTTGAAATATCTCTCTTGATCAAATCAGATCTGAACGAACCTAATCTGAAAATAGAGTTTTTCCTTCAACTGGTATCAGAGCCAGGTTCTATAATTATTTAGATCTAATTTTAATATAATTTTGATCTAATAATTAGATGATTTTAGATGTTACATTAGATATGATTAGATCTAAAATTAAAAATTAAAAAAATTAAATAATCTAAATCTAAGATGTGTGAGATGCATGACTAGACTAGAAATAGAATTATTCTATGTATAGTCTAGGATGATCATAATTTTAATTTAATTAATTATAATTTTAGATTTATTTATTTATTATTTTTTAATATTATAAATATTATAATTAAATCTAAAAATAAAAATAAATTTATTTAATTTTTTATATGAGATATGGTAGATGCTTGTTTGGACTAGTTGTAAAATAGTTCTACAAAGTTATCTTGAATAAATTTAATTTGATATGATCAAATTTAAATTTTATTTTATAGATATTTATGAGATAATTTAGATCAAAAAATATGCATGAGATGTATGCAAAACATATTTTTAAGTTAGATCAATTTTATATATGTGATATATATAGATCTAACCAATTTTATAGATTCATTATATTTTTGATTAAGGTGTTCTTCTTGGTCATTCGATCATAAGAATGAAGTAGGGTTTAAACACCCTCTCTTCCCATTCGATGGGGTATTCTTATGATGTGTAGGGATGCTGCACGTTCCTCCTTAATCGAAAATCAAAAACTTATTTTCTGCAAAATCCTAGATCCTAAAATCCCAGAATCTTATTTACATATTTTGTTTATGAACCCTAAACTTAATTAAGAATTAAGATTATGAAATATATTAGATCTAAATTTAAAAATTTTTAGATCTAAGACATATTCATAAAATTAGATTCAGATTTGGATAGCTCAATTAGGTCTAGCGGTTGATCAAATCGAATCAAGAGTTGGTTAGATGGGATCAAGAGTGCTTAAATTGATCAGTCTAATAGAATTAAGTCTAGGTCAAGATCGAGAAACATAAGTGATCGATCAAGTTAAGACCTAATTAAGCTTAGTTGTTAGAGTCTGGATTGTAGGCTAACCCGATTGGTTATGGCTCAATAATTTGATGTCTAAGATAAGTTTGGTAGATATGATCGACTAATTTTTAATTGAGAGCTACTCGACTCGAATGCATTCTTATCGAGTTAATGGCATATCCCTTCCACCGATCTCACTTATCTGACCATATTTGTCAGCTCAGTCCTAATCTGAGATGGCTAATAATCTGAGCTAACCCATGACACTAGGTTAGTCATAATGGTTATGACTATGTCAAGTCAAGTTTAAAGAGACCTAAATCAAATCTTTCTAAGAAAAGATTAAGTCTAAGATCTTCCACCATTGTAGAGTGCGGGCCCTTTCCAAAATTGATTATTCTTGATTGGTCACAGTGGTTCAGTTGCACCGAAAAGATGCAACCATGTCTATTAGGCATTGGATGCTATGGGCTGGAGGATGGATTGGACTCAATATTTTTGATACGGTGACAGACCCAATTAGAAATTCAATCTACTCAAATGATGGGTCTGACTTAACTAAGAAGTGGATCAATATTCTGGGCATGGTGAGATTCATGAATTAGAGACCAAACCTTGGTGCACCATGATTAGAAAATCATTGGATAAGAGTTGTTCACTCATTGGCTAACCCATGTCCAATAACTATTAGATGAGGTGATGAGTCAATTGGTGGGACTGCACCACCCACTAGAAATCATTAATCATGGAGATTTTTGCATCTTTATAGAGAAAGTGTAGGGACTCACGAAAATAGTGGAAGCTAATTTATTTAAAAATCAAACCCCTAAATAAATTATTCAAGTCTTAATTATAAAATCTAACTAGAAACTTTGACTCTCTATAGGAAAAGAATAATGTCTGCATCCAACCCACTAGCCCATATCTTGGACACCCATAGACTGATCGGACTCAATTATAAGGATTGGCTTTAGAACTTCAAAATTATTTTGAGTTCTGAGAAGTTAACTCATGTATTGGACCAAGATCCCCCCACCTTACCAGTCCATCGGTCCACTGAATAGAGAGTGTCTCTTGATAAATGGATGGATGAAGATAATAAGATCAGATACTACATGTTGGGCTCGATGTCTGATGAGCTTCAGCACTAATATGAAGATATCAAGACTGTCCACCAAATATTGGCTCACCTGTAAGAGTTGTTTGGTGAACAGAGTCGTGCTGCCAAATATCAGATCACTAAACAACTATTTAAGGCTAAAATGCATGATGGACAGTCAGTCTAAGATCATTGTCTGATGATGATCAAGGACTTGGAAGAGCTTGAGAAGTTTAGAGTGAAGTTAGACTAGGATCTGCAGAATGACATAATTCTATAATCTTTGACTGATGCGTATGGGCAGTTCATCATGAACTACCATATGCATAAACTTCAGAGTACTCTGACCGAGCTTATGAACATGCTGGTTACTGTTGAGCTTTCTATGAAAGATTCTAAAGGCTCAGTACTTGCTATAGAATGGACTTCTTCCAAGAGAAAGTTTTTTGAAAAGAAAAAGAAGTCAGTGAAAAGGTAGAAGATGGAAGGTGGAAAGAAAAAGAAGGCAGAGCTGAAGAAGAAGGCCGCTAACATAGGAAAGTATTTTCATTATAATACTGACGGTCACTGAAAGTGGAACTGCCCTATATACCTAGCCACCCTGAAGAATAAGAAGGAGACATATCCTTCTGGAGGTATGCTCATTATCGAATCTAACCTTACGATTTCTTCTGCATCCAGTTGAATGCTTGACTCTAGTTCTAGTGCTCATTTGTGCACTTTCATGTAGGTCTTGAGGATAGCAGGAGGCTGAGGAATTGTGAGATGATTCTATGCATCGAAAATGGAGCAAGAGTTGCTGCTATGGCCGTGAAAACCTACCCTCTTCGACTATCATCTAGCTTAGATTTAGTACTTAGGGATTATTATCATGTGCCTGCTGCAAGTAGGCATTTAATTTCTATTTCATGTTTATCATAAGAAGGCTATTTAATTAGTTTTTTTAAGGACCATTGTAATATTCTTTATGAAAAAAATAAAATTGCAAGTGGTTTCATCATTAACGATCACTATCAGTTACATATTGATGGATCTATCTTTAATATCGAGCAAAATGTCAATGCTGTAAAATGACCTAGGGATAGTCCAAATGATAGGTATCTATGGCACCTAAGGCTAGGTCATATAGCAGAAGATAGGATTAACAAATTAGAAAAAATTGGACTATTGAGTTCGTTGACTTTCGAGTCATATCTAATTTATGAATCATGTCTTCATGGCAAAATGACTAAGCTTCCTTTTATGGGACATGGGAAAAGGGCCACAGATCTACTCGCTTTAGTACATATTGATATGTGCGGCCCATTTGATGTGCTGGCTAGAGATAATTTTATCTACTTGATGACCTTTATCAATGATTTATCTCAGTATGGGTACGTGTATCTTATGAGACACAAGTCTGAAGCTTTTAAAAAGTTTAAAAAATTTAGATATGAAGTAGGAAAGCAAACTGAAAAATCTATTAAGATTCTTCGATCAGATCGAGGAGGTGAATATCTTAGTCTGAAATTCCTTGACTATCTCAAGCAAAATGGCATAATCTCTTAATGGACTCCACCTGAAATATCTTAACTCAACAAAATTTTAGAATGGAGGAACTAGATCCTATTAGATATGGTTCGATCCATGATGAGCTTCATAGATCTTTTTGATTTTCTTTAAGGACATAGTCTGTTAACTGCTATATATTTACTGAATAGGATTCCCTCTAATATCGTTCCTACCACACCATATAAAATATGGCATGGTAAGAAACTAAGTCTGAGTCATCTTAGAATTTGGGGTTGTTCGGCTCATGTCAAAAGACAACAAGTGGACAAGTTAGATTTTAGGTCCTTTAGAGCTCGATTTATAGGATATCCTAAAGAGTCATTAGGATATTATTTCTACATTTTAGAAGATCACAATATGATTGTGAGTCAGCATGCCATTTTTCTTAAAAAATAGTTTATTCAAGATAGTGGCATTGGAAAGTAGATCAAGCTTGAGGAGAAAGTCTCACAAGAGCAACGAGCTAAGAACCCTGTGGAACCAAATTAGGTTGAGCCAAAACAATCACTACCTCCTCCACCTCATAGACTGAAAAGAATTTCTCGTGCCCCTGAGAGGTACTTAGGTACTATCTCAAAGAAAGTAGAGAAAATATTCCTCATAGGTAATGGGATTCATGGTGATGTTCCTAAAATCTATGATGAGGCGATATCAGATATCGACTCCAAGAAATGGTTAGAGGCAATAAAGTCAGAAATTGACTCAATGCACTCAAACTAAGTCTGGACCTTGGTCGATCCACCAGAAGGTATAGTACCTATTCAGTGTAAATGGATCTATAAGAAAAAGATTGGTGCAGATGGAAATATGGAGACATTCAAAGCTAGATTAGTGACAAAAGGGTATAGTCAATGCAAAGACATTGACTATCATGATATCTTTTCATGAGTAGCTATGCTAAAGTCCATCAGCACATTGCTTGCTGTTGCAGCCTATTTCGATTATGAAATATGGCAAATGGATGTGAAAATGATATTCTTAACTGGATACCTTGAGAGAGATATCTATATGGAATAGCTGCTAGGTTTCACATCCAATGATGCTAATCATAAAGTATGCAAGCTGCAAAGGTCCATATATGGACTTAAGCAAGCATCTTGGAGCTGGAATACTTGATTTAATGATGCGATCAAATTATTTGGTTTCATCAAAAATGAGGACGAACGATGTATCTTCAAAAAGGTCAGTGGGAGTGCTATTATCTTTCTCATACTGTACGTGGATGATATCCTCCTTATTGAGAATGATATTCTCATGTTGACCATAGTTAAAATATGGTTATCTAAAAAATTCTCCATGAAAGATCAAGGAGAAGCATCCTTTATTCTAGGAATTAAGGTCTATAGAAATAGACTAAATAGGATGCTAAGTCTTTCACAGAAGATGTACATAGAGGAAGTGATAAAGAGGTTTAGCATAGAAAATTCCAAGAGGGGTTTGGTATCCTTCAGACATGGCATTCATGTCTCCAAGAAGATGTGCCCTAGCACACCTGAAAAGATAGAATGCATGAGCAAGATCCCTTATGTTTTAGCAGTAGGAAGCCTCATGTATGCCATATTATGTACACGACCTGATATAGCCCATGCTGTGAGTGTCACGAGCAAATATCAATCGAATCCAGATGAAGAACACTGGACTTCTGTGAAATGTATCCTTAAGTACTTGAAAAGAACTAAGGATATATTGTTGGTTTTTGGTAATGTAGAACCCCAAGTCCAGGGGTATACAGACTTAGATTTTATGTTTGATATAGATGATCAAAAGTTGACATCTGAAAGTTTGTTTGTGTGTAATGGTGGTGCTGTCAGTTGAAAAAGTTTCAAATAGATAGTGATAGCAGATTCCACCATGAAAGCAGAATACTTCGCTGCATCAGAAGCTATGAAGGAGGTATTCTGGTACAAGAAATTTACCATAGATATTGAAGTAATGCCATCGGATGCCATTCCTCCATACTGTGATAACAATGGTGCCATAGTCCTTATGCAGGAGCCGAGGTCTTACAAAAAATCCAAGTACATCGAGTGGCGATACTATCTCATCCATAATTACCTTGAGAAGGATTATGTCGAGGTCAAGAGAGTCAACTCCATAGACAATACGGCAGACTCACTCACAAAGCCGTTGGGCTAGCAGAAGATCGAAACCCACCTTGAGAAGATGGGACTTAGATTTATAGCCAATTGGCTTTAGGTCAAGTGGGAGTTTGTTAGATATATGTGCCCTAGAAGTCAGAATTGGCTAACACTTATAATACACATCTAAGGGTAAAATTATAATTTTGACTATAAACAATAAAATGGGTTATTTTCTATCATAGTTTGTATTTGAAAGTGTCTGTGATACATCTCTTGAGTTAATGGTAATGATAGTTCATATTTTCAAGAGTTGAAAATTTAAGACATGAATTTTTATTATCAACTCATAAAATGCTTCCAACCATAAGATCATCATGAGGATGGTGATTGATCCAGAAGATTGGTGTACGATTGCTTCTTTAGGATAGATGAGTCTTGAGTCTACGATGTGGAGACACTGAAGCGAGAGTTCAGGTACTCGTTAGAGAATGAGGGCACTGAGCGTGACCACCTCGAGTAGTCATTAGGAAGTCTATCTTTTCATCAATGACTAGCTCGAAGCTACAGTGGTGTATCTGGTTCTTTGACCTGAGGTGCATCGGTAGTTTACCTTGAGAGTGTTATAGTTTGACTACACCATAACTCGATCTCCTAGCCATTCGAAATCCTGAGGTGTATGTTGGCTATAGCATGTTCATTGTAGGAATTGGATTGCACCAATAGGAGATCTATCTTCCTCGATAGATGAGGAGCAGCCCTATGATGATCACAAAAATCAAGTCCATAAGCCCATGGCCATGGCAGAGTAAAATAATAGAAAGAATTTCAATTAGGATTTTTACATTAGATTTGAATCGATTGATTAATTTATATGATAGAAATTAGGATTTGATGAGATCACCTTAACCCTAATCCGATCGGAGCTCAAGATGGAAGAACATAATCACACAGATAATTGCATCGAAAGGTTCATTTTTAGTTCTAATGGGTTGCCACCATATGCTGCTAGGTGTCACTAGTGGATTTTGGGAGCAATTAGAATAATTTGGATGATCGATCATACTAGTTGTTTGAATCAAAAAAGTTTTGATCCATCGAAAGGTGTTTCGATGATATCGATGATAGAGATCATGACATATCCCATTACCATATGGAATTAAATCTAACTGAGTCACACAAATAAGGGTTTGGATTTGGATGTCATTAATTGGACTAACCCAATTCAATTGATTTGAATAAGATTCAATTAGGTTCAAGGAAATCATGCTAGCACACAATTGAGCCTAATGTTCTCCTTTAACAATCATTAAGAGTTATCTCGATTGAGCCAAATATATTTGGGCTCACTTAAGAACCTTTATTTGATCTGACTGGAGCTTGTCCAGGTCAGCAAAGAGTTATCTTAATTTATAAGATAAATTTGAGACAACACGTGCCATTTTCCATCATCTGCTAAATCTTGTATTTGGACTTTGGTCAAATATTGATCTTTGACACTTAGACATTTGCCCATGTATCATGCACTCATAGGAGAGAGCTTTGATCCTTGTCCACCAACTAAATAGTAGAAAGGCAAGGGGCACATGCCTAGGGAGGCATGCACCCAAAGTGGATAAGGATTGGAGTCCCATACAGATGGGACTCCAATTGCTTCATGCATTCAACTTGGGTGGCACTAAAGAGTCATCTTTGACCAATCTTGGCGCCACCTAAGGAGGTTTGTGAGGGACTCTAATCTGATTGGATCAAATGATATCATCCTATCAATCAGATTTAAATCTGATTACATGAAGAGCCGTGATTGACTAGGATGATGTGGCACTGCATGGCGCAGTAGGGTCTATATAAACCCTATCTACGTCTAGGATTTTGATCCTCTACCCTTTGCCCATGCCATAAGACTTCTCTCCCTCCTCCATGCCATCTTCAAATCCTCTCTCTCTTCTCCATGCCCAAGAAGCTTTGGGCTTGAGTTTGGTGTGATCCAAGCAAGAGAAAGGCGACAAGAAAGAAGAAGGCAGCACTGCTGTAAGAGACAACACCCGATCTTTAAAAGGTATTTTGAAGACCTTCAAGATTAGATCCAGATCTGATCTTTAGAGTATAGATAAAGAAGGAAAAGATCTCCAGATCTTGCTTGAGTAGATATCGGTAGAGGCCAGGCGCTTGCATGGCTACATCCAAAATCTCAGGCAAACATCAGGATCATCACAGGATAATAGAATTACCCATAACAAGGTATAATTAAATTAGATTTAATTTAATTTATTTTTATTTTTATTTTAATAGATTGATAAATCAGATTTGAAGAGTCTCATATCTGATTTAGATCTAAGAAATTTTTTTTTGAAATATCCCTCTTGATCAAATCAAATCTGAACGAATCTGATCTGAAAATAGAGTTTTCCCTTCAGTTTATAATATACATGTATATATATACCTATATATGGATCGATACCCTAACCTGTAAAAACCTTTTTGGGCTAACCCAGTCTGAATGTGTTGACCCTGAGATTGATTTTGATGATTCTAAAATATTGAATATATTATGTATCTAATCATGTGTTTCAAGAATATGTGTAGGATTTTTTAAGTATCCAAAATGAAGAATTTATCTCAAGAATAAATCCTCTCAAGATGCCATGTCAAAATACTTAGAAGAGTAAATTCACATATATTTGGATGGCTTGGTACGAAGAAAGTATGATTGAAAGAAGAGAAATTAAAATTGAAGGAAGTAATTATGTTTAAAAGAGTTTAGGGCCAAGAAACTCAAGTTTGGAAGGTCAAACATTGAAGAAAAATAAAGTCAAAATTTTTTGAGATATCTCAGATTTTTTTTGAGAGCCCTCGAGTGGTCTGGCATAATGAAATAGTATTTTGGCACAATCTCGAGAGGTCTCGAGTTGAACTCGAGATGTCTTGTTCTTAGGAGACAGAAACTTTATTCTATGCTCTGAGAGCAAGAGATCTCATAGATTTCTCAAGAGGTCTCATGGTTCTGACGAGATGTCTCATGAAAAACTGAGAGATCTCGAAATTTGATGAGAGGTCTTGTGAAAAATCGAGAGATCTCAATCTGCACGGACAACCTTCAATGGATAGTTTTTCAATGACTATTTTTCGATCCTAATGGCTATTTCAGAGTTTCCAACAGCTAGAACTCTTACTCCAACCTTCTCTAAAGATGTTTAAAGATGGATAATCAATTGAAAAAAAAATAAGAAGAAAGAGATTAAGGGATTTAGAGAAAGAATCTTTCAGATTTTGTGTGGAACATTGAATATCCAAAGAAAAGAAAAAAGAGAGGAGTGTTGTGCATAGATTTCAGTGAGCCTTCAAAGCAATCTTCTCCTACATCTTTCACATCCTCTCAAGCATAATTTAAAGAAAGGCCAAGCTTCAATCGAGCACATTATCGGCTTGTTCTTTAGGATTTAAAAGAGCTTATACTCTATTTTTTATATTGTGCTGAAACTTTACTTGTATTTTTTAATTTCTTTACAAGTCTCTTTGGGAAAAAGAAACTTGGAGTTTAGGCCTATCTAAGCTCAGAATTAGATATTGTAGGTTTTGGTTGGTGATCCTGAAAAATCAACTGGGTTGTTAGTGAATTCAAAAAACTAATGATGTTTGATTTTGGTTGGTGCTCCTGTGAAAATCAACTAGGTTTGTTTGTGAGTCTAGAAAAATAAATATATTGTAATCAAGGATAGATTATAGTAAAATTTTTAAGAAAAGCTTGGAGAGTAGACGTAGGAGCGGATTGCTCCGAACCACTATAAATCTTTGTGTATTTGTGTTGTGCTTTTTTTTCTATCTCTCTATATACTTTGCATGCTTATAATTCATACTTTACTTTCGTAGTTTGATTTTGTTATCTTAATTTCACTGCTCATATTATATATATCTCATCCTCACCACTTAGATTAAAATCAAAGCACATAATTACATAGAGTTAAATTTGACCAAAGCTTTTATAAGAACCCTATTAACCCCCCTCTCTTGGGTTGCTACCTTTGGACAATAATTGGTATCAGAGCAGGTGCTCTATTATTGATTATTGACCTAACCATCTAGAGGTAAAGATTATGGCAATCTAAATAAAATCTTTATTTAGTGAAGGATATTCTATAGATAGACCTCTACTTTTTAATGGCTCATATTATAGTTATTGGAAAGCACGCATGCGCATCTTCACACAAGCACATGATTATCACACATCCTCAAAACATTGAAAGAGCATGATAAAGAATTGGCCCAACTTAATGCTAAGGCCATGAATAAACTTTATTGTTCCTTAGAGTTAAATGTATTTAACATAATTTTTTCATGTATTTTAGTAAAATATATATGGGAGAAATTAAAAAAAATTTATGAGGGAGCAAATCAAATAGAAGAATCAAGCTCCCAAGAAGAAAAAGAAGATCACCCCAACCTATGCCTTATGTCTTGTAAGGATGAAGAGAAGAAAAAGAAGAAGAAACAAAAGAAGAAGAATGCATCAATTAAGGGGGAGCAAAGAAAAGAAGAAAAGAATGAGAAAAAGAAAGAAAGCATCATAAATCCTTGCTTGATGGCTCAAAATGATGAGGTAAACATTGATAATTCTTCTGAATTTATATTTGATGAGCTTCAAAAAGCCTTTAGTGAACTTATGAATGAATTTAAGAAGTTATGACAAAAAAGTAGGAAGCTTAAAAAGAATAATTCTAATTTAATGAAAGAAAAGAATTCTTTAGCTAAAAAAAAGAAAATCTAATTAAATCTAAAATTTTTCTAGATAAAAAAATTCTTAAGCTTAAAAAAGAAAATGATATTTTGAAATTTTTTCTAAAAGAAAATGAAAATCTTTGAATTGAGAAGAAAGAGCTCTTGGAAGAAAATAAGAAATTAAGAAGAGAAGTTGAGGTTTTGAAATCTATAGCTGAAAAGTTTACAATTAGCTTTGAAAATCTTCAATCCTTGGTAAAATCCAATGGGGCTATTTTCAATAAAATAGAAATCGATTTTAATACTTTAAGAAAACAGCAAACTACAAAAGGTATTTTTACAAGAGCTTCCATCAAAGATCATTCCTTTAAGTGCTTTAAATATAATCAAATTGGCCAGAAGATTTTGGAATGCAGCTTTAAAAGAATTGGTCAAACCGTGATAAGACAAATTTGGGTTCCAAAAGGAACCTTAAATACTAACTCCTATGGACTCAAGATGACTTGGGTACCAAAAGTTTTGAAGTGATCTTACAGGTTTGCCAAGGATCCAATGCTCTTAAAAGAGAAAAATATCTTTATTTGGAATCCTTGGATGTCAAGATGATGGATGATGATTATTGGTATAATCTAAACTTTTTTATAAACCATCAATGATTGTTAAAATCTTTTTGATTGAATAAATCCTTTAATTAATATGCTTGCATATAAAATTTCTTGCTTGAAATACTTCTTATGTTTAATGGATTGATTTTGATGCTTGCAATAAATTCACATCATGTTATTGAATGTTTTGATTTTAAAGAATAATATTTTCTCCTATATATATCATGCTATGGATGAAATGAATTATTTTAAAATTTAGCATAATATTTTAAGTCTTTCTATATCAATTTTATAATTAATAAATTTAAATTAAAAGATGCTTATTGAATATGAATGTTTAAATTGCTAAACCAACAGGAAAAACTAATTTTTGATGTTTCTCCATAAAATGCTTAGATATTGAGATTCTCCTAAAAAGTGCATGACTTAAGTACTTGAAAATAATACACTCAATTTATACAAGATTAAGTACTTGAAGTATTAATTTGAATTATATATTAGGTTAACCCCTAAGGATTTCAAAACTTCCTAGTTGAATTGAACACATAAAACCTTCATCCAGTTTTCTCTTGATTTGATCTTATTTAAATTGATTATTAGAACCCCCCCAATTGATTTTTTTTTATGATCTGCTTGAATCTTTTGAAGATGATATCTAATAAGATGTTTCAAGAAAGTTATCATTTATCTTCAAAGCTAAACTTTTAAAATAAAATTTAGTTTTAAGTAATTGGTATCAAATAGCTCACTATTTACCATGTGTTTAATTGATTCATCTTTTGACAAAAAGAGAAAATATCTTTGTTTCAAATCTTATTTTGCATAGCTATATGTTTGATATGATATCATTTGAAACAAATTCAAAAATACAAATATTTTCTAAACCTAATTGCTTGATTTTTCTTATGAAAAGGAAGAAATGATTTTTTTTTGAAGAATGACTGAAATTTTTTTTATGATTTGTCTTAACTAATTTACTAATATCAATTCAAATTGATTTATCATTCTAAATTCTTAAACTATTTAATTTAAATCAATTCATCTTGATTTAATTCAAAAATAAAATCATTGGTATCAAGCTAAATTTGTAAATTAATCTTTAAATGATATTGAATCAAGAAAATCATGATTTGATCTAAAACTTAGTTTAATTGGTATCAAAAAAATCTTTCAAAGAAATGACTCTGTTTGTTAAAGTAAGGTGGAGAAAATATTAAAGAAGTAACCATTTAATAAAAAAAGCCTTTAAAATTAAAAATATATTTTAAATTTTAAAAATCTAAATTTAATGATTAAATTTGTGTTGAATTTGCTTGATTTGAAATAAAGAAGAAAAGAAAGTTGAAAAGTAAATTAATCTTGCTATAAGTATGAAAAATAGGGGGAGAGATATTTTCTAACTTGATTTCATTAAAAAAATTTTGACTAATTTGAAAACATATTCTTACTCCAAGGAATAAAATTTGAAATCCATTTGAAAATTTAAATTTGATCCTAAATTTCTCATGTGCATTGCAAAATTCTTATGAATTATTTATTTTGAAATAATATTTTACTCAAAGTAATAAATTTGAAAATGTGAGTATCTTATGCTTTGATACTATTTATTTTACTTTGCTCGATACATTTCTGATACATACTTTTTTCAAATCTAATTGACCAAAATTTTTTAAGAAAAGAAAAGTTAGATTATTAAAGTATATATTATGCTTGATTTCATATTCAAATATTTTGAAAAGCTCTATTCCTCTTAAAACTTAGAAGTACATATTTAAAAATTTGAATAAAGATCATATTCATTCAAAAAAAGAGAAAGCATATAATATTTAAATTCAAGCTAATTTTTAAAATTAAAATAAATATTTAAAACTTATTTTGAGTCAAATGATAAATTTTCAAAAGAGAGATGATTCACTTAAATTGATTTCATGAATTTAATACATCACTCAATTTAATGCTTTGATGTTGATTTTGATGACTCATTAAATTAATTTTCTGAACTTAATGCAATTCTTACTTTGATACAATCATATTATTGATTTTGATAATTATTTCTTATTTCTTTCCCATGAGCTTTTTGATGTTGTCAAAAAGAGGGAGAGGAATGTTAGGTATATGTTTGAAGAAACTCAACGAATTGTATTGATGCTTGAAATGAAAATTTAATATTCATTGATATGAATTGAAATATTTTTTTTATGAGTATATGAAATATGTGCAATGAACCAAAAGAATAATTGAGAACATTCATGAAGTACTCATGCATGTGTTTAATCTATACTTCATAATACTTTTTAGCAAAATGTATAGAATACATTATTTGCTTTTATTATGCATATACTCAAAATTTTTTCATTATCAGAAAGGGGGAGATTATTGACTTGGGATTGATTTTAATAATTCTAAAATATTTAGTATATTATGTATCTAATCGTGTGTTTCAAGAATGTGCGTAGGATTTTTCAAGTATCCAAAATGAAGAATTTATCTCAAGAATAAATCCTCTCAAGATGCCATGCCAAAATACATAAAAGAGCAAATTCACACATATTTGGATGGTTTGGTATGAAGAAAGTATGATTGAAAGAAGAAAAATTAAAATTGAAGGGAGCAATTATGTTTAAAAGAGTTTGGGGCCAAAAAACTCAAGTTTGAAATGTCAAAAATTGAAGAAAAATGAAGTCAGAATTTTTTGAGACATCTTGGATGTTTTTTGAGAGCTCTCGAGTGGTCTAGCATAATGAAATAGTATTTTGGCACAGTCTCGAGAGGTCTTGAGTTGAACTCGAGACGTCTTGTTCTCAGAAGATAGAAACTTTATCTCTATGCTTTGAGAGTGAGAGGTCTCATAGATTTTTCGAGAGCTCTCGCGGTTCTGACGAGAGGTCTCATGAAAAATCGAGAGGTCTCGAAATTTGGCAAGAAGTCTCATGAAAAATTGAGAGATCTCGATATGCATGGACAACCTTCAATGGATAGTTTTCCAACAGCTATTTTTCGATCCCAACGGCTATTTTAGAGCTTTCAATGGCTAGAACTCTTACTCCAACCTTCTCTAAAGATATTTAATGATGGAGAATCAATTGAAAAAAAAAAAGAAGAAAGCGATTAAGGAATTTAGAGAGAGAATCTTTCTGATTTTGTAAGGAACATTGAATATCCAAAGAAAAGAAAAAAGAGAGAAGCATTGTGCACAGATTTTATCTTTCACATCCTCTCAAGCATAATTTAAAGAAAAGCCAAGCTTCAATCAAGCACATTATCGGCTTATTCTTTAGGATTTAAAAGAGCTTATACTCTATTTTTTATATTGTGCTAAAATTTTATTTGTATTTTTTGATTTTTTTATAAGTTTCTTTGGGGGAAAGAAACTTGGAGTTTAGGCCCGTCCAATCCTGAAATTGGATATTGTAGATTTTGGTTGGTGATCTCAAAAAATCAACTGGATTATTAGTGAACCCGAAAAACTAACGATGTTAGGTTTTGGTTGGTGCTCCTGTGAAAACCAACTAGATTTGTTTGTGAGCCTGAGAAAACAAATACACTATAATCAAGGGTAGATTATAGTGGAATTTCTAAAGAAAGCTTGGAGAGTGAACGTAGGAGTGGATTGCTCCAAATCACTATAAATCTTTGTGGGTTTGTGTTGTGATTTTTTCTTCTATCTTTTCTATATACTTTACATGCTTATAATTCTTACTTTACTTTTATAGTTTGATTTTGTTATCTTAATTCCGCTGCTCATATTATATACATCTCATCCTCACCACTTAGATTAAAATCAAAGCATATAATTGCTTAGAGTTAAATTTGACCAAAGCTTTTATAAGAACCTAATTCAACCCCCCTCCTCTTGGGTTGCTACCTCTGGGCAACAGAATGCACTCATCCAAACCCATGTACATCCATGGTTTGATCATACACTTAATCCCATGGATCCAAACCTGATCCAAACTTTGAGTAGCCCCCATGAGACCCACAAACCAAGGTCTCATGATCGTGGAGGGCTGAACCTCCATCCTAGAACTAAACCAGTCCTAGCCCTAGGACCACACCTGTCCTAGTCTCCCAGAGCCAACACCCTAACTCTTCTAGTGGCCTCCTAAGACTTGAAAGCACCACTAATCCTAACACGATCATCAAGATGATGTTCGTGGATCCTACAATCCATCAGTGATATCTTATAGTATGTAGTGCAACCCAGTAAAATGGATGCATGAATCTCTAGATGTAGTTATCATATTATGTAGTTCTTTTATCATAAGTCCCGATTTTACGAAGATCATGGATAATTGGTCAAACACCATCATTAGTCATTTGCAAGATTGGTTTTGAAGGAACTTTTCTACTATGCCAGATCGGGTTAGATCAGATGCAGTGGAATTAAAAAATTTTCAATTTGATCTAGCAATTAGGTTCATAGATCCAATTACAAAATAGCATATAAACATGCATAAAAGGTTAGCAATCACATCACCTTGCACAAGTAGAAGATCTCTACAATCTAATGATCAAATCTCAATCAAGGTCCACCAATCAGCCACGCACGTGTCCAGCCTTAATAGGTATCCACTTGGGTTTAGATTTGGACATTTCTCTAGATTTGATCTGACTTCAGCAAGTTGGATCAAGATCTCTTGGATCTACCTTTGATCTAATCATCAGCAGCACTTCGATCAGCATACAATCGTATCTCCTTCTTTTCTTGCATAGATAGCATCCGACCCTTTGAGTACTTAGATTAGCCCAACTCCTTAGGCGTGGGGAAGTGAAGAGGAGAGGGAGGAGGCATGGAGGAAGAGAGGCAGGGTGTCATAATTTCTAAAACTATGTTGCTAATTAGATTAGTAGGTTCCTATTTATAGAAATAAGAAACCAAGAGTTCTTGAGCTTTAAATCTTTGATCGGGTCAAATACTTAAAGCAGAAGGACTCATCAAGAGATCTGACACCCCACCACATTTTTAGGTAGAATTTTGTCAAACAAAATTCCCTTGGGGCATGCACCACCTTATCCAAAAAAGAGTGGTTGGCACCCTAAACAACCCCTCCCTTATCTCTCTTGTTTGAACTTTGAAACAAAAACAAACTCCTAACTTCTCTTCTTATCCTTAAGTAGTGCACACCAGGAATGATTCAAGGGGGTGTGCATGTTAGATGTGTTCTCTAGAAGCTAGATTGGTTGATACTTATAATATACTTCTAAGGATATTTTTATAATTTTGACTTAAATCAATAAAGAATTATTTTATTCTATCACATTGTGTACATAGTGTTTGTGATACATCTTTTAAGTTAATAGTAATGATAATTCATATTTTCAAGAGTTAAAAATTTAAGATATGAATTTTCATAATTAACTCATAAACTACTCCTGACCATAGGATCATCACGAGGATGGTGATTGATCTAAAAGGTTGGTGTACGATTGATTTCATAGAGTAGATAAATCTTGAGTCTATAGTATGGAGACATCGAAGTAAGAGTATAGGTACTTATTAGAGAATAAGGATACTGAGCATAACCACCTCAAGCAGTCATAAGAAAGTCTATCTTCTCGTCAATAACTGAGCTCGAAGCTACAGTTGTGTGCCTGATTCTTAGACCTAAGTTGCATCTACAGTTCACCTTGAATGTGTTATAGTTTGACTATATCATAACATAGTCTTCTAGCCATTCGAAACCTTGAGGTGTATATAGCATGTTCATTGTAAGGACTAGTTCGCACCATGATAGGATCTATCAATCTCGATAGAGGAGGAGTGTTCTGTGATGATCATGAGTTCGAGTCCCTAAGCCCATAGCCATGGTAGTATGATATAATAGAAAAAGTTTTCTATTAGGATTTCACATCGAACTCAGATAGAATGATTCAATCATATGATAGGGTATTAGGTTTGACGAGTTTATCTTAACCCTAATCCCATCGGGGCTCATGATAGAAGAACTTAATCATATAGGTAGCAACACCGAAAGGTTCATTTTTAGTTTTGATGGATTGCCACCATATACTGCTAGGTATCACTAGTAAATTTTGGGAGCAATTAGAATGATCTTAATGATCGATCATTCTAATTGTATGAATCAAAAAAATTTTGGTCTATCAAAATTTATTTCGATGATGTCGATGATGGAGATCATGACATATCTCATTACCATATGGAACTGAACCTTACTAGATCGCACAAACAAGGGTTTAGATTTGGATGTCATCAATTGGGCTAATCTAGTTTGATTGATTTAGATTCGATCTAATTAGGTTCAAAAAAATCATGCTAGCACATGATTGAGCCTAACATTCTTCTTTTGTAATCATTCTGGTTCATCTCAACTAAGCCAAATTAGATTTGGCTCACCTAAAAATTCTATAGAGATTTATCCTAGTCTGACTAGAGCTTGTCTAGATTAGAAATGAGTTATCGTAGCCTGATCTAGCCTTGTCCTAATCCATTGAATAGATTTAGGACAAGACTTGCCAATTCTTGTAACTTTTCTGGATAAGGGTCAGTAGTTGACCCAAGATATTTGGACAGAGGGCCATATGGCATGCACCTATTGGAGAGCACCTGGGGCACAAGTCCTCCTACTAAATGAGGACTCAAAGAGGTTGCATGCCCACTCTTGGCATGTGCCCATGGGGACAAGAGAAGGAGTCCCATGTATATGGGACTCTAGGATTTCTTGATGAGATCAAAGAGTTGGGCGCCAAGACTTCATCATTATCCGGTGTTGGTGCAACCTATGGAGGCTTTATGGGTCTCTCATCTGATTGGATCAGATGTATTAGCACCATCAATCAAATTTAGATTTGATTAATTCAAGCAATTTGATTGGTAGGACCTATGTGGCATTGCATGGCACAATAGGATTTATTTAAACCCCTCCCTGCACCTAGGATTTTATTCTATGCCTACCAAGAGCCAAAAGGCTGCCATCCCTAACTCCTCTCTATGCCCCATCCTCTGGTCCTCTCTCTCATCTCCACGCTCAAGAAGTTGGGCATAATTCAGCAAGATTCCAAAGGAGTTTTGGCGCCAAGATCTGGAAGAAGACAATCTTATTCAAAAAACGAGCATGCTACCTTTTGCAATTATTTTGAAGATTCTATAAATTAGATCTAGATCTAATTTTTGGAGATCTAATTTGGAAGGAGGAAACACCTAGAACCAGCCTAAGTGGATACCAATATAGGTCAGGTGCGTGCATGGCTTGATCCAAAACTTCAGGTACAGTAGATCGATGAGATAATTAGATTATCCAATCAGGTATAAAATTATATATGATTTAATTTAATTTTTAGATTTAATATCATATCATTAGGATCAAGTTTGAGGACTCTTAGATTTGATCAAAATTTATTAAAAGAATTTTTAAAATTTTCCTACAGATTTGATCTGATCAGATCTATTCTATGGTAAAAAATTAGTTTTTTCTTCAACTAGTATCAGAACTATATTAGTAGTTCTTCAAATCTACCTTAGATCTAATTTTTATTTTAATTAATAATCTAATAATAATAATTTTAGATGTCATATTAAATATGATCAGATCTAAAATAAAAAAATTAAAATTTAATTTTTTATATGAGATATGAATGATGCATGTCTAGACTAGATTATAGAATTATTCTATGAGTTATCTAGAATAGGTTTTTTTTTTATGTGATCAATTTAAAATTTATTTTTTAGATTTTACATCAGATATATCAGATCTAAAAACATGTGTATTTAGTTTAATGTTTGATACATGATGTGTATACAGAACATGCATAATTAGATCTATGATTTTATATGTGATATATGTTATAGATCTTATTATTTTGTAGTGTAGTAGTTATTTTTGATTAAGGCATTCCTCTTGGTCATCTGGTCATTAGAGTAAAAAGAGTTTAAAGACCCTTTCTTTCCATTTGATGTGGCCCTTTTATAGTGCATAGGGGTGCTGCGTGTCTGTTCTTAATCAAAAATCAAAAACTTACTTTTCTACAAAACCCTAGATCTTGAAATTGAGGATTTTTATATATGTTTTGTTAATGAACCCAAACTTAATTATGAATTAAGCTTATAAAATTAATTAGATCTAAAAATTATGAATTTTTAGATCTAAGACACGTTCATAAATTTGGGTTTAGGTATGGGTAGCTCAATTAGGTCTAGTGGTTGATCAAACCAAATCAAGAATTGGTTAGATGGTGTCGAGAGTGATTAGAATTGACCAGCCTAATAGAATTAAGTCTAGGTCAAGATCGACTCACAGTCACATATGGTTGATCAAGTCAAAACCTAATTTAGCTCTGCGATTTGAGCTTGGATTGTAGGCTAATCAAATTAGTTCTGGTTTGATAAATTGATATCTAAGGTAAGTTTGGCAGATACGACTAGTGATTTTTAATTAAAAGCTACTCGATCTGAATATGTTCATGGTGAGTTAATGGCATATTCCTTCCACTAATCTCACTTACCTAGCTGATTGGATCGATCCAATTCTAATTAATGGTGGCTAACATTTTGAGCTAATCCATGGCACTAGATTAGTTATAATTGTTATGACTAAGTCAAGTCGAGTTAAAGAGATCTAAATCAAATCTTCCTAAGAAAATATTAAGTCATAGTTCTACCACCATTGTAGATGTGCGGGCCTTTCCTGAGATTGATTATTCTTAACTACTTACAATGGTTCAGTTGCACCGAGAAGATGCAACCATGTCTATTAGGCATTGGATGCTATGAGTTGGAGGATGGGTTGGGCTTAGTATTTTAGATACGTTGAGGGACCCAATTAAGAATCCAATTCATGCAAATGGTGGATCTGGCTTAACTAAGGATTGAAGTAATATTCCAGATATGGTGAGCTTCATGAATTAGAGACCACGTTTGGGTACACCATGATTAGAGAATCATTGGATAAGAGTTGTCCACTCATCAATTGACCCATCATCAATAACTGTTAGGTAAGGTGGTGAGCCAATCGATGGGATTGAAGAAAAAATTCTATTTTCCACCATAGGATCGAGCAGATTTGATCAGATCTAGGCTGGATTTTTTTTAAAAATTTTTAAATGATCTGATCAGATCTAAGAGTTCTCAAATCTAATCATGGTGATCTGATATTGAAAATTAAAATAAAAATTAAATCAGATTTAATTTTATACTTTATTTGGATAATCTGATTATCCTGCGATGATCCTGATGTTTCCTGAGGTTCTGAAAAGAGCCACGCATGCACCTAGCCTCTACTGGTATCCACTTGGGAAGGATCTGAACATCTTCTTCTCATAAATCTTTTCTCTAAAGATCAGATCTGAATCTGATTTGGAAGTCCTTCAAAAAATTTTTGAAGGCAGCATGTCCGTCTTACGAACACCGTCGCATAGATGCTGAACTCTTCACAAATTTGATTAGCTCTTTTTCTTAGATTTATGTCTAACTTTTTAGGCATGTAGAAGAAAGAAAGAGAGAGGATAGAGAGGGTGGGGAATATTTAGAATGGCAGCCTTTGGATATGAAAAATATTTCTACATGAAGAGACTTGGCGTAAGGATTGATCAAAATCCTTATTTTTTTGATCATTGAGACCACTGGACCTAATCTCCATGAAAATCCCCAGATTTCATTTGATTTTGACACCAAAAATCAATCTGAAAGGTGGTGGCATGAGTAGATAAGGAAGAGTCCATTGCGTCTAGGACTTTTCTTTTAAGAGTTTGATCTAAATCAAACTGTATCATAACTCAATCTAGGTACCTCAAAAAATCACAAAATTTTGTACACTCAATGTAGAATTTATGCTCTACCACATATCCATAAGTTAGATTAAAATAATTTTAAAAAAATATTTTAGAAGCATCTGATCGGATGACTCTTAATTCTCTCAAACAGGTCAACTTTTGACCCTAGTCCAATTTGACTATGAATGAATTTAATTTCTATAGTTAATCTAACCTAGACTTATTTTAGTTAGATGAAAATAAATCAATTAAAAATATAAAAATGAGTCACATCAAATTTGACTTGGTTGCGATAAATTAGAAAGATTTCAAAAGGAGAAAGTTAGGCTCAATCGTATGCTAGCATGATTATCTTGAACCAGATTGGATCTAATCCAAATCAATCGAACTGGGTTAGCTTAATTGATGACATCCAGACCCAAACCCTTATTTGTATGACCTAGTTAGGTTCAATTCTGTATGGTAATTAGATATGTTGTGATCTTTATCATCGACATCATCGAAACATCTTTCGATGGATTAGAACTTTTCTGATTCATATAATTAGAATGATCGATCATCAAAATCATTCTAATTGCTCCCAAAATCCATCAATGACACCTAGTAGTATATGGTGGCAACCCATCAAAATTAAAAACAAACCTCTTGGTGCAGTTACCTATGTGATTGGGTTCTTTTATCTTGAGTTCCGACAGGATTAGGGTTAAGGTGAACTCATCAAACCCAATGTTTGTCATATGAATTAATCATTCCATTCGAGAACAATGTGAAACCCTAATAGAAACTCTTTCTATCATCTTTACTCTGCCATGGCTATGGGCGACTCAATGTCATGATTATTATAGGGCTACTTCTCATCTACCGAGGTAGATAGATCCCTTTATTGGTGCAATCCAATTTCTACAATGAATATGCTATAGCCAACATACACCTCAGGATTTTGAATAGCTAGGAGACCGAGTTATGATGTAGTCAAACTATAACACCCTTAAGATAAACTATCGATGCACCTCAAATCAAAGAACCATACACACCACTGCAGCATCGAGTTAGTCATTGATGAGAAGGTAGACTTCCTTATGACTACTCGAGGTGGTCACGCTCAGTATCCTCATTATCTAATAAGTACCTATTTTCTTACTTCGATGTCTGCATGCCATAGACTCAAGATATGGTTATCCTAAAAAAGCGATCATACACCAATCTTTCGGATCGATTACCATCCTCTTGATGATCCTACAATCAAAAGCAGTTTATGAGTTAATTATGAAAATTTATGTCTTAAATTTTTAACTCTTGAAAATATGAATTGTCATTATCATTAACTTAAAGGATGTATCATAGATACTTTTAAATACACACTTGATAGAAAAAATAACTCATTTATTAATTTATAATCAAAATTATAAAATTTTCCTTAGAAGTGTATTATAAGTGACAGTCAATCTAGCTTCTAGGGCCCACATCTAACAAACTTACAGTTGACCTAAAGACAATTGGCTACAAATCTAAGTCCCATCTTCTCAAGGTGGGCTTCGATCTTCTGCTGGTTCAATGACTTTGTCAATGGGTCAGCCACATTATATATAGTGTCGAGTCTCTTAACCTCGACGTATTCCTTTTTGAGGTAATCACAGATGAGGTGGTATCGTCGCTCGATGTCCTTGGATTTTTGCTGAGACCTCGACTTCTTAGCTAGGGCTATGGCATCATTGTTATCACAGTATAGAGGGATGGCATCTGATGGCATCACTCCGAGCTCTATGACAAACTTCTTATATCAGAACATATCCTTTATAGCTTTCGATGCAGCGATGTACTCTACTTCCATGGTAGAATTTGCTATCACCATCTGCTTGAAATTTTTCCAGCTGATAGAACCATCATTATAAATAAACAGACTTTCAGATGTCAACTTTCGATCATCTATATCGAACATAAAATTCAAGTCTGTATACCCCTAGATCTGAAATTCTTCATTACCAAAGACTAGAAACATATCCTTAGTCTTTCTTAAGTACTTAAGGATACATTTCACAGAAGTTCAATGCTCTTCATCTAGATTTGACTGATACCTACTCGTGACACTTACAGCATGGGCAATATTAGGTCGTGTACATAGCATGGCATACCTGAGACTCTTTATTGCTGAAGCATAAGAAATCTTGCTCATGCATTCAATCTCCTCAGGTGTATTGAGATACATCTTCTTGGAGAAATGAATGCCATGTCTGAAGGGCACCAATCTTCTCTTGGAGTTTTTCATGCTAAACCTTTTTAGCATCTCCTCTTTGTACGTCTTCTATGAGAGACCCAGCATCCTATTTGGTCTATATCTATAGATCTTAATTTCTAGAATAAAGGATGCCTCTCCTAGGTCTTTCATGGAGAATTCTTTAGACAACCACATTTCGACTGTAGTCAACATGGGAATATCATTCCCAATTAGAAGGATGTCATCCACGTATAGTATGAGAAAGACAACAGCGCTTCCACTGATCTTTTTGAAAATACAAAACTCCTCCTCATTCTTAATGAATCCAAATGATTTGATCACATCATTGAAATGATCATTCCAACTCCAAGATGCTTGCTTAAGTCCATATATAGACCTTTATAGCTTGCAGACCTTGTGATCAGTATCACTGGATGTGAAATTCAGTGGCTGTTCTATATAGATATCTTTCTCAACATATTCATTTAAGAACGTCATTTTCATGTCCATCTATCAAATTTCATAATCAAAATAGGCTGCAACAGGAAGTAATGTACGGATGGATGTGAGCATGGCTATCGGTGAAAATGTATCCTGATAGTTAATGCCTTTGCATTGACTATACCCTTTCGCTACGAGCCTTGCTTTGAATGTCTCTATTTTTCCATCGACACCTATTTTTCTCTTGAAGATTCATTTACACTCAATAGGTACTGTACCTTCAGGTGGATCCACCAAGGTCTAGACTTGGTTCAAGTGCATTGAGTTAATCGCTGACTTTATTACCTCTAAATATTTCTCAGAGTCGATATCTGATATCATCTCATCATAGAATTTGGGATCATCACCATGAATTCCTTTTCCAATGAGGAATATTTCTTCTACATCCTCAGAAATAGTACTTAAGTACCTTTCATGGGGATGAGAAAATCATTCTGATCTACGAGGTGGATGAGGTAGTGATTGGACTAGCTCAATCTGATTGGATTCCATAGGTTCTTTAGCTCGTGGCTCTTGAAAGACTTTCTCCTCGAGCCTAATCTATTTTTTGATGACACCATCTTGAATAAACTATTTTTTAAGAAAGATGGCATGTCGACTCACAATCACATTATGATCTTCTAAAAGATACAAATAATATCCTAATGACTCTTTGGGATATTCTATGAACCGAGCTCTAAAGGACCTAGACTCTAACTTGTCCACCTATTGTCTCTTGACATGGGCTGAACAATCTCAAATTCTGAGATGACTCAGAGTTGGTTTTTTACCATGCCATATCTCGTATGGTGTGGTAGGAACAGTTTTAGATGGAACTCTATTCAATAGATATATAGCGATCAATAGACTATATCTTCAAAGAAACTTAGGAAGGTCTGTGAAGCTTATCATGGATCGAACCATATCTAATAGGATCCAATTTTTTCATTCTGAAACCCTGTTGAGTTGAGGCATTCTAGGTGGAGTCCATTGAGAGATTTTGTCATTAACCTTAAGATAGTCTAGGAATTTTTGACTAAGGTATTTGCCTACTCGATCTGATCGAAGAACCATAATTAGTTTTTCTATTTATTTTTCTACTTCAAGTCTGAATTTTTTGAACTTTTCAAAAGCTTCAGACTTGTGTCGCATTAAATACACATACCCGTACTGAGATAAATCATCGATAAAGATGATGAAGTAGATGTAATTATCCCTGACTAGTACATCAAATGGGCCGCATACATTAGTATGTACTAGGGCAAGTAGGTCTGTGGCCCTTTCCTCATGTCCCATAAAAGAGAGCTTGGTCATTTTGTCATGAAGGCATGATTCACAAATTGGATATGACTCAAAATTCAATGGACTCATTCGCTTGGATTTCTTCAATTTGTTAATCCTATTTTCAGTTATACGACCTAGCCTAAGGTGCCAAAGATATCTATCGTTTAGACTATCCCTAGGTCACTTTGATCCTATGGCATTCATGTTTTGCTCAATATTAAAAATAGAAACATCAATATGTAACTGATAAATGCCATTTATAAAGAATCCACTTGTAATTTTATTTCTTTCATAAAGAATATTACAATGATCTTTAAGAAAACTAATTACATAGCCTTTCTGTGCTAAATATGAAACAGAAATCAAATTTCTGCTTGCTGTAGGCACATAAAAATAGTTCCTAAATACTAAGTCTAATCCTGATGATAATCATAGAGGATAGATTTTCACGACCACAGTAACAACTCTTGCATAGTTTTCGATGCATAGGATCATCTCACTATCCCTCAGCCTCCTGCTGTCCTCAAGATCCTGCATAGAAGTGCACAAGTGAACACTAGAACCAGAGTCAAGCACCCAACTGGATGCAGAAGAAATTGTACAATTAGATTCTATAACGAGCATACCTCTAGAAGGACCTGCCTCCTTCTTGTTCTTCAGGCTAGCTAGGTAAAGAGGGTAGTTTCGCTTCCAATGGCCGTCAATGTTATAATGGAATTATTTTTCTTTATCAACAGCCTTCTTCTTTGGCTCTGCCTTCTTTTTCTTCCCACCATCCCTCTTCTGCTTCTTCACGGACTTCTTCTTCTTTCTAAAAAATTTTTTCTTGGAAGAAATCCGCTCGACAGCAAGTGCTAAGCTTTTAGAATCTTTCATAGAAAGCTCAGCAGTATCTAACATATTCATGAGCTCAGCCACGATATTTTGATATTTATGCATATGATAGTTCATGATGAACTATCCATAAGCATCAATCAAGGACTGCAGAATTATGTCAGTCTGTAGATCCTGATCTAACTTGACATTGAGCTTCTCAAGCTCTTCTAAGTCTTTAATCATCATCAGATAATAATCTTGGACTGACTGTCCCTTATGCATTTAAGCCTTAAATAATTTTTTAGTGACTTGATATTTGGGTGTATGACTTTGTTCATCAAACAATTCTTGTAGGTGAGCCAACATTTGGCAGCCAATTTTAATGTCTTCATGTTGGCGTTGGAGCTTATTAGACATCGAGCCTAATATGTAATACCCAACTTTATTATCTTCATCCATCCACTTCTCGAGAGACGCTCTCTGATTAACGGATGGATAGGCTGGTAAGGTGGGAGAATCCTGTTCCAACACATGAGTCAACTTCTTGAAACCCAAAATAATTTTATAGTTTTGAAGCCAATCCTTGTAGTTGGGTCTAGCTAGTATATGGGTGTCCAGGATACGGGCTAGTGAATTGGATGCAGACATTTTTCTATAGGAAGTCAAAGTTTCTAGTTAGATTTTATAATTAGGCTTAACTAATTTATTTAAAAATTTTATTTTTAAATAAATTAGACTTCAACTATTTATTCAGATATCTATACTTTCTTGGTAGAGATGCGAAAATCTCTATGATTATTGATTTCTAGTGGATGGTGTAGTCCCACCAACTAACTCACCATCTTACCTTATAGTTATTAGTGATGGATCAACCAATGAGTGGACAACTCTTGTCTAATGATTCTCTAATCATGGTGCATTCTAACCTGATCTCTAATTCATGAATCTCATCGTGTCCGGAATATTGATCCACTCCTTAGTTAAGTCAGACCCACCATTTATACAAATTGGATTTCTGATTGGATCCCTCACCGTATCCAGAATATTGAGCCCAACCCATCCTCCAAGTTGTAACATCTAATGCCTAATAGACATGCTTGCATCTTTTTGGTACAACTGAACTACTATATTCAGTCGAGAACAATCAACCCTGGGAAGGGCTCGCACATCTACAATGGTGAAAGATCTTAGACTTAATATTTTCTTAGGAAGATTTAATTTAGGTCTCTTTAAACTTGACTTGACTTAGTCATAACAATTATGACTAATCTAGTGGCATGGATTGGCTTGAATTGTTAGCCACCTCAAATCAGAATTGGATTGACACAAATGGCCAAGTAAGTGAGACCAGTGGAAGGGATATGCTATTAACTTGATAAGAACGCATTTAGGTCAAGTAGCTTTCAATTAAAAATCAGTCGGTCGTATCTGCCAAACTTACCTTAGACACCAAATTATCGAATCAAAACTAATTGGGTTAGCCTACAATCCAAGCTCAAATCATTAAGCCAAATTAGCTCTTGATTTGATCGAGTCACATCTCAATGTGATTCGATCTTGATCTAGACTTAATCCTATTAGGTTTATCAAATCTAAGCTTTCTTTGATCCCAGCTAACCAACTCTTGATTCGATTTGATCAATCGCTAGACCTAATTAAGCTACCCAAGCCTGAACCCAATTTTATGAATATATCATAGATCTGAAAATTCATAATTTTTAGATCTAATTAATTTTATAATCTTAATTCTTAATTAAGTTTTGGGTTTGTGAACAAAACATGTAATAAAAATCCTAAGATTTTAGGATCTCAGATTTTGCAAAAAAATAAGTTTTGATTTTTGATTAAGGATGAACGCGCAACACCTTTACATGCCATAAGAATATCCCATTGAATGAAAGGAGAGGGCCGTTAAACCCAACTTTATTCTTATGATCGAACGGCCATGCGAAACTCCTTAATCAAAAATATAATTTTTTTACTACAAAACTAGTTAGATCATATATCACATATAAAAGATCTAACTAATATATGTCTTGCATACATCTCATGTATCATCAATATGCATACTTTCAGATCTAGAATATTATATATTAAATCTAAAAAATAAAATTTTAAATTTGATTATATCAAATATAAAACTATTCTAGACATCTTATAGAACTATTCTATGACTAGTCTAAGCATGCATCTTTCATATCTCATATGAATAAATCAAAAACTAAAAATTTTATCTTTTATTTTTAGATCTAATTACAATAATTATTGAAGAAAAATTCTAATTTTTTGGACCAGATTCGTTCAGATCTGATCGGATCAAGAGATATATTTCAAAAATTTTTTTCTTTGATCCTAATCAGATTTGAAATATTTTAGATCTGATCCTTATTATTATAATAATAAAAATAAAATCTAAATAAATTAAATCAAATTTAATTTACCTTGATGTGGGTAATCCTATTATCTTGTTGATGATCCTGTACGCAGCAGAAGGTTCTGGATCTAGCCACGCAAGTGCCTGGCCTCTACCAGTATCCACTCAGGCTGGATCTAGAGATTCTCTTTTTCTCTATCACATCTCCAAAAATTAGATCTAGATCTGATCTGGAGGATCTTCAAAACTTCTTTCGAAGATCAGCAGTCATCCTTTGCAGCAGCACAGCCTTCTAGCTTTTAGTTGCCTTTCTCTCATCTGGATTGCACCAACCAAGAATCCAAACACTTTGGACATGGAGAGGAGAGGGAGAATGTGGGTTTGGTGTGGAGGAAGAGAGAAGAAGCAGCCTTGGGGCATGGAGAATTGTGTTGCTCTTTGAGTTGGGTGCAGGGTCTTATTTATAGACTAACTGTGATCCAACTTTTCTTTTTCCCAACCAATCATAACTCTTTGTGAAATCAGATCTAAATCTGATTGGTGGAAATAGAGTCCCCTGAATTCCTCCTTAGAGGGTGCCTAAGACCAGCCAAAGTTGGTTCTTAGGAGAACTCTAATTGGAATCCAAAAAGGAGATGGAGTCCCTGTCCAATAGGGACTCCTGGGTGCCTCCAGCTTGGGCACACGCCAAGGGTGGCATGCGCCCTCCTCCTTGCCAGGTTTTGGCAGGGGGACAGACCCCCACCAGCTCTTCAATAGGTGCATGACATGTGGATAGAAGTCAAAGTATCAATGGTCAACATTTGACCAGTCAAAGGTAGACTTTTGACCAAAGTCAAAGAACGAGAAATGACAGATGATCAAAAATGGTAGGTAATGTCTTACAAAATAAGACAATCTTTTTTGACTTGGACAACCTCCAGTCAGACCATATGAAGGTCTCTGATTGAGCACAAACTCCTTTGGCTCAGTCAGGATGACTTATTTATGACAGCAAAAGAAGAACGTTAGGTTCAATCGAGTGCTAGCATGATTTCTTAAACCTAATTGAATCTCATTCAGATCAATTGAACTAGATCAGTTCAATTGATGATCACAAGATTCAAACCCTTGTTTGTGTGATCAAGTTAGGTTCAGTTCTGTATGGTAATGGGATATGTCATGATCTCTATCATTGACATCATCGAAACTCCTTTCGATGGATCAGAACTCTTCTAATTTGAATAGCTAGAATGATCGATCATCTAAATCATTCTAATTGCTCCCAAAATCCACCAATGATACCTAGCAATATATGATGGCAATCCATCAGAGCTGAATATGAACCCCTTGGTCAGCTATCTGTGTGATTAAGTTCTTCTATCTTGAGCCTCGATCAGATTAGGGTTAAGGTGAACTCGTCAAACCCTAGTTTCTGTCATATGATGTAATCATTTGATTCAAGTCCGATGTAAAAACCTAAATAGAAACTCTTTCTATTATTTCACTCTGCCATAGCCATGGGCTTCTGGACTTGATTCTCATGATTATCATAGGGCAGCTCCTCTACCACCGAGGTAGATAGATTCCATCTTGATGCTATCCAGTTCCTACAATGAACATGTTACAGCCAACATACACCTCAGGATTTCGAATGGCTAGGAGATCGAGTAATGGTGTAGTCAAACTATAACACCCTCAAGGTGAACTACCGATGCACCTCAGATTAAAGAACCAGACACACCACTGCAGCATCGAGTCAGTCATTGACGAGAAGGTAGACTTCCTAATGACTACTTGAGGTGGTCACGCTCAGTACCCTCGTTCTCTAATGAGTACTTGTACTCCCACTTCAATATCTCGACACCGTAGACTTAAGACTCATCTACTAAAGAGAAGCGATTGTACACCAACCTTCTGGATCAATCACCATCCTCGTAATGATCCTATGGTCGGGAGCATTTTATGAGTTAATAATGATTATTCATGTCTTAAATTTTTAACTCTTGAAAATATGAATTATCATTATCATTAACTTAAAGGATGTATCACAGACACTAAATATACTTATGTGATAGAAAATAACCCATTTTATTGATCATAGTCAAAATTATAATTTTGCCCCTAGAAGTGTATTACAAGTGTCAGCCAATTCTGGCTTCTAGGGCACATATATCTAATAATTATAATATCAAAAAAATAAAATTTAAATAGATCTAAAATTATATTTAATCAAAATAAATACATGATCATACTAGACGACACATAGAACTATTCTATACCTAGTCTAGTCATGCATCTTATACATATTAGATCTAAATTATTTAATATTTAATTTTTTAATTTTAGATCTAATTACATCTAATGTGATATCTAAAATGTATTAATATTAAATTATAAATAAAAATAAAATTAGATCTAAGGTAGATCTGAAGAACTGCTAATGCAGCTCTGATACTAGTTGAAGGAAAAGTTCTATTTTCTGCCGTAGGATCGAGTAGATCTGATCGAATCTGAGATGAATTTTTTTAAAAAATTATTCAATAATCTGATCAAATATAAGAGTTCTTAGATTTGATCATGATGATCTAATATTAAAAATTAAAATAAAAATTAAATCAAATTTAATTTCATACCTTGTTTGGATAATCTGATTATCTTGCGTTGATTTTGATATTTTCTGAGGTTCTGGAAGGAGCCACGTACATGCCTGACCTCTACCGACATCTACTCAAGAAAGATCTGAACATTTTCTTCTCATAAATCTTTTCTTCAAAGATCAAATCCGAATCTGATTTGAAAGTTCTTCAAAAAATTTCTGAAGGCAACGTGTCCGTCTCATGAACACCGTCACATAGATGCTGAACTCTTCACAAATTTAATTGGCTCTTCTTCTTAGATTTGTATCTAAATTTTTAGGCATGTAGAAGAAAGGGAGAGAGAGGATATAGAGGGTGTGGGATATCTGGAATGGCAGCCTTTGAGTATGAAAAATATTTCTACATGAAGAGCCTTAGCGCAAGGGTTCTTATACAAAAGCATAGCACCAAGTTAGAGTCCCTCTTTAATCAAAATCCTTATTTTTTTTGACTATTAGGACTTCTGAACCTGATCTCCATGAAAATCCTCAGATCCCATCTAATTTTGACACTAAAAATCAATCTAGAAGGTGGCGGCATGAGTAGATAAGAAGAGTCCATTGCGTCTAGGACTCTTCCTTATTTAGATACCTCAAAAAATTACAAAATTCGGTACACCTAATGTATAATTCATGCTCTATCACATATCCAAAAATTAAATCAAAATAATTTTTAGAAAATATTTTAAAAGCATCAGATCGGATGACTCCAAATTTTCTCAAATAGGTCAACTTTTGACACTAGTCCAATTTGACTATGAATGGATTTAATTTCTATAGTAATCTGACCTAAACTTATTCTTGTTAGATAAAAAAAAATCTATTCAAAATACAAGAATGAGTTAAATCAAATTTGACTTGGTTGTGATGAATCAGAAAGATTTTAGAAGGAGAAAGTCAGGCTTAATCATGTACTAGCATGATTACCTTGAACCTGATTGGATCTAATCCAAATCAATCGAACTAGGTTAGCTTAATTGATGACATCCAGACCAAAATTCTTGTTTGTGTGATCGAGTTATGTTTAATTCTATATGGTAATGAGATATATTTCGATCTTTATCATCGACATCATCGAAATACCTTTCGATGGACTAGAACTTTTTTGATTCCTATAATTAGAATGATTAATTATCAAAATTATTCTAATTACTTCCAAAATTCATCAGTGATATCTAGCAGTATATGGTGGCAACCCATTAGAACTGAAAATAATATCTCGATGTAGTTATCTGTATGATTGTATTCTTCTATCTTGAGCGCCGATAAGATTAGGGTTAAGATGAACTCGTCAATTCCAATGTCCGTCATATGAATTAATCATTTGATTCGAGTCCAATGTAAAATCCTAATAGAAACTCTTTCTATCATCTTCACTCTACTATGGTCATGCGCTTAAGGACTTAATCTCATGATTATCATAGGGCTACTCCTCATCTACCGAGGTAGATAGATTCTCTTATTGGTGCAATTCAATTTCTATAATGAATATGCTATAGCCAACATACACCTCAGGATTCTGAATGTTTAGAAGATGGAGTTATGATGCAGTCAAACTATAACACCCTTAAGGTGAACTATCGATGTATCTCAGATCAAAAAATCATACACACCACTGCAGTATTGAGTCAGTCATCGACGAGAAGATAGACTTCTTTATGACTGCTCGAGGTGATCACGCTCAGTGCCCTCATTCTCTAATAAGTACCTATACTATTGCTTTGGTGTCTCTACACCATAGACTTAAGACACGTCTATCCTAAGAAAGTGATTATACACCAATCTTTCGAATCGATCACCATTCTCGTGATGATCCTATGGTCGAAAGTAGTTTATGAGTTAATTATGAAAATTCATATCTTAAATTTTTAACTCTTGAAAATATGAATTGTCATTACCATTAACTCAAAGGATGTATCATAGACACTTTTAAATATACACTATGATAGAAAAAATAATCTATTTATTAATTTATAGTCAAAATTATAAAATTATCCTTAGAAGTGTAATAGAAGTGAAAGCCAATCTGGCTTCTAGGACACATATCTAATAGGGATCGCACCATCCACTAGAAATCTATGATTATAGAGATTTTCGGATCTCTACCAAGAAAGTGTAGAAATTTGAGAAAATAGTGAGAGCCTAATTTATTTAAAAATAAAAAATTTTAAATAAATTGGTCAAGTCTAATTATAAAATCTAACTAAAAACTTTGACTCTCTATAGAAAAATGTCTGCATCCAATCCACTAGCCCGAATCCTAGACACCTATAGATTGATCAGATCTAATTACAAGGATTGGCTTTAAAATTTTAAAATTATTTTAGATTCTAAAAAGCTGACTCATGTATTGGACCAGGACCCCCCACCTTACCAGCATATCCATCCATTGAATAGAGAGCGTCTCTAAAAAAATGGATGGACAAAGATAATAAAGCTAGGTACTATATGTTGGGCTCGATGTCTGATGAGCTTTAGCACCAATTTGAGGACTTCAAGGCTGCTCACCAATGTTGTTTCATGTATAAGTATTGTTTCATGAAGAGAATCGCACAATCAAGTATCAAGTCATGAGAAGACCTTTTAAGGTTTAAATGCATGATGGGCAGTCGGTCCAAGATCATTGTTTGATGATGATCAAGGACCTAAAAGAGCTTGAGAAGCTCAATGTCAAGTTGGACAGGGACCTACAAATTGATGTGATCTTGCTGTCCTTGATGGATGTATATGGATAGTTCATCATGAACTTTCATATGCATAAACTATAATGTACCTTGGCTGAATTAATGAACATGTTGGTTACTACTTAGCTTTCTCTGAAAGGTTCAAAGGGCTCAGTGCTTGCTGTAGAGCGGACTTCCTCCAAAAGAAAATCTTTTGAAAAGAAGAAAAAATCTGCAAAAAAGTAGAAGACTGAAGGTGGGAAGAAGAAGAAGGGAGAGCCAAAAAAGAAGACCGTGGACAAAGAAAAATATTTTCATTGCAATACCAATGGCCAATGGAAGAGAAACTATCCTTTATACCTAGCCAGCCTCAAGAACAAGAAGGAGGTAGGTCCTTCTGGAGGTATGCTCGTAATTGAATCTAACCTAACGATATCTTTTGCATCTAGTTAGGTGCTTGACTCTGGTTCTAGTGCTCACTTATGCACTTTCATGCAAGGTCTTTAAGAGAACAGAAGGCTGAGGGATGGTGAGATGATCCTACATATCGAAAATTGAGAAAGAGTTGCTGTTATGGCTGTAGGAATCTATCCTCTTCAACTATCGTCTGATTTAGATTTAGTACTTTGGGACTGTTATTTTGTGCCTACAGCAAGTAAGAATTTGATTTCTGTTTCTTGTTTAGCACTGGTAGATTATGTATAATTAGCTTTCTTAAGGATCACAGTACTATTCTTTTTGAAAGAAATAAAATTGCAAGTGGTTTCTTGATTAACGGTCTTTATCAGTTGCATGTTGATGTATCTATGTTAAATAAAATTACAAGTGGTTTCTTGATTAACGATCTTTATCAGTTACATGTTGATGGTGGCATTGGGAGATAGATAAGGCTCGAGGAGAAGGTCTCCGATGAGCAATGAGGTAAGAAACCTAAGAAACCAAATCAGTTAAAGCCAGTCCAAACATAATCACCTCCACCACATAGATCAAGTAGAATTTTTCATCCTCCTGAGAGGTACTTAGATATCATTTTAGAGAATATAGAAAAAATATTTCTCATGAAAAATGAGGTTCATGGTGATGATCCCAAGATCCATGACAAGACGATATCAGATATCGACTCTAAAAAATGTTTAGAGATAGTGAGGTCAGAAATTGACTCGATGTGCTCGAATCAAGTCTAGACCTTGGTAGATCCACCTAAAGGTATTGTACTTATTGGATGTAAATGAGGTTCATGGTGATGATCCTAAGACCTATGACAACACGATATCAGATATCGACTCCAAAAAATATTTAGAGATAGTGAGCTCAGAAATTGACTCAATGTGCTCGAACCAAGTCTAGACCTTGGTAGATCTACCTGAAGGTATTGTACCTATTGGATGTAAATGAATATTTAAAAGAAAGATTGGTGTAGATGGCAATGTAGAGACATTCAAAGCTAGGCTCGTAGCGATAGGATATAGTCAGCATGAAGGCATTGATTTTCAGGAGACGTTTTTATCAATAGCCATCCTAAAATCCATCCACATACTACTTACTGTTGCAGTCTATTTTAATTATGAAATATGGCAGATAGACCAGAAAATAGCATTCTTAAATGAATATCTTGAGAAAGATATCTATATAGAATAGCCGCTTGATTTCACATCTAGTGATAGTGATCACAAGGTTTGCAAGCTGCAAAGATCCATATATGGACTCAAACAAGCATTTCGGAGCTCGAATGCTCATTTTAATGATGTGATCAAATCATTTGGTTGCATTAAAAATGAGAAGAACCAATGTGTATTCAAAAAGATCAGTGGGAGCGCTTTTATCTTTCTCATACTATACATGGATGACATTCTCCTGATTGGTAATGATATTTCCATGCTGACATCCATCAAAATATAATTATCAAAAAAGTTTTCTATGAAAGACCTATAAGAAGCATCTTTTATATTGAAAATAAAGATCTATAGGGATAGATCGAATAGGATGCTGGGTCTATCACAAAAGATGTACATAGAGGGGGTGCTGAAGAGGTTCAGCATGAAAAACTCTAAGAGAGGATTGGTACCTTTCATATATGGCATTCATCTCTCCAAGAAGATGTATCCCAACACACCTAAGAAGATTGAATGCATAAGTAAGATCCCTTATGCTTCGATAATAGGGAGCCTCATGTATGCCATGTTGTGTACACGATCTGATTTCACACATGCTGTGAGTATCACGAGTAGATATTAGTTGAATCCAGACGAAGAGCACTGAACTTCTGTAAAATGTATCCTTAAGTACTTGAGAAAGACTAAGAATATGTTTCTAATATTTGATAATGGTGAACTCCAAATATAAGGATATACAGACTCAGACTTTATATCTGATATAGATGATTGAAAGTCAATATCTAAAAGTTTGTTTGTGTGTAATGGTGGTGTTGTAAGTTGGAAGAGTTTCAAGCAGACCATGATAGCAGATTCTACCATGAAAATAAAATATATCACTACAACGAAAGCTACAAAGAAGGCATTCTAGTACAAGAAGTTCACCGTACAGCTTGGAGTGATATCCTCATATGCCATCCCTCTATACTACGATAATAATAGCGCCATAGCCCTAGCTAAGAAGCCGAGATCATACCAAAAATCGAAGCATATCAAGCGGTGATATCACCACATCCATGATTACCTCAAGAAGGGCTATGTCGAGGTCAAGAGAGTTAACACCGCAGACAATACGGCTAACCTACTGACAAAGCCATTGAGTCAATAGAAGATCGAAGCCAACCATGAGAAGATGGAATATAGATTTATAGCCAATTGGCTTTAGGTTAAGTTGGAGTTTGTTAGATATGTGCTCTAGAAGCCAGGTTGGCTGACACTTGTAATACACTTCTAAGGATATTTTTATAATTTTGACTTAAAATTAATAAAAAATTATTTTATTCTATCATATTATATACATAGTTTCTGTAATATATCCTTTGAATTAATGGTAATAATAATTCATATTTTTAAGAGTTGAAAATTTAAGACATAAATTTTAATAAGTAACTCATAAACTGCTCCTGACCATAGGATCATCACAAGGATGGTGATCGATTCAGAAAGATGATGTACGATCAATTTCTTAGGATAGATAAGTCTTGAGTCTATGGTATTGAGATATTAGAGCAAAAGTATAAGTACTCATTCAAGAATGAGGGCACTAAACGTGACTACCTCAAGCAGTCATAAGAAAGTCTACCTTTTCGTCAATGACTGAGCTCAAAGTTGCAGTTGTGTGTCTGGTTCTTAAACCTGAGGCATCGGTACTTCATCTTGAGTGTGTTATAGTTTGACTACACCATAACTCAGTCTTCTAGTCATTTGGATTTTACATTAGACTCGAATCGAATGATTCAGTCATATGATAAGATGTTGGGTTTGATGAGTTCATCCTAATCCTAATCCTATCGGAGCTCATGATAGAAGAACTTAATCACATAGGTAGCTATATTGAGAGATTTATTTTTAATTTTGATAGATTGCCACCATATACTGCTAGATATCACTGATGGATTTTGGAAGCAATTAGAATAATCTTGATGATCGATCATTCTAATTGTGTGAATCGAAAAAGTTTTAATCCATTGAAAGGTATTTCAATGATGTCGATGATGGAGATCATGATATGTCTCAGTAAACTGAATCTAACTAGATCACACAAACAAGGGTTTAGGTCTAGATATCATCAATCAGGCTAATCTAGTTCGATTGATTTGGATTAGATCCAATTAGATTCAAGAAAATCGTTCTAGCACATGATTGAGCCTAATATTCTCCTTCTATAATCATTTTGGTTCGTCTCGACTAAGCCAAATTAGATTTGGCTCATCCAAAAACTCTATAGAGGTTTGTCCTGATCTGATTGGAGCTTGTCTAGATCATAAATGAGTTGTCCTAGCCTGATCTAGCCTTATCCTAATCCATCAGATGGATTTAGGACAAGAGCTGCCAATTCTTGTAACTTTTCTGGATAAGGGTCAATAGTTGACCCTAGACATTTGGACAGAGGGCCATGAGGCATGCATCTATTAGAGAGCACCTAGGGTGCATGTCCCCCTACTAAATAAGGACTCAAAGAGGGCACACGCCAAGAGACTCAAAGAGGGCACACGCCCACTCTTGGCGTGTGCCCATGAGGATAAGAGAAGGACTTCCATGTAGATGGGACTCTAGGATTTCTTGATGAGATCAAAGAGTTGGGCGCCAAGACTTCATCCTTATCCAGTGTTGGCACCACCTATGGAGAGTTTATGGGGTCTCTCATCTGATTGATCAGATGTGTTGGAACCACCAATCAGATTTAGATTTGATTAATTTGAGCAATTTGATTGGTTAGACCTGTGTGGCACTGCATGGTGCAATAGGGTTTATTTAAACCCCTCCCTATGCCTAGGGTTTTATTTTGTGCTCACCAAGAGCCAAAAGGCTACCACCCCTAACTCCTCTCCATGCCCCATCCTTTGGTCCTCTCTCTCATCTCTACACCCAAGAAGTTGGGCATAATTTAGCAAGGTTCCAAAGGAGTTTTGGCACCAAGATCAAGAAGAAGACAATCTTGTTCAAGAGACGAGCGTGCTGTCTTCTACAATTATTTTGAAGGTTCTATAATTGAGATTCAGATATGATTTTTGGAGATCTAATTCAAAAGGAAAAAACACCCAGAATCAGCCTGAGTGAATACTAGTAGAGGCCAGGCATGTGCATGGCTTCATCCAGAACTTTGGATGTAGCAGATCATTAGCAAGATAATTAGATTATCTAATCAGGTATAAAATTATATCTGATTTAATTTTAATTTTTAGATTCAATATCACATCATTAGAATCAAGTTTGAGAACTCTCAAATCTGATCAAAATTTATTAGAAAAATTTTTAAAATTTTCTTATAGATCTGATCAGATCAAATTGATCCTGTGGTGGAAAATTAGTTTTTTCTTTAGTGCGCCCCTTATTCTCTCTCTAGAAAGAAAATGGCATAGCCCCAAGAGAAAAACTAAGGGGAATGCACCGTTCTCATCTACGCAAAGAATAAGTCAAAGTGGGGGTGCCCCTTAGTTGGCACCCCCTCATGCTTATCCATTTGAGGAGATCAGGACATGCCAATTGATGGTGTCCAGCCGAGCCAAATCCAATTTGGCTTAAACCAATCCAATAGAAAATTCAATGTAGAAAAAATTAGGTTCAATCATATGCTAGCATAATTTTTTTGAATCTAATTGGATCAAATCTAAATCAATCGGACTGTATGGATCCAATTGAAAACATCTAGAGCCAAAACCCTTGATTGTGTGACCCCATAGGTTCAATTCTATAGGTAATGGGATATGTTATGATCTCCATCATCGACATCATCAAAACCTTTTTCGATGGATCAAAACTCTTTCTAATTCAGTCAATCAAAATTATTGATCATCAAGATAATTCTAATTGATCTCACAATCCACTAGTGATACCTAGCAGTATGTGGTGGCAATCCATCAGAACTGACTAAGAACCTCTCGGTGTAGTTATCGTGTGATTCAATTTGTCTATCAGGAGTTCCAATAGGATCAAGGTTAAGGTTAACTTGTCAAACCTCATACCTATCAGATGATAGAATCAATCGATTTGGGTCTAACATAAAATTCTAGTAGAAACTCTTTTTATTATTTTACATTGCCATGTGAAGGAAATGTGCAGGGTTCTAGGCATGCATTTCAAAACTTTTTCAATTAAAATTACAACAAAGATTAATATTAATCTACTATTAATCTATGCATGCTATGATCAGATTATGAAAATCCTATACAAGGATCTAGATAGGTATATATGTAAGAGAAAAATTAATGCACTAGATCAGCAAATCATATTTACTGACCAACTTATGTTTAGAATAGGATACCCGAGCATGAGTAGATGATCTCCATAATTTAAAAACTTTGAAAAAAAGCTTCTTGCATTGTAATGCAGTCGTAAGATTGTCCGACTTCTACAGACTATCCATATGGAGCTTCTGATCCCGATCAACTCCACTAGAATGCTAGCTCCTCACTGGAGCCTTTGACGGTCGATCTTGGTCGATCTCAATCAACCACCTTCTCTCGATCTCTTAGATGCTCTAGAAGGTTAGAAGACAGAATGGAGGATGACGAGGTGGTGTGGAAAATCTGATGAAGATTCGATGCTTAAGCACTCGATCTTACTTTACGAACCCTAGGTTGAAATCCTAGGGCAACCCACACCTGGAAACCTTGGAGTTTCCACTCTCAGGATTTTTTTGATAATTTGAACTCATGCCTAGGAGACCTTATGCCACTCTCTATTTAACCAAGAATTTTTTTCTTAGATAGCATATATGCACATTTTAAAACCCTTTTCAAAATGTGCGTGAGGTAAGATAAGAGAAAAAAAATGGCGAAGACTCTCCCTTTCTATTTTCTCATGCCTAGGTATTAGCACACCCTCTTAGTGTTTAATTCCCTAAAGGACTCCTTACTTCCTTCTCATGCACACCCATAGAAAAAGATAGCTTTTAAAGTGCGACAATAGATGGGAAATGCACGTGGGTTTGGATAAGGATGGGAGGTTGAACTTGTTTCAACCTCCCACTTGAACTCAAATTCAAGTGAGGTCTCAACCTCATCCAAACACCAAAGCCAGGTGTGTTACATGTAGAAGGACTCTCCTTCTACGTATCCACATGCAAAACATAATAAAAAGGGTGCAAAATCCATATGGAACGTGGAGAAAGGATAAGACAAAGAGGTTGAATTTGTTTCAACCAACCACTTGAATTCAAAATTCAAGTGGACTTTTATCCACTTCCAACACCCACCAGGTGTATGACATGCAGAAGGACTCTCCTTCTGCACACCCACACCTGGGAGAAACCAAAAAAAAACATGTGACAAAGTGAGGAGGGTGTGGTGAAGGGATAAGTTTGAGAGGTTGGAGTGGTTCCAACCTGCAACCACTTATGTTGAATTCAAAATTCAACTTAAATTTGAACCAAACCAACTCTTAGACCAGGTCAAAGGGAGAAGGAAGGAGAGCGCCAACTCTCTTTTGGGCATGGGAAAACACATGCATATTTTCAAAAAATGCATGGAAGAGGGCATGGAAAAGTCAAGGTGCAAGGGAGACTTGAAATTCAAAAATTTAACTTCTCCAAATTGGTTTTATCCAAACCCATTTGTCCAAACCCAATTAGATAAGGATAAATCCAATCAAATTAGGCTTAATCCAACCCAATAAAATCCTAATCAAATTAGAAATTAATTGAATCTTGGTCTTGATCAAATTAGGGTCCAATCTTTCATAGCTATTAGGCCATCTTATAACCTAATCGGATCAAATCCAATCAAATCCAATTCAATCAGATTTATCGAATTCTCATTGCTTAATCAAATTGAGCTAATCAGTAATCTAATTGCTAATTAATCCTCCAATAACATCAGAGTCTTAGTTCAGTGGGATTTGAGAAGGTAGAGTCTTAATCCAGTGGAACTCTTGACCATAGAGTCTTAGACCATTGGGATTCTTAATCAGCCATTAGATTTGGTAGGAACTCCTATTGTGTGTGACCCCATAGATTTGAATACTAAGCCAGTAGCATAGGAACCAATTTTTGTACTAATCGATGTGACCATTTAGTAATGGTACCCAACATCTGGATTAGTCGAATAGTCGCAATGCAACATCCATAAACCTGTGACATACGGTTACCGTATAATTCATCCTCTTGATTTCAATGGTCAAAAGATGACTTAGGATTTAACTGCCAATCCTAAAAATCATCAATATTAAATTTTAAATTTCAATATCCATCACATGGACTACCCCAATTGAGGTTTTGCTAAATTGAAATACAATGATGCATTTGCTCCAACATTTAGAGGGATCAATCCCATGAATCACGAACCGACTAAACAAGTACTTGACTGCACTCAGAAACCTTCCATCACTGAAATAGAAATTTAGATAGTTCAGTACCAAATTGCAATGAGTTGCTTGCAAGTTATCGTGGTGATCTCATGTAACATCCTATCCCTAACTAACTACGGATGATGGTGCCACACCTCACCCTTATCAAAAAGTTAAAGGGATTTCGATTCTATGTTATAGCTAAGTTGAACTATATATCAGTTAATACCCTACTTTCAATTAGGCTGAACCATCATTCATCTTTAACACAAGCATTTCAAACAAATCTTTTTATCTTGCTAAAAATCATTATCACCATAGCTCACCACATTATATAAACAAACTCCAGCTTTCAACTACAAAACCATACTTTATTCATACATACTATTCATTATACCATCCTTTTAATATACACCTTTGCAAAACAAACTAAAACATTTACATATGATAGTTTCTAACTTAGCTATCATAGCTATACAAAACTTCTCAAAATACATCTCTTTTACAAGCTCATATCACTAGAGGTACTGATACATATATCAAAACATATCTTCGAGCTCAACTACTCCCAAAACTGCAATTAGAAAGAGTGGGGGGTGAGACTTGAAAAGTCTTAATGAGTGTAATTTTATATGATAATGGCAAATAGATAGCTACAATCACCATAACATTATGCACAATATGTTGTTAACAAGTTTTCAAACATTTATAAACCAACATGAATAATTTACATAAAAGCCTTTTTTTGAAACACAAATAATTGCTTATCTTTGACCATATAATGGCAACACACTACTATAAATGGACCGACCAGATGGGTAGCCTGCCTTATCACCAAAAGGACAACACACTTCCAAAGGGTTTCCTATGATCAGCCTGCCTTATTACCAGAAGGATAATACACTCTCATAGGATTTCTTATGAGCAGCCTGTCTTATCACCAGAAGGATAATACACTCTCATAAGTACTGCTTTTATTGAGACAATACGTTCTCATATAATTTCTTATGAGCAGCCTGCCTTATCACCAAAAGCACAATACACTCTCATAAGTATACCATCCCTATAAGTAGCCTATCTCAGTGCTATCGAAATAACACGCTCTCATAGGGTTTATCATTCCTATGAGCAGCCTGTCCATGCTTACAGACATCAATAAGCTCCATGGCATACAAACAAAAATTAACCATATACAAGATAAAACTACATATGATATCATTATGAAACATGTTTAAAATCACTAAGTCATGTTTTTAAAAATATGTGTGCATATACTTGCTTATGAAATACATAAAAGCTATCCAGAAATCATTTCTTATTTTAATGGTTCTCAAACCATACATATGAAATCAACATAAGCTGTAAAGTATCAAGAGAATATCTTGCTTTTCAAATAATACTTTTACTTAGCAAAGTATAGTAAAAATACTATAGAAAGATGGAATTCACTCACCTCAACTGGCTACTTGCTAATTGGCTTACTCAAATCACTTTTCCCAACTCTTCTCCTTTCCTCAACTAATAAAATCCTACTGCTAGCCAAAACAAGTTCCTTTCTTTCCACCCTCTGCAACTTCCTCTTCTTTTAATCAATTTTTTTACTCAATCCCCTCTTTCTAGCTAAATTCCCCTTGGTTTTTTATTGAGAACACGATCTTATCCAACCCTTTTTCCTCCTCCAACCCTTCTGTTAGGTTTAAGAACTTAGAACAATCCAAAGACAACTGGTGACTTTTATTTTGGAAAAAGAATAGCTTAAGGGAAGGATTTGCTAGATGTTACCTTATAAAGAAAGCCAACACATCTCTCTCTCTCTCTTCTAGTTACGTGGCATAACCCAAGAAAGACACCTATTAAATTACTTCTTCAAGAATCCATTTAAAAATCCACTTTTAAAGCTTCATAGCTAGCACCGCTTTTCTGTTCCCATTGGCTGAGCTGGCTCGACCCCAAATCGGGTAAACACGAGTGTCACTCGGGTCAGCTCGAACTCAAATCAGATTGGCTCGAACTCAAATTGGGCTGGCTCTCTCAAGAAAATAGAAACTAGTTTTTTTTGTAGCCTAAGACTCAGGTCGAGTCGATTTTGAATTGGACTAGCTTAACACAATGCTTGCTTAATACTCTTCTTATCTATATTTTCTAAGTTAATGTTCACATTTATTTTACTCTTCATTACTTTTAAAACATAAATGTAAATAAGAAAATACCCCCTATTTGGAATCAATAAAAATATCAAAAAAGATTAAAATCCTTAAGAATAAAATATCAAAACTTGGATTTTAGTTCAAATTTTTCATAATCTGAAACTTTTAAAACTTTTTTTTGTAGGATTTGGTGTGGTGCTTCCAAGCCTTGGGGGGCCATGAGAGGAGCTAGGATGTTGGCTCTGAAAAACTAGGATAGACGTGATCCTAGAGCTAGGATAGGAGTTATCTTAGGATGAAGGCGACGTGTAGCCCTGCACGGACTCGAGGTTCAGGTGTGAGGATCTTGAGGGGGCTTGGTTGGTGCTTCAGAGATTTGGTATACAAGGTGGAGCAAAGCAACAAAGCCAGAAGAAGAATTAGGTAAGATAAGGGGTTGACACACAAGCAGGCTGACTCGGCTATGTAGTCAAGCTAGCTCGGGTTGAGATCGAGCCGGCTCGAGGTGTAGTCAAGCCTGAAGGAACCAGTGCAGGGTTAACAGTGCTACTTTCAAAAACTTTTTTAAAAATAGCTAAATTATAGTAAAAAATTAATTAATCTAATTAATTAAATGCTAATCATATCAAAAAATAAATTTTATATTAAGGATCTAAATATGACATAAATGCATACATATCAGATCTGAAAAATAAAATAGTGCAGTAAGCTATTCACTACATCTAAGTGTTCTGAATACTATACCTTGCACGAGTAGTCGATCATCATGATCTAATCATCATCGAGGAGGTCTGCTAGTTGCAATATAGCCACACAAATGTCTAGCCTCCATGGATCATCCACACGAGGCTCCTTTTCCTGATCGGCTCCCTGCAAGTGCTAGCTCGACACTGGAGTCTTTTAGGGGCTATTTTGATTGAATGACTTCGATCTTTGTCTACGGGCTTCACGAATACTTCATATTGCTGGTAGACATAGTAGAGAAGTATAGGAGTTTCTCTCTAAAGTTTCATGGGCTTCCAACTCTCGTAGCTCATGCAATTGCTTCCCGAATCCCAGGTTCTAAAACCCTAGGTAGCACTGAGAAAAAGAACTTGTGCCCAACTCTCTTTGTTTTTTCTTTCTCTAGATTTTTTAATATTTTTCTCATGCACACAGAGGCTCACAAAAGTCCTCTCCTTTCTTTTTCAGATCTATTTCACATGTCCAAAAATCTCTTCCTTTTATTTTTCACCAAAACAGTGGAGAGTACGCAAGAGAGGATTAGAACGAGTTGGTTGTCAATTTGAAATCATACTTGTTTTGAATTCAAATACCAACCAATTTGTTTCAAACAAAAAAGTGGTGAAAAAAGGGAAGGTATGGAATATTTGGTGCATGGAGAATGAAGCATGAGAACCTTTTCTCATGAAGAAAAGTGGGTGCACAAAAGTGAGGTGGCGCATGGGTGGTTAGCCTTTAAAATTCAAACTCCTTTGAATTTTTGAATGAAACCGACCATCCCAATCCATTTGGAATGTTGGAGACCTGGGTGAGAGATCTCTAATCAGCATGGAAAACTTTATGAGAGAAGAAAATTGAATTCAAAGAGGCATGGCGCATATGTGGCGCATGGAAGAGAAGACTAGTCAAACTAGTCTTTGAATTTAAACTTCAACTAATTGAACCAACCAAATCAAAATTAATTAGGCCCAATTAGATCAAATTAAACTTCACATAATTAGGCTTAATTAAATTTTAATAAAATTAAGAATTGATCAAGTCCAACCTCTGATCAAATCAGGGTTCGAACCTCCTTGGCAATTAGGTCAAATCATGACTTAATCAGGTCAGACCCAACTAAACCCAATTCAACTGGACTTGATCTAAAAATAATTACTCAATCAAATTAAGTTAATTAGTGATCAAATCACTAATAAAATCTTTCATAAATTTAGAGTCTAAATCTGATGAGTGTCCGAACAATAGAGTCCCATCAAAATGAAACTCTTGATCGAAGAGTCCCAAACTAGTTGGACTCTTGATCCCGGTGTCCGAAACAAATGAAACTCATGATTATAAAGTCCCAAATATCAATCACAGAGTCTCAAACATGTAGGACTCAGAGTTCCAGAGCTGTGAAACTCTTGGTCGAAGAGTCTCAGTCCAATGGGACTCTTGACCACAGACTCCCAGATATTGAGACTCAATATCCCAACCCAATAGGACTCCCAATCGAAGAGTCTCAATCTAGTGGAACTCTTGATGATAGAATCCCAGTCAAGTAAAACTCTTCATCATAAAGTCTCAGTCAAGTGGAACTCTTCACCAGCCATTAAATCAAGTAGGAACCTCTAGTATGTGTGACTCCGTAGGTCCAAACCTAAGTCGGTAGCGTAGAAACCAATTTCTGTACTAATCAAAGTGACCATTTAGCAATGGTACCCAACATCCAAATAGGTCGAATAGTCATAATCGCAATATTTAGAACCTACGCAAATATGGTTACTGTATAATTCATTCCTATGACCTCTGTGTAATAGATGATTCAGGATTTGACTATCAATCCTAGAAAATACATCTATGTCGTGTCTCAAAGCAATTAGTCCCATGATTCCTCACTAAGACTACCCTGATCAAGACTTTGCTAAATTGAAACATAATTGAACATAGCTCCTGAAATCAAGACTGGTCGATCCCATCTTGATACACGCACTGACTCCTTAAGTACTTGATTGTGCCTATAAACCTTCCATTACTGAATTAGAAATTCAAGTAGTCCGGCACCAAAGCATAGTTAGTTGCTTGGAAGTCACCATGGTGATCTCAGGTTGGAGGGATAGTTATACCCATATTCCATCAGAGCAAATCTTGACAGCAAAAAAGCTCTGGAGTTGGTCACGTTCAGTGCAGATGTATCCATACATCTCACTTGCATGCCATACCAGAATCTCAACACTCCTTTGTTATGAGGACAACCAATCTATAAGACACACAACAATCTATACATGATAAACATTATCATCCTAAGTAACAACGTATCTTTTAGTCGTAAACAATTTAAGGACTAAATGACAAATCCTTCTTTATCAAATCTAGATAGTCCTAAGATCTTTATCACAACACAGCAATTCATTAGAAGACAACAGAATTTATGATAAAAAATATCAAAATAACTTTTATTAATTAATAATTCATATACAAGTATAATAAGTAGTACAACCATCAATAGGCTGACGATTGGCTTTGGGACATATTTCCAACAATCTCCTACTTAGACTAAAACTAATTGGTGCTGTATCAAATACCTATCTTCAACTTGAAGTCATTGAACTCCTTCATCACAATAGTTTTAGTAATTGAGTCGGTCAGGTTCTTCTTTCCATCGATCTTCTTAAGGTCGACATTACCTCGATCCATAATTTCTTAGACAAGATGGAAGCGGCACAGAATATGCTTCGTCTGCTGGTGTACCTTAGATTTCTTTGCCTGAGCAATGGCTCTAGAGCTATTATAATAGAGTAGAACTGAACCATCAAGAGAGGTGCTACTCCGAGCTTGGTGATAAATTTTCTCAGCCACACCACTTCTTTGGCAGCATCTGATGCAGTGACATACTCCACCCCGTAAACTGAATCGACGATAATGTGCTGCTTGGAACTTTTCCAGCAGACAGTCCCACCATTAAGGATGAATATATATCCTGACATACTCTTACTATCATCATGATCAGACTGAAAATTGGAGTCTATGAATCCCACAAGCTTCAAGTTCGATTCATCATATACAAGCCACTGGTCCTTAGTATTTCTCAAATACTTTAGGATGGTTTTAACAACCTTTCAGTGGTTCGCTCCTGGATCAGATTGGTATCTACTCACTATCCTTAGTGAGTATGCCACATCTGATCGCGTACATGTCATGACGTATATTATAAAACTCACTGCTGAAGCATATGGTATTCTACTCATATGCTCTCTTTCTAGAGGTGTTGTCAGACAATCACTCTTTGAGAGAGAAATTTCATAGCCTATCAGTAGATAGTCTTTCTTAAAATTTTTCATGCTGTTCAGCACAGTGTCAATATATGTAGACTGGGACAATCCAAGCAACCTTTTAGATCTATCTCTATAAATCTTCATCCCTAGGATGTAGGAAGCTTCTCTTAGATCTTTTATGGAGAACTATGATGACAGCCAGATCTTTATTCCTTATAATGCAGGGACATCATTTTCGATTAAGAGAATGTTATCTACATACAATACTAGGAATACTATTTCTGGATCATTAGCCCACTTGTATATGCAGGACTCCTCTTTGTTCTTAATGAAGCCATACATTTTGATTGTTATATCAAATCATATGTTCTAGCTCCGAGATGCCTACTTCAGTAAATAAATGGATCTTTGAAGCCTACACACCTTAGACTCATCTATGGATGTGAATCCTTCAGGTTGCATTATATACACCTCATCATCCAGCTCTCCATTTAGGAAGACCATTTTTACATCCATCTACCAGATTTTATAATCCAGATGGGTAGCGATGGCAAGCATAATTCGAATAGATTTGAGCATTACCATAGGAGAAAATGTCTCATCATAGTCAATACCATAATGTTGATGATACATCTTGGTAATTAGATGGACTTTATAGATCTCCACCTTTTCGTCTGCGTCCCATTTCTTTTTGAAGACTCACTTACATCCTATGGGTTTCACCCCTTTGGGTGGGTTAACCAATGTCTATATATCATTGACCTTCATGGATTCCATTTCGAATTTCATGGCCTCAAGCCATTTTTTAGAGTCAGATCTCTACATTGCATCCATATAGGTGATTGGATCCTAATCATTCTCATCAAGTTTGATAGGATCCCCATACCAGATCAAGAAATTATAGTATCTATCTGGTTGACATGGAACTCTACCAGATCACCTTAAGGGTGCATTTACAATGGGTTTAGCTCAGGTTCAACAACTTATGTCTATTCTTTCACCTGTCATCAAGTTCGATCTTAGAGGCATTAGTTCCTTCACTAAGAAACTCCTTTTCTAAAAAGACTGTCTTAAGGCTGACAAACACTTTTTGCTCATCAGCAAGATAGAAGTAGTACCCTTTGGTTTCTTTTGAATAACCTATAAAACTATACGTATCAGACCTAGGTCCAAGCTTATCTATCATTAAATGTTTGACATAAGTCGGACACCCCTAAACCCTATGATGTGAGAGCACTGGCTTACGCCCTGTCCATATCTCCTATGATATTTTATTAATAGATTTACTCAAAACCCTATTTAAAATATAACAAGCTGACTCAAGCGCATATCCCCATAGGAAGATCGACAGACTAGCAAACCCCATCATGGATCGAACCATGTTCAATAGGGTCCAATTTTTTCTCTCAAACACACCATTATGTTGTGGTGTTCTAGGAGGGATCCATTGGAAGAGAATCCCATTTTCCTAAGATATGTCAAAAACTCATTGGAAAGATACTCACCTCTTCGATCAGATCGAAGAGTTTTAATACTCTTTCTAGTTTATTTCTCTACCTTGTTTCGAAATAGTTTGAACATTTCAAATGACTCTGACTTATGTTTCATTAGGTAGACGTACCCATACCTTGATAGGTTGTCTGTGAAGGTTATGAAGTAGAAGTATCCACCTCTGGCACTTGAGCTCATGGGTCCACATACATCCGAATGTACTAGACTCAAGAGTTCAGTGGCTCATTCACCTTTTCTAGTAAGAGGTGACCTAGTCATCTTACCAAGAAGATAGAACTCACAGATCGAAAGTGATTCACAATCACTAACCTTAAGAATTTCTTCTTGAACTAACCTATTAATTCTATTCTTGTTAATATGACCTAGCCTACAGTGCCAAAGGTAGATATCAGACACATCACTAATTCTAGGACATTTACTAGAGGATTGAACCATATTAACAGTTATAGAAAGTAAGTAAATTTTGTTATTCAATTATCCAATAAAAATTATAACAGCATTCAAAATGACATTATAATTTTTTTTTTTAATTTATATTTCAAAATCATTCATGGCCAAAAGGCCTACAGAATGACATTCAATAAGAAGGTTGGACAAAAATGACATTCATTGAGAATAACTTTATTTGAATTGATTACATGATTCTTGATTCCTAAAGCTAGAATTAGAACTTGTCTTCTATCTCCAACATTCAAAAATCTCTCACCTTGATCAAATCTTCTACTGACCTACAAGCCCTGTATAGAATTACAAATATGATAAGGGCTTTCAGTATCTAATACCTAGGCAGTAGAATCAAATAAGAAAAAAATATAAGATATTATCATATAATTATCTTGCCCAGCAACCACTTGCTTCCTCCTTGGCATGTTCGGGTCCAGGGAGGCAATGTATAGAGGATAGTTCTTCTTCCAGTGCCCCTACTTCTTATAGAAGAAGCACTCCGCCTGGCTCTAGTCGGGCTTGGGCTTCTTGGTCCAATCTTGTGCAGTCATCCCAGCATATGGTTGCACATTCTTGTTCTTCTTCTTCTTGTTCTTCTTCCCTTTCTTAAAGGGTCAACGACCAGAAGAAGACCCTCCCACTACATTCACCATCTTCTTGTGGAGTTGCTTATCCTTCTCAAAATTCTACAGCAATCCCAACAAGCCATGGTAGTTGACTACAAACTTTATTATTTTGAAATGAGTTAGGAAGGGGAGGAAAGACTGTTAGATATATGTGCCCTAGAAGCCAGAATTGGCTGACACTTATAATACACTTCTAGGGGCAAAATTATAATTTTGACTAAAATCAATAAATGGGTTATTTTCTATCACATATGTGTATTTAGTGTCTGTGATACATCCTTTGGGGTTAATGGTAATGATAATTCATATTTTCAAGAGTTGAAAATTTAAGACATGAATAATCATTATTAACTCATAAACAGCTCCCGACCATAGGATCATCACGAGGATGGTGATTGATCCGGAAGGTTGGTGTACGATCGCTTCTCTTTAGTAGATGAGTCTTGAGTCTACGGTGTGAAGACACCGGAGCAAAAGTATAGGTATTCATTAGAGAATGAGGGCACTGAGCGTGACCACCTCGAGTAGTCATTAGGAAGTCTACCTTCTCATCAATGACTGACTCGATGCTGCAGTAGTGTGTTTGGTTCTTTGACCTGAGATGCATCGGCAGTTCACCTTGAGGGTGTTATAGTTTGACTACACCATTACTCGATCTCCTAGCCATATGGAACCCTGAGGTGTATGTTGGCTATAGCATGTTCATTGTAGGAACTGGATTGCATCAAGATGGGATCTATCTACCTCGGTGGTAGAGGAGTAGCCCTATGATGATCATGAGAATCAAGTCCAGAAATTCATGGCCATGGTAGAGTGAAATAATAGAAAGAGTTTCTATTTAGATTTTCACATTGGACTCGAATCGAATGATTACATCATATGACAGAGACTAGGGTTTGACGAGTTCACCTTAACCCTAATCTGATCGGGGCTCAAGATAGAAGAACTGAATTACACAGGTGGCTGCACCAAGAGGTTCACATTCAGCTCTGATGGGTTGCCACCATATACTGCTAGGTATCACTGGTGGATTTTGGGAGCAATTAGAATGATTTAGATGATCGATCATTCTAGCTGTTCGAATCAGAAGAGTTCTGATCCATCGAAAGGAGTTTCGATGATGTCTATGATAGAGATCATGACATATCCCATTACCATACAGAACTGAACCTAACTGGGTCACACAAACAAGAGTTTGAATCTGGTGATCATCAATTGAACTGATCTAGTTCAATTGATCTGAATGAGATTCAATTAGGTTCAAGGAAATCGTGCTAGCACTCGATTGAACCTAACGTTCTTCTTTTACTATCACAAATAAGTTGTCCTAACTGAGCCAAAGGAGTTTGTGCTCAATCAGAGGCCTTCATATGGTCTGACTGGAGGTTGTCCAAGTCAGAATAGGTTGTCTTATTTGTAAGACATTACCTGCCATTTTTGGTCACCTGCCATTTCTTGTTCTTTGACTTTGGTCAAAAGTCTACCTTTGACTGGTCAAACGTTGACCATTGACCCTTTGACTTTTGACCACATGTCATGCACCTATTGGAGAGCTGGTGGGGGCCTGCCCCCTGCCAGAACCTGGCAAGGAGAAGGGCGCACGCCAAGGGTGGCGTGAGCCCAAGTAGGAGGCGCCTAGGAGTCCTTGTTGGACAAGGACTCCACTCCCTTTTGGATTCCAATCAGAGTTCTACTAAGAATCCAGTTTGACTGGTCTTAGGCACCCTCTAAGGAGGAATCCAGGGGTCTCTTTTCCAACCAATCAGATTTAGATCTGATTCACAAAGGGTTGTGATTGGTTGAGAGGAAGAGGAGTTGGATCACAAGAGGTCTATAAATAGACCCTCGCCCAACCCTAAAGCTAACGCAATTCAATTGAGAAACCCATGCTCCAAGGCTGCCTCTCCCCTCTTTTCCACACCATAATCTCTTCTCCCTTGCTCTCCACATCTAAAAGTTTTGGACTTAGTTGGTGCGATTTAGATCAAGGAAAGGCGATCAAAAAGCAAGAAGGCTGCGTTGTTGCAAAAGGACGACTGCAGATCTTCAAAAAGAGTTTTGAAGATCCTCCAGATCAATCCAGATCTAATTTTTGGGAGTGTGATAGAGAAGAAGAGGATCTCTAGATCCAACCCAAGTGAGTCCGGTAGAGGCAGGCGCTCTGGCTAGATCCAGAACCTTCCGCTGCAAACAGGATCATCAACAGGTAATAGGATTACCCAGATCAGGTAAATTAAATTTGATTTAATTTATCTTTTAATTATTTTTATAAAATAAGAATCAGATCTGAAATATATCAAGATCTGATTGGGATCAAGAGAAAAAAATTTTTTAAATATATCTCTTTGATCTGATCATGATCTGGACGAACCTGGACCGGAAATCAGGATTTCCCTTCAAGACTGGCAAGAGATTAAGGATCGCATCTTATCGAGACTGCTCGATATAGAAAGGCCACTTCTAAGTGTACATCTGATTCATGTACAATAATACATGATCTGATGACTGAAGGCTCATCCCTCATCTTGAGTATTGAGAAGATAACAACTGTTTTAGTGCTTTTACACATTCGTAGGCCATGCGCAAACCAGAATCCAGTTCAATATCTTATAAGCATACCTCGTGGTGGGCATTTGCATCTTTTTTTGAACCTATGGCTGAACTCTTCATTCATTGCTGCCAGCATTATACATCGAACGGTGGTGCAGTCATTGAGCTAAATCTGATAAGTATTTCAGACCGCTCGTCTAGCATTTAGAGCTGGCTCCTCAGGTGCTGGATCCATAACGACATAAAGGATTCACTCATGCTCCAAGATGATTTTCAACTTATGATACCAGCTATCGTAGTTGGGTTCCATTAATTTATCAGTGTCTAACAATGATCGGAGCGATAGATTAGTGGCCATTTCTACATAACAAGGAAAACCAAATCTAATTAGTTATGAATCAATTATCCTAAAGACTTAGACTTTAGTCTAAAGGTTCTTCCACTATTTTATATGAATTGATAGCCTCTACCTCCAATTTGAGGAATTACTTTAATTTCTTAGTGGGTACTAGAATCCACATAGACTACACATGAGCCCAACTTTGGTTGGTCAGCCCATGTGCACCTATGGGTAGGTTCAAAACCAATTATTTCTATAAATAATTTCTAGTAATATCAATTTTGCTTCGAAGATCTAATCAGTAGGCTTTGGCCTCCACTGAAAATGTTCGATTAGATCCAACTATTAACATGACTACATTTGATCTTATCTAACCAATAAATGATCAGGCCCGACTTTGATCGACCCACCTAACCACCATTAGAAAGAATTAACCAATCATTATTTTATGAATGATAATTTCATTAATCAATAAGCACCAGGCCTTTGGACCTTCGATGATTATCAAATTAATGAATCCATTATCACTCAACTTAATGGGAGGCAATGATTTAGTTATCTATATAACCATTTCATTTTTCAGAATCTAATAATTTAGAGGATTTAGTTAACATATTTAAGAAAAGGAAGAAATATAGCGAGCCAATTTCGATCCTCCCACTGACTTCACCAAGTCAGATAAAAAGGATCTAATCTAAGCTGCAATTAGGAGCACCTAAATCAGTCAGACTGATTTACCTAATTGACATGGGTGAGTCTGAATCACCAAGTGATCCAATCAAAACTTAACTCACCAGGATGGCCAGGTAAGTGAGATCAGTAGAAGGGATATGCCATTAACTCATCAACGATCGAATCAGTGCGAGTAGCTTTCAATTAAAAATGACTGATCAATCTGCTAGTCTTACCTTAGACACCATCTGATTTATTAGTTTTAATTTGACCAACCAAGTAATTTTGGATTCGACCACGTAGCCATGAATCAAGTCCATTAGGTCCTCATTAAAGGCATGGACTTGATCAACTACAACTATTATAATTGTATCTATAGAGTTCTTGATCTAATCTAAATTAACATTTAATTAGATTTGATCAGCTACTCTAATTTAGTTCACTCTTTAACTAACCTTAGGTCTAACCTAATTTATGGACCTAATTCAACTAACCCAATAATCTACGTTTTATGATTAATGACTTAGACTCTTAATTCATAATTCTTGATACTAAATAATTATACTTAATTTTTAATTAAGCTTATGGGCTGAGGGTTAAGGTTCGGTATTTTGAAAATATTTTTTAAATTTTGAAAGATTATTTACAACTTAGTATTATTCACCAATCGAGTTGACTCACTTTAAAATTAAATTGGCTCAATTCACAAACAATACTAGTTGTAGGATTTAATCTGAAGCTATGTACATTACATAATACTAAATCATGAATCAAATTTTAGATCTTATCTAAACATGCATTCATGATAAAAAATTAGATTAAAGCCTAATTTAATCAGATCATAAAAATATTAGATTAAATCTAAGATTTTATAATTAATGATTTAGATCAGTAATGTACCAAGATAACCTTTTTACTGTAGGTGGTAAAACCTATAGTAGGACAACTTGTAGTCCATGTGATCTTGATTTTAATATTTTAGATCTAATTATTCAAAATATTAGATTAATATTTAGATCAAATCTAAATTATTAATCTAAAATATGCAAGCATATCATGTTTAGCGAATCATGCTCTGATTCCATTTGAAGGAACCAGTGCAGGGTTAATAGTGCTACTTTCAAAAATCTTTTCAAAAATAGCTAAATTATAGTAAAAAATTAATTAATCAAATTAATTAATTATTGATCATATCATAAAATAAATTCTATATTAAGGATCTAAACATGACATAAATGCATACATATCAGATCTAAAAAATAAAATAGTGCAGTAAGCTATTTACTACATCTAAGTATTCTGAACACTATACCTTGCATAGGTAGTCGATCACTGCAATCTGTGTTAGATATGTGTGCTATAGAAGCCAAAATTAGCTAACACTTGTAATACACATCTAAGGATAAAATTATAATTTTGACTATAAATAATAGAATGGATTATTTTTTATCACAGTGTGTATTTGAAAGTGTCTGTGATACATCCCTAGAGTTAATGGTAATGATAGTTCATATTTTCAAGAGTTGAAAATTTAGGACATTAATTTTTATTATTAACTCATAAAATGCTTCCGACCATAGGATCATCATGAGGATGGTGATTGATCCGAAAGGTTGGTATACGATCGCTTCTTTAGGATAGATAAGTCTTGAGTCTACGGTGTAGAGACACCAGAGCGAGAGTATAAGTACTCATTAGAGAATGAGGGCACTGAGCATGACCATCTCAAGCAGTCATCAGGAAGTCTACCCTCTCATCAATGACTGGCTCAAAGCTATGGTGATGTGTTTGGTTCTTTGACCTGAGGTGCATCAATAGTTCACCTTGAGGTTATTATAGTTTGACTATACTATAACTCGATCTCCTAGCCATTCAAAATTCTGAGATATATGTTGGCTATAGCATGTTCATTATAGAAATTGGATTGCACCAATAGAAAACCTATCTACCTCGATAGATAAGGAGCAGTCCTATGATGATCATGAGAATCAAGTCTATAAGCCCATGGCCATGGCAGAGTAAAATAATAGAAAGAGTTTCTATTAGAATTTTTACATTGAACTTGAATCGAATGATTAATTCATATGACAAAAATTAGGATTTGACGAGATCACCTTAAACCCCAATCCGATCGAAACTCTAGATAGAGGAACTTAATCACATAGATAACTACACCGAGAGGTTCAGTTTTAGTTCTGATGGGTTGCCACCATATGCTGCTAGATATCACTGATGAATTTTGGGAGTAATTAGAATAATTTGGAAGATCGATCATACTAATTATCTGAATTAGAAAAGTTCTGATCCATCGAAAGATGTTTCGATGATATCGATGATAGAGATCATGATATATCCCATTGTCATACGGAACTGAACCTAACTAGGTCACACAAATAAGGGTTTGGATCTAGATATTATCAATTAGACTAACCCAGTTCAATTGATTTGAATAAGATTCAATTAGGTTCAAGGAAATCATGCTAGCACACGATCGAGCCTAATGTTCTCCTTCAACAATCATTAAGAGTTATCTTGATTGAGCCAAAAATGTTTGGACTCACTCAAGAATCTTTACCTGGTCTGACTGGAGGTTGTCTAGGATAGAGAAGGATTGTCTTAATTTATAGGATAAATTTGACACAACACCTATGATTTTTCATCACCTGCTAAATCTTGTCTTTGGACTTTGGTCAAATGTTGATCTTTGACACTTAGACATCTGCCCATGTGTTAGGCACCCATAGGAGAGAGCTTTGACCCTTATCCACCTGCTAAATAGTAGAAAGGCAAGGGGCACATCCCTAGGGAGGCGTGCATCCAAAGTGGATAAGGATTGGAGTCCCATATAGATGGAACTCCAGTTGCTTTATGCATTCAACTTGGGTGGCGCCAAAGAGTCATCTTTGACGAGTCTTGGCACCACCTAAGGTAGTTTGTGAGGGACTCTAATCTAAATGGATCAGATAATATCATTCCACCAATCAGATTTAGATCTGATTGCATGAAGAACCATGATTGGTCGGGATAATGTGGCACTGCATGGTGCAGCAGGGTCTATATAAACCCTGTCTGCACCTAGGATTCAGATCCTCTACCCTTTGCCCATGCCACAAGGCTTCTCTCCCTCCCTCTCCATGCCATCTTTAGATCTTCTCTCTCCTCTCCATGCCCAAGAAGCTTTGGGCTCGATTTTGGTGTGATCCGAGCAAGAGAAAGGTGACAAGAAAGAAGAAGGCCGCACTACTACAAGAGACAACACTCGATCTTCAAAAGGTATTTTGAAGATCTTCAAGATTAGATCTAGATCTGATTTTTGGAGTATAGATTAAGAAGGAAAAGATCTTTAGATCCTACTCGAGTGGATACCAGTAGAGGTCAGGCACTTACGTGGCTACATCCAGAACCTTAGGCAAACATCAAGATCATCATAGGATAATAGGATTACCCATAACAAGGTATAATTAAATTAGATTTAATTTAATTTATTTTTATTTTTATTTTATTAGATTGATAAAATCAAATCTGAAGAGTCTTAGATTTGATTTAGATCTAACAAAAAATTTTTTGAAATATTTCTCTTGATCAAATCAAATTTGAACGAACCTGACCCGAGAAATAGAATTTTTTCTTCAACTGGTATCAGAGCCAGATTCCATAATTATTTAGTTTTAATTTTAATATAATTTTGATCTAATAATTAGATAATCTTAGATGTCACATTAGATGTGATTAGATCTAAAATTAAAAATTAAAAAAATTAAATAATCTAGATCTAAGATGTATGAGATGCATGACTAGACTAGGAATAGAATTATTCTATGTATAGTCTGGGATGATCATAATTTTAATTTAATTAATTATAATTTTAGATTTATTTATTTACTATTTTTTGATATTATAAATATTATAATTAGATCAAAAAAATAGAAAATAAATTTATTTCATTTTGTTCATATGAGATATGATATATGCATATTTATACTAGTTGTAGAATAGTTCTACAAAGTTATCTTGAATAAATTTAATTTGATATGATCAAATTTAAATTTTATTATTCAGATATTTATGAGATAATTTAGATCTGAAAACATGATACATGAGATGTATGCATGACATGCTTTTAAGTTTGATCAATTTTATATATATGATATATATGTAGATTTAACTAGTTTTGTAGATTTATCATATTTCTAATTAAGGCATTTTTTTTGGCCGTCCAGTCATAAGAATAAAGTAGGATTTAAATGTCCTCTTCTTTCATTTGATGGGGTGTTCTTATGATGTATAGGGATGTGATAAGTATCATAAATTTACCTATAAAAGCATCAATTTATCAATTAATTTATGCTTATTTTCAAAAATTAATAATTAGTTGATACATATTTTTAAAAAATTTATATTTTTATTAATTAAAAAATTTATTAAAAAAATAATAAAATTAAAAAAAAATTATAATCAATGCAAAGAGCTTATTTTTTTGATCATAACAAAATAAGTTTGAAGTAAAATGGAGCTAAAACGGAGAAGATATGAATTTCTAAAGATAAAAGAAAAAAAATTAAATAGAAAAAAAGAAAATGGCTCAGTCGATTCCGTAAGCCAAGCTACCAAGCCAAGCCAAGCCGTTAAAGCCGACTTAGCCATAGAAGCCATCAGCCGATCCACCATCCAGGCATGGACTGCCAGCTCAGCAGAAACCGATGAATCACAGCGCGACACGTGGCAGACCTAGACCCTTAAAGGGTCCACAGAAATCCATCACGACTCACAGGATATTTTGGACTTTTCACTTGGCAACAGAAAGCGCTGATTGGTTATGGTGTGTGGTGTGGCTGGTCCACGCGGTCCGTGGGAACAGTAATTATGTGATCGGACGACTGTGGTTGATTATGGTTAGGATCGGACGGCGGTGGTTATTTCCAGGTTTGATTCGAATTCTATCACAAATCTAGCATGATCCAATGGCCAAAAAACCAACTGATGAAGATCCAATGGTCCAGAATGCTTTCGATAGCGATCAAGACTCCTGATGCATGATCAGCGGCCAGATTTTCTCCACCAACGTGCGATCGGACGGCCAGAATTTAATTTGACCTGATTTGGGCTGATACACATCCGATTTTGATGATTTTTAGATCGTTGGATTCCTATTGACGGCCAAATTTCACCCAAAGTAGAAGAATTCATCCAAGACTTCTTTTAATCCAATTTTTACTTAGATTTCTTCATATTTTGATAATCAAAGAGCTCCTTAGTCCCACATTGCCTAGAAGCAAACTCTCCAGCCCTCCTAGCTCTATAAAAAGGACCCTAGGCCTCCAGAAATCAACATCTCCGATCAAGGTGAAGCTTTGGTACAGGGTGAAGCTAGGCTCTGGGTTAATGGCTGCTTCGAGGCAACTGGTGTCGAGAGAAAAAGCTGGGCTTCTCCACCATCTTTCCACCCATGTCGATCCAAGATCAGAGATCAAGCTATTTTATTTTATTTTATTTTATTTTTAAATTTTATGTATTTAAATTCTAAAATTTTAATTAATAAAAATTTTATTATTACACTTTAATTTTAATTTTATTATTTTTATTATAATTTAATTTCTATATTTTAATTATTGCTTTTTATTTTTTTGCAAGTAGATGCTAAGATCTAACTAGTAGATCTTAGTACCAAGTTTACTTTTCTGCATAATTTAATTTTCACTTCATAATTTTAATTTCCAACTTCAAATTCTATTTTCAAATCCTTTTCTTTTTCTTTTAAAATAATCAAAGATTTTAAATCTAAAAATACTACCTTTCCTATGGATTTGACCCAACGCATTGCTATCTATACATTTTTAATTATTTTAAGAAGTCGGATTAAACTAATAAACACGGTGTCTTAACGACAACATCGCATTCCTATCAAATTTTTGGCATCGTTGTCGTAGAAGGCACGGACATTAAATTTTTGATCTCTTTAATTTTTCTATAAATAAATTATTAATAAAATTTTTATTTTCTTATAAATATTGCTTGCTAATTTTTTTTTTTTTTTACAGAAAAAGAGATTAAAGAACAAAAAGAACCAAGAGTTTTGCTTGATGAGATCAATCCTAACCCTACTTCTCCTTCCTTTTTATTTTATTTATTTATTTATTTTATTTTTAAATTAATTTTAAAAAATATTCATTTAAATTTAATTAAAAATCTCATGATAAGATTAGAAATCCTAACTACTTAGAGCATGCATCATATTATTTTTATTTTTTTTGGTGATTGCTAGAGGCAAGGTAAGTCTTTCAGAATTCAATTAGTTGCATGCATCTAGTTTAAATTGCTTAGAACTTTTTGATTGAAAATTTTTTGTGCATATTCATATTAAACCAAATTAAGGGCACAACCCAATTAAACAAGATAAGTTGGAGATTCGATCATCCTTCCTTGGTCCACAAACAACCAACCAGCATCCTGCATTAACCTAAGCCTTTAATTTTAAAATCAATTAGACATTAGCCCTAGGAACTCGAGCTCAATAAGACAAGGAATCCTAAGAGTTGAATCAGGTTAGGATTAGTTAATTTGAATGGTGTCTAGAAAAATGGTTCAGGGATGACTGGGTCTGAAGCAAGGTGGTTTCTAATTGGTTCTGTTAGCTTATCTGACCAAGCACAATTGGTATCTAAGGCAAGCAATGGGGGGACTCCCATCGATCTTACACTTACCTAGCTAGTTGTTTGGCTGATCTTACACTTGGAGGGCTTGAAGGTGATCTTACCAGTTAGGAGCTGTCTAGATCTAGGATAACCCTTAGTCAGGATTGATTGACCAACATGATTGCTAACCAACATCAAACCTAATTAAACTTAATTCTTCTCTCTCTTCTTAGTTCTAGGACTCCTTAGGACCTCTTCTTTAGAACTTTTATTTTTTTTATCTTTTTTCTTAAAAAATAAAATAAAATAATTTAAAAAAAAAGAAGATTGAGGACATTGAGAACATAGTGAATTCTCCAACATCCGTATAGAGAAGGATTTTAGGTTGATTAGTCAAAATGGATTTAGTTTCTATTTCAGATCCTACAACCTCAACATCTACAATGAATTTAGCAAATTAGTCTCAGCCTCAAACCCTTAAGGATTTATGTTATCCAGTTGGTTCCATCCAGCCCTCTTGTATCAGGTTGCCCCAACCCACAGTAAACAAATTTGAAATTAAACCTCAAATCATTAACATGCTTCCAAAATTCATGGAAATAGAGGATGCATATATATTCATTAGAGAATTTGAAGAGGTTTGTGCAATCATGAAACTGAAGGGAAATCCTGATTTCCCGGACCAGGTTCGTTCAGATCTGATCAGATCAAGAGATATATTTCAAAAATTTTTTCTCTTAGATCTGTATCAGATCAGGGATGCTTCAGATCTGATTCTTATTTATTTTAATAAAATTAAAATGAAAAGGATAAATTAAATCAACATTCAATTTACCTGAATAGGGTAATCCTATTACCCTGTTGATGATCCTGTTTGCAGCGGAAGGTTCTGGATCAAGCCACGCAAGCGCCTGGCCTCTACCGGTATCCACTCGGGCTGGATCTGGAGATCCTCTTCTTCTCTATCACGCCTCCAAAAATCAGATCTGGATCTGATCTGGAGGATCTTCAAAACTCCTTTTGAAGATCTGCAGTCGTTCTTCGCAGCAGCGCAGCCTTCTTGCTTTTGATCTCCTTTTCTTGATCTAAATCGCACCAATCCAAATCCAAAACACTTTTGGACGTGGAGAGCAAGGGGAGAAGAGAGTATGGCGTGGAGAAAGGGGAGAGAGGCAGCCTTGGGGCGTGGGAAGATTGCTTCTTGATTATTCACTTGATTATTTTTTCACTTGGGCGCTGGGTCTCTTATATAGACTAAGCGTGATCCAAGTCATCTTCCTCCCAACCAATCACAACCCTTTGTGAAATCAGATCTAAATCTGATTGGTGGGATTAGAGTCCCCTGGATTCCTACTTGGAGAGTGCCTTAAGACCAGTCAAACTGGATTCTTAGAAGAACTCTCATTGGAATCCTAAAGGGAGATGGAGTCCTTGTCCAACAAGGACTCCTAGGCGCCTCCTACTTGGGCTCACGCCACCCTTGGCGTGCGCCCTTCTCCTTGCCAGGTTCTGGCAGGGGGACAAGCCCCCACCAGCTCTCCAATAGGTGCATGACATGTGGTCAAAAGTCAAAGGGTGAATGGTCAACGTTTGACCAGTCAAAGGTAGACTTTTGACCAAAGTCAAAGAACAAGAAATGGCAGGTGACCAAAAATGGCAGGTAATGTCTTACAAATAAGACAACCTATTCTGACTTGGACAACCTCCAGTCAGACCATAATGAAGGCCTCTGTTTGAGCACAAACTCCTTTGGCTCAGACAGGACAACTTATTTATGATAGCAAAAGAAGAACGTTAGGTTCAATCGAGTGCTAGCACGATTTCCTTGAACCTAATTGAATCTCATTCAGATCAATTGAACTAGATTCAGTTCAATTGATGATCACCAGATTCAAACCCTTGTTTGTGTGACCCAGTTAGGTTCAGTTCTGTATGGTAATGGGATATGTCATGATCTCTATCATCGACATCATCGAAACTCCTTTCGATGGATCAGAACTCTTCTGATTCGAACAGCTAGAATGATCGATCATCTAAATCATTCTAATTGCTCCCAAAATCCACCAGTGACACCTAGCAGTATATGGTGGCAACCCATCAGAGCTGAATGCGAACCTCTTGGTGCAGCTACCTGTGTGATTCAGTTCTTCTATCTTGAGCCCCGATCAGATTAGGGTTAAGGTGAACTCGTCAAACCCTAGTCTCTGTCATATGATGTAATCATTCGATTCGAGTCCAATGTGAAAATCTAAATAGAAACTCTTTCTATTATTTCACTCTGCCATGGCCATGGGCTTCAGGACTTGATTCTCATGATCATCATAGGGCTACTCCTCTACCACCGAGGTAGATAGATCCCATCTTGATGCAATCCAGTTCCTACAATGAACATGCTATAGCCAACATACACCTCAGGGTTCCATATGGCTAGGAGACCGAGTAATGGTGTAGTCAAACTATAACACCCTCAAGGTGAACTGCCGATGCATCTCAGGTCAAAGAACCAGACACACTACTGCAGCATCGAGTCAGTCATTGACGAGAAGGTAGACTCCCTAATGACTACTCGAGGTGGTCACGCTCAGTGCCCTCGTTCTCTAACGAGTACCTGTACTCTCGCTCCGGTGTCTCCACACCGTAGACTCAAGACTCATCTACTAAAGAGAAGCGATCGTACACCAACCTTCCGGATCAATCACCATCCTCGTGATGATCCTATGGTCGGGAGCTGTTTATGAGTTAATAATGATTATTCATGTCTTAAATTTTCAACTCTTGAAAATATGAATTATCATTACCATTAACTCAAAGGATGTATCACAGACACTAAATACACATGTGTGATAGAAAATAACCCATTTCATTAATTATAGTCAAAATTACAATTTTGCCCCTAGAAGTGTATTACAAGTGTCAGCCAATTCTGGCTTCTAGGGCACATATATCTAACAATCTCCCACTTGTCCTAAAGCCAATTGGCTACAAGTCTAAGTCCCATCTTCTCAAGGTGGGCTTCGATCTTCTGCTGGCCCAACGGCTTTGTAAGTGGGTCTGCCACATTATCTGTGGAGTTGACTCTCTTGACCTCAACGTAACCTTTCTCAAGGTAATCGCGGATGAGATGATATCGCCGCTCAATGTGCTTGGACTTCTGGTGAGACCTCGGCTCCTTAGCAAGGGCTATGGCGCCATTGTTGTCGCAGTAAAGAGGAATGGCATCTGATGGCATTACTCCAATTTCTGCAGCAAACAGAATGCTTCCTTTGCAGCCTCTGATGCAGCTATATATTCTGCTTCCATGGTGGAATCTGCTATCACAGTTTGCTTGGAACTCTTCCAGCTGACAGCTCCACCATTGCACACAAACAGACTTCCAGATGTCGACTTTCGATCATCTATATCGGACATGAAGTCCGAGTCTGTGTATCCCTGGAACTTGGAGTTCTCCATTACCAAAGACCAACATCATATCCTTAGTTCTTCTCAAGTACTTAAGGATACATTTCACAGAAGTCCAGTGTTCTTCACCTGGATTTGACTGATATCTGCTTGTGACACTCACAGCATGGGCTATATCAGGTCGTGTACATAGCATGGCATACATGAGGCTCCCTATTGCAGAAGCATAAGGGATCTTGCTCATGCGTTCTATTTCCTCAGGTGTGCTGGGGCACATCTTCTTGGAAAGATGAATACCATGTCTGAAGGGTATTAATCCCCTCTTAGAGTTTTCCATACTAAACCTCTTTAGTACTTCCTCTATGTACATCTTCTGTGAAAGTCCTAGCATCCTATTCGGTCTATCCCTATAGACCTTAATTCCTAGAATAAAGGATGCTTCACCTAGGTCTTTCATGGAGAATTCCTTAGACAACCACATCTTGACTGATGTCAACATGGGAATATCATTCCCAATAAGGAGGATGTCATCCACGTACAATACGAGGAAGACAACAGCGCTCCCACTGACCCTTTTGAAAACACATGGTTCCTCTTCATTTTTGATGAAACCAAACTTTTTGATCACATCATTGAAACGAGTGTTCCAGCTCCGAGATGCTTGCTTAAGTCCATATATGGACCTTTGCAGCTTGCAAACCTTGTGATCAGTATCACTGGATGTGAAACCTAGCGGCTGTTCCATATAGATATCTTCCTCAAGATATCCATTTAGGAATGCCGTTTTCACGTCCATTTGCCATATTTCATAATCGAAATAGGCTGCAACAGCAAGCAATGTGCGGATGGATTTTAGCATAGCCTACTGGGGAAAAGGTATCCTGATAGTCAATGCCTTCACGTTGACTATAACCTTTTGCCACCTAGTCTAGCCTTGAATGTCTCCACATTCCCATCTGCACCAATCTTTCTCTTGAAGATCCATTTACACCCAATAGGTACTATACCTTCTGGTGGATCTACCAAGGTCCAGACTTGGTTTGAGTGCATCGAGTCGATTTCTGACTTCATTGCCTCAAGCCATTTCTCGGAGTCGATATCTGATATCGCCTCGTTGTAGGTTTTGGGATCATCACCATGAGCACCATTACCTATGAGGAACATTTCCTCTACATCCTCTGAAATAATACCTAAGTATCTTTCAGGGGGACGGGAAACTCTTTCCGATCTACGAGGTGGAGGAGGTAGTGTTCTTATTGGCTCAACCTGATTTGGTTCCACTTGGTCCTTAGCTCGTTCTGCTTGTGAGACTTTCTCATCAAGCTTAATCTGCTTTCCAATGCCACTATCTTGAATAAACTATTTTTCAAGAAATATGGCATGTCGACTCACAATCACATTGTGGTCTTCTGGAATGTAGAAATAGTATCCTAATGACTCTTTAGGATATCCTATGAATCGAGCTCTAAAGGACCTAAACTCTAACTTGTCCGCTTGTTGTCTTTTGACATGAGCCGGACAACCCCAAATTCTGAGATGACTCAGACTTGGTTTCTTACCGTGCCATATCTCATACGGTGTGGTAGGAACGGTTTTAGAGGGAACCCTATTCAGTAGATAAGATTGAAGTTAATAATGAATGTCCCCAAAGAAAATCTGGGAGGTCTGTGAAGCTCATCATGGATCGAACCATATCCAATAGAGTCCGATTTCTCCGTTCTGAAACCCCGTTGAGTTGAGGTGTTCCTGGTGGAGTCCATTGAGAGACTATGCCATTTTCCTTAAGATAGTCTAGGAATTCCCGGCTAAGGTATTCACCTCCTCGATCTGATCGAAGAACCTTAATGGGTTTTCCAGTTTGTTTTTCTACTTCATGTCTGAATTCTTTGAACTTTTCAAAAGCTTCAGACTTGTGTCTCATAAGATACACATACCCATACCTAGACAGATCATCGGTAAAGGTAATGAAGTAGACAAAATTGCCTCTAGCCGGCACATCGAATGGGCCGCACACATCAGTATGTACTAGGGCAAGGAGATCTGTGGCCCTCTCCCCATGTCCAACAAAAGGGAGTTTAGTCATTTTGCCTTGAAGACAAGATTCACAAGTTGGATATGACTCGGAAGTCAATGGACTCAATAGCCCATTTTTCTCCAATTTGTTGATCCTATCTTCTGCTATATGACCTAATCTCAGGTGCCATAGATATCTGTCGTTTGGACTATCCCTAGGTCGTTTGGCATTCACGTTTTGCTCGATAGTTAGAACAGGTACATCAATATGTAGCTGATAAAGACCATTAATAAGGAAACCATTTGCAATTTTATTTCTTTCATAAAGAATGTTACAATGGTCCTTAAAGAAGGTGATCACATAACCTTCTTGTGCTAAGCATGAAACAGAAATCAAATTCCTGCTAGCTGCAGGCACAATAATAACAGTCTTTCAAAACTAAGTCTAAACCAGATGGTAATCGAAGAGGGTATGTTCCCACGGCTACTGCAGCAACTCTTGCTCCATTACCGATGCGTAGGATCATGTCTCCATCCCTCAGCCTCCTGCTATCCTCAAGACCCTGCATAGAAGTGCACAGATGAGCACTAGAACCAGAGTCAAGCACCCAACTGGATGCAGAAGAAACCGTAAGGTTAGACTCAATAACGAGCATACCTCCAGAAGGACCTTCCTTCTTGTTCTTTCAGGGTGGCCAGGTAAGTAGGGCAGTTCCGCTTCCAATGGCCGTCGCTGTTGCAATGGAAACACTTTCCTTTGCCATCGACCTTCTTCTTCGGTTCTGCCTTCTTCTTCTTTGATCCTTCCTACCTTTTGCTTTTTCACAGACTTCTTTTTCTTTCCATAAGACTTTCTTTTGGAAGAAGTCCGTTCCATAGCAAGAACTGAGCCTTTAGAACCTTTCATAGAAAGCTCAGCGGTAACCAGCATATTCATCAACTCGGCCAAGGAATTTTGAAGTTTATGCATGTGGTAATTCATGATGAATTGCCCATATGCATCAGTCAAGGATTGCAGAATAATATCGTTCTGCAAGTCCAAGTCCAACTTCACACCGAGCTTCTCAAGCTCTTCCATGTCCTTGATCATTGTCAGACAGTGATCTTGGACTGACTGCCCATCACGCATCTTAGCCTTAAAAAGTCATTTCGTGACTTGATATTTGGCTGCGCGACTCTGTTCACCAAACATCTCCTGCAGGTGAGCCAACATTTGGCGAGCAGTCCCGATATCTTCATGTTGGCGCTGGAGCTCATCAGACATCGAGCCCAACATGTAGTATCTGGCCTTATTGTCTTCGTCAATCCATTTTTCCAGAGACGCTCTCTGTTCAGTGGATGGACGAGCTGGTAAGGTGGGAGGGTCCTGGTCCAAAACATGTGTTAACTTCTCTGAACCCAAAACAATTTTGTAGTTCCTGAGCCAATCTTTATAATTGGGTCCAGTCAGTCTATGTGTGTCTAGGATACGTGCCAGTGGGTTGGACGCAGACATTTTCCTGTAGAGAGTCAAAGATTCTAGTTAGATACTGTAATTTTGACTTGACCAATTTGTTTAGGGATTTTATTTTTAAACAAATTAGCTCCCACTATTTTCTCGGATCCCTACACTCCCTCTGTAGAGATGCGAAAATCTCCGCGATTGATGATTTCTAGTGGGTGGTGCGGTCTCACCAACTGACTCATCACCTCACCTAACAGTTATTGGTGATGGGTTAGCCAATGAGTGAACAACTCTTGTTCAATGATTCTCTAATCATGGTGCACCCAAACTTGGTCTCTAATTCATGAATCTCACCGTATCCGGAATATTGATCCACTCCTTAGTTAAGTCAGACCCACCATTTGCATAGACTGGGTTCCTAATTGGGTCTCTCACCGTATCCGGAATATTGAGCCCAACTCATCCTCCAGCCCATAGCATCCAATGCCTAATAGACATGGTTGCGTCTTCCCGGTGCAACTGAGCCACTGTATCCAGCCGAGAACAATCAACCCCGGGAAGGGCCCGCACGTCTACAATGGTGGAAGACCTCGGACTTAATCTTTTCTTAGGGAGAATTGATTCAGGTCTCATTAAACTAGACTTGGCTTAGTCATAACAATTATGACTAACCTAGTGGCATGGGTTCAGCTCGGATTATTGACCACCTCAGATCAGAACTGTGTCAACAGATATGGCCAGGTAAGTGAGACCGGTGGAAGGAATATGCCGTTAACTCGCACAAGAACGCATTCAGGTCGAGTAGCTTCCAATTAAAAACCAGTCGGTCGTCTGTGCCAAACTTACCTTAGACACCAAATTGTTGAGTCAGAACCAATTGGGTTAGCCTACAATCCAGACTCTAACCTCTGAGCCTAATTAGGTCTTGCTTGATCGTGACTCGATCTTGACCCAGACTTAATCCTATTAGGCTGGTCAATTTAAGCATTGTTGATCCCATCTAACCAACTCTTGATTCGGTTTGATCAACCGCTTAGACCTAATTGAGCTACCCAAGCCCGAACCCAGTATTATGAATATGTCTTAGATCTGAAATTCTCAATTTTAGACCTAATTAATATTCCATAAACTTAATTCTTAATTAAGTTGGGTTCATAAACAAAATATGCACAATAAATCCTAGGGTTTCAGGATCTAGGGTTTTGCAGAAAGTAAGTTTTGGGTTTCTGATTAAGGACGAACACGCAGCACCCCTACACGTCATAAGAACACCCCATCGAATGGGAAGAGAGGGCCTTTAAACCCTTCTTCGTTCTTATGACCGGACGGCCAAGAGGAACGCCTTAATCAGGAACATTCAATACTACAAAACAGTTATAGATCTATATCATATATCTCATATACAAATTTAGATCTAATCATGGCATATTTTGCATACATCTCATGTATCATAATCATGCATGTTTTCAGATCTAAATTATCACATAATAATCTAAAAAATTAGATTTAAATTGATCTAATCAAAATAAATTCTAATCTAGACAATTATGTAGAACTATTCTACAACTAGTCTAGTCATGCATCTATCATATCTCATATGATATTTAAAATTAAATAATTTTTATTTGCTGTTTATCAGATGTTATTATAACACTTATAATATCAGAAAATAGTAAATAAGAAGATCTAAAATATGATTTAATCAGATTAAATCAAAGACATGCAAAACTATTCTATAGAACTATTCTATTCTAGAACAAGTCATGCATATCTTCATGTTCTTAGATCCAAATCATTTAATTTTAATTTTTCTGATTTCAGATCTGATCACATCTCATGTGACATCTGAAATCACTTTATTTTCTAATTAAAATAAAATTAAAATCAGATCTAAACTAATTTTTAGAACCATGGCTCTGATACCAGTTGAAGGGAAATCCTGATTTCCCGGTCCAGGTTCGTTCCAGATCTGATTCAGATCAAGAGATATATTTCAAAAATTTTTCTCTTGATCTCAATCAGATCTTGATATATTTCAGATCTGATTCTTATTATTTTAATAAATAAAATAAAATAAGATAAATTAAATCAAATTTAATTTACCTGATTTGGGTAATCCTATTACCCTGTTGATGATCCTGATTGCAGCGGAAGGTTCTGGATCTTAGCCACGCAAGCGCCTGGCCTCTACCGGTATCCACTCGGGTTGGATCTGGAGATCCTCTTCTTCTCTATCACACCTCCAAAAATTAGATCTGGATCTGATCTGGAGGATCTTCAAAACTCTTTTGAAGATCTGCAGTCGTCCTTTTGCAGCAGCGCAGCCTTCTTGCTTTTGATCGCCTTTTCCTTGATCTGAATCGCACCAACCAAATCCAAAACACTTTTGGACGTGGAGAGCAAGGGGAGAAGAGAGTATGGCATGGAGAAGGAGGGGAGAGGCAGCCTTGGGGCGTGGGGTTTCTCAATTGAATTGCATTCACTTAGAATTAGGGTTGGGCGCAGGGTCTTATTTATAGACTAAGCTTGTGATCCAACTCCTCTTCCTCCCAACCAATCACAACCCTTTGTGAAATCAGATCTAAATCTGATTGGTTGGGAATAGAGTCCCCTGGATTCCTCCTACTTAGAGGGTGCCTAAGACCAGTCAAACTGGATTCTTAGTAGAACTCTGATTGGAATCCAAAAGGGAGGATGGAGTCCTTGTCCAACAAGGACTCCTAGGCGCCTCCTACTTGGGCTCACGCCACCCTTGGCGTGCGCCCTTCTCCTTGCCAGGTTCTGGCAGGGGGACAGGCCCCCACCAGCTCTCCAATAGGTGCATGACATGTGGTCAAAAGTCAAAGGGTCAATGGTCAACGTTTGACCAGTCAAAGGTAGACTTTTGACCAAAGTCAAAGAACAAGAAATGGCAGGTGACCAAAAATGGCAGGTAATGTCTTACAAATAAGACAACCTATTCTGACTTGGACAACCTCCAGTCAGACCATATGAAGGCCTCTGATTGAGCACAAACTCCTTTGGCTCAGACAGGACAACTTATTTATGATAGCAAAAGAAGAACGTTAGGTTCAATCGAGTGCTAGCACGATTTCCTTGAACCTAATTGAATCTCATTCAGATCAATTGAACTAGATCAGTTCAATTGATGATCACCAGATTCAAACCCTTGTTTGTGTGACCCAGTTAGGTTCAGTTCTGTATGGTAATGGGATATGTCATGATCTCTATCATCGACATCATCGAAACTCCTTTCGATGGATCAGAACTCTTCTGATTCGAACAGCTAGAATGATCGATCATCTAAATCATTCTAATTGCTCCCAAAATCCACCAGTGACACCTAGCAGTATATGGTGGCAACCCATCAGAGCTGAATGCGAACCTCTTGGTGCAGCTACCTGTGTGATTCAGTTCTTCTATCTTGAGCCCCGATCAGATTAGGGTTAAGGTGAACTCGTCAAACCCTAGTCTCTGTCATATGATGTAATCATTCGATTCGAGTCCAATGTGAAAATCTAAATAGAAACTCTTTCTATTATTTCACTCTACCATGGCCATGGATTTCTGGACTTGATTCTCATGATCATCATAGGGCTACTCCTCTACCACCGAGGTAGATAGATTCCATCTTGATGCAATCCAGTTCCTACAATGAACATGCTATAGCCAACATACACCTCAGGGTTCCATATGGCTAGGAGACCGAGTAATGGTGTAGTCAAACTATAACACCCTCAAGGTGAACTGCCGATGCATCTCAGGTCAAAGAACCAGACACACTACTGCAGCATCGAGTCAGTCATTGACGAGAAGGTAGACTTCCTAATGACTACTCGAGGTGGTCACGCTCAGTGCCCTCGTTCTCTAACGAGTACCTGTACTCTCGCTCCGGTGTCTCCACACCGTAGACTCAAGACTCATCTACTAAAGAGAAGCGATCGTACACCAACCTTCCAGATCAATCACCATCCTCGTGATGATCCTATGGTCGGGAGCTGTTTATGAGTTAATAATGATTATTCATGTCTTAAATTTTCAACTCTTGAAAATATGAATTATCATTACCATTAACTCAAAGGATGTATCACAGACACTAAATACACATGTGTGATAGAAAATAACCCATTTCAATAATTATAGTCAAAATTACAATTTTGCCCCTAGAAGTGTATTACAAGTGTCAGCCAATTCTGGCTTCTAGGGCATATATATCTAACAGAAACTGCAACCATTATCAGAGGACGAAATCAAACTGAGATTAATCAATTTTGTCCTTAAGGATAATGCCAAAACGTGGCTTTATAGTCTTCCAAATCAATCTATCACGACCTGAGAGGGCTTTGTGAGAATATTCTTTAAAAAATATTTTTTTTATCATAAAATAGCTAGAATTAGAAATGAAAAAAATCAATTCTATCAACTAGCTAGTAAATCATTTTGGAAACACTTCGACCGATTCAAGAACCTCTTGACCCAATGCCCACACCATGGAATAGAAACTTGGAGGCTATGCCAAATAATTTATGAAGGATTAGATTCAAATTTTTGAATAATGCTAGAATCCATGTGCCGGGGATAATTTATGTACAGAGAACCAAATGAAGCCTGACAATTTTTATAAGACCTAGCCGAAAAAAATTTGCAATGGGAAACAACTAAGGAACCAAAAAAATCTCCACCTTCAAGTGGTGAAATTTACCAAACCTTCCTAGCTGCAGAAGCCAAAATTGCAATGTTGACACGTAGGCTAGAGGCTTTAGAACTTCAGAGACCAACCAGTATGAACCAAGTATCTGCACCCATGTGCAATGGGTGCAATGCACCAGACCATGTCCTTGAGGAATGTCCCCTCTCAATGAACCAATTAGATAATGGATGTACACAAGTGAATGATGCCACATATCAGAGACTGTTGAACAATCTCTATACACCCACTTATAATTTAGATTGGAGGAATCATCCAAATTTTTCATGGTTACAAAATCTAAATGTAGGCGGTCCAAATTTCAATCAGCAGAACTTAAGGCCTAATCTTATGATAAACACCTTGCCACCACAAGGCTTTAATACTAATGAAAAGAAACTTAGTTTTTTAGAGAAAAGTCTAGAAACCCTAGCCAAATCTAATGCTGACACCAATGCTACCTTAAGCAATTTCATGCAAACCACGGGTCAAATTCTGAATTCAAATTCTCAGGCCATAGCCTACATAGAAATTGATCAACTGGCATCTACCATAAGTGAACATGAACGAGGTAGGCTACCTAGCCAATCTGAACCCAACCCCAAGAATCAAAATGGTAGACCATTCCAAAGAAATCAGGTTAATCAAGTTAATGCTATTCATTCCTTGAGATCAGGAAAATAAGTGGATAATAAGATAAATACACCTGACACTAGAGAAGACTTGAGTGCTGAGTCTGTTGAGCTTTCCACTAAACCATTCATAGAAATGACTAAATCATCACCTGAGCCATCAAAAGAAGAGGCACCCAAAGTAGAGTTGAAACCCCTCCTTGAGTATTTAGGTTCATAGGAAACCTTGCCTATAATTATTGCATCAGACATAAATCCTAATCAAGAGGTATGTAATGAAATATCAATGGAGTTGTTTAAGCAAGATCACATTAATTTACCTCCAGAATTAAAACCACCTTTAGTCACCATTCCAGCACCCATTGAATCAAACTTAACTCTTAAAATAAAAACTCAATTCATGAGTATTTTAGAAGAACAAATAGGAGAAATTCTTAATAAACATGGGTCTGAGAATGGGGTCAAAAATTATGTCCCTAAAATTAACAATGAATATATCAAAAATGAGATTATAAATCAACTTTCTAAGATTGGCAATCCAAAACCATTAGAATTTATTAATCCAATATTTAACATAGGATAGTAAGCTGCATTATGTCCGACTGAAGACGATAAACTTAGCACTTGTTGGGAGGTAACCCAATATTTAGTTTTTATCTAATTTATCTTTTTAGTTTATTTTCTTTTTAGGATAAATTGAATAAGTTGGAGGGAGAGCACAAATTTTCAAAGGCATGTGCTGGACCAAAAATATACTGAGTTAGGTATATTCTTTCATGTTCTTTATTACACCCTTTATTTTTTCTTCTCCATTGAGGACAATGTCGATTAAGTTAGAAGGAAGAAAAATAAAAATTTTAAAATTTTAAGTTCTCAAAAAAGTTAGTATTTAGTATTTAGACACCTGATTATGCTTAAGAATTGAATTAAACTAAGCATTTTTAAAAGAAAATTGATGCACGGATAAGAGAATCTATGAGATATTGAGGAATCACGTATTAAGAAAATTCAATAAAAAGTTAATTCTAGAATATAAAAAGTTTTACCTTGAGCATTTCTAATTTTTTCTACTAGCGTCAAAGAAGTCTACTTTTTATAGGCTTGTGTAGGATAACTATACATCTCTTCATATAAAAAATTAAATAAAATAGTTTTCAAGTACTCCTCACTGACTAACTAGGCTTATTTGCCTAAGCAAGCATTGAGTTTTGCATCAAAAGGTGGAAAGGGCAAAAAAGCTCGTTGTAAAGCTAGTCTTAACTCATAGCCTATTTGATTTGAGCCAGTAAGCCCGAGGGGTATTCTATACCTAGTGCCCTAAAGCCAACTGATTTGGGAGTCATTGGCCCAAGACTCGCTATATGGATCAAATAGAAAGCTTAATGGGTTAAGACACTCAATAGTGGTACAATGTTAAAATAAAAAAAAATATTGGTTTTCCACCAAGTAATCGGGTCCTGTTGCCTAAGTAAGCAATGATATTCGCATCAAAATGTGGGCAATGTGAAAATAAAAATCAATAAATGAAGGGCGGAAGTAGCAATATACTTGTCTATATGAAAGTTTAGACAAATCAAAGATAAAGATAGGATAATTTAGAAAAAATTCAAAAAAATTTAATATTCTTTACTTAATTTTTCTATTGATAAGTATTAATACCCCAATGATATGTCTCACTTAAGCTCTACTGAATATCAATGGCCATTTTAAAAACTGCTTAGGTAAAATTCGAAACTCTAAAGTTAAAAGATATTTAAAACTAAATTCTTTCTTTACTCGAGGATGAGCAAAGCTTAAGTTGGGGGGCGTGATAAGTACCATAAATTTATCTATAAAAGCATCAATTTATCAATTAATTTATATTTATTTTTATAAATTAATAATTAATTGATACATATTTTTGAGAAATTCATATTTTTATTAATTAAAAAAATTATTAAAAAATAATAAAATTAAAAAATAAAATTTTATAATTAATAGAAAGAGCTCATTTTTTTGATCACAATAAAATAAGTTTGAAGTAAAACGGAGCTAAAACGGAGAAGATATGAATTTCTAAAGATAAAAGAAAAAAAAATTAAATAGAAAAAAAGAAAATGGTTCAACCGGCTCCATAAGCCAAGCCACTAAGCAAAGCCAAGCCATCAAAGTTGACTCAGCCATGGAAGCCACCAATCGATCTACGATGCAGGCATGGACCGTCAGCTCAGCAGAAACCGACGAATCACAGCGCGACACGTGGCAGACCTAGACCCTTAAAGGGTCCACAGAAATCCATCGCGGCTTATAGGGTATTTTGGACTTTTCACTCGACAATAGGAGATGCTGATTGGTTGCAGTGTGCGGTGCGGTCGGTCCACGCAGTCCATGGGAACAGTAATTGCATGATCGTACGACTACAATTGATTGCGATCAAGATCGAACGGCGGTGGTTATTTTTGGGTTTGATTCAAATTCTATCATCTATCTAGCACGATCTGATGGCCAAAAAACCAACTGATGAAGATCCAATTGTCCAGAAGACTCTCAACAGTGATCAAGACTCCCGATGCTTGATCAGCGGCTAGATTTCCTCCATCAATGTATGATCGGACGACCATAATTTAATTCGACCTGATTTAGGTTGATACACATCCGATTTTGATGATTTTTGGACCGTTGGATTTCTATTGATGGCCAGATTTCATCCAAAGTAGTAGAATTCATCCAAAACTTTTTTTAATCCAATTTTTACTTAGATTTCTTCATATTTTGATGATCAAAGAGCTTCTTAGTCCCACATTGCCCAGAAGCAAACTCTCCAACCCTCCTTGCTTTATAAAAAGAACCCTAGGCCTCCAAAAATCAACATCTCCGATCAAGGTGAAGCTTTGGTATAGGGTAAAGCTAAGCTTTAGGTTAATAGCTGCTTCAAGATAACTGATATCGAGAGAAAAAGCTAGGCTTCTACACCATCTTTCCATCCATGCCGATCCAAGATCAGAGATCGGGTTATTTTATTTTATTTTATTTTTTTTAAATTTTATATATTTAAATTCTAAAATTTTAATTAATAAAAATTTTAATATTATACTTTAATTTTAGTTTTATTATTTTTATTATAATTTAATTTTTATATTTTAATTATTACTTTTTATTTTTCTGCAAGTAGATGCTAAGAACTAAGTAGTAGATCTTAGTACCAAGTTTACTTTTCTGCATAATTTAATTTTTACTTTATAATTTTAATTTTTGACTTCAAATGCTATTTTCAAATTTTTTTCTTTTTTTAAAAAAAAATCAAAGATTTTAAATCTAAAAATACTATCTTTTCTATGGATTCGATCCGACTCACTGCTATCTACGTATTTTTAATTATTTTAAGAAGTTGGATTAAACTAATAAACATGGTATCTTAACGACAACATCGTATTCCTATCAGGTTGCTGTGCATTCATCCTTAATCAAAAATAAAAAAAAAAACTTATTTTCTACAAAACCCTAGATCCTGAAATCCTAGGATTTTATTTACATGTTTGTTTATAAATCCTAAACTTAATTAAGAATTAAGATTATGAAATATATTAGATCTAAAATTAAGAATTTTTAGATCTAAGACATATTCATAAAATTAGGTTCGGGCTTGGATAGCTCAATTAGGTCTAGCGGTTGATCAAACTAAATCAAGAGTCGATTAGATGGGATCAAGAGTGCTTAAATTGACCAGTCTAATAAGATTAAGTCTGGGTCAAGGTCAAGTCATATGAGTGATCGATCAAGTTAAGACCTAATTAGGCTCAGTGGTTAGAGTCTGAATTATAGGCTAATCCAATTAATTCTGGCTCAATAATTTGGTGTCTAAGGTAAGTTGGCAGATACGATCGACTGATTTTTAATTGGGAGCTACTCAACTCGAATGCGTTCTTATCGAGTTAATGGCATATCCCTTCCATCGGTCTCACTTACCTGGCTATATTTGTCAACTCAGTCCTAATCTGAGGTGGCTAACAATTTGAGTTAACCCATGCCACTAGGTTAGTCATAATGGTTATGACTATATCAAGTTTAAAGAGACCTAAATCAAATCTCCCTAAGAAAAGATTAAGTCCAAGATCTTCCACCATTGCAGATGTGCGGGCTCTTTTCAGGGTTGATTGTTCTTAGTTGGTCATAGTGGTTCAGTTGCACCAAAAAGATGCAACCATGTGTATTAGGCATTGGATGCTATGGGCTAGAGGATGGATTGGGTTCAATATTTCAAATATGATGAGAGACCCAATTAGGAATTCAATCTATGCAAATGGTGGGTCTAACTTAACTAAGGAGTAAATCAATATTCTGGGCACGATGAGATTCATGAATTAGAGATCAAGCCTGAGTGCACCATGATTAGAAAATCATTGGATAAGAGTTGTTCACTCATTGGCTAACCCATCATCAATAACTATTAGATGAGATGATGAGTCAGTTGGTGGGACTGCGCCACCCACTAAAAATCATTAATCATGAAGATTTTTGCATCTCTACAGAAAAAGTGTAGGGATCCAAGAAAATAGTGGGAGCTAATTTATTTAAAAATTAAATTTCTAAATAAATTGTTCAAATCTTAATTACAAAATCTAACTAAAAACTTTGACTTTCTATAGAAAAAAAAAATGTCTGCATCCAACCAACTAGTCCATATCCTGGACACCCATAGACTGATTGAATCCAATTATAAGGATTGGCTCCAAAACTTCAAAATTATTTTAGATTCCAAGAAGTTAACTCAAGTATTAGATCAGGATCTCCCCACCTTACTAGCCCATCCATCCACTGAACAGAGAGCATCTCTTGACAAATGGATGGATGAAGATAAGAAAGTCAGATACTACATGTTGAGCTCAATGTCTGATGAGCTTCAGCACCAACATGAAGATATCAAGACTATCCACCAAATGTTGGCTTACCTGCAAGAGTTGTTTGATGAAAAGAGTTGCACAGCCAAATATCAGATCACTAAATGACTATTTAAGATAAATGCATGATGGACAGTCAGTCCAAGATCATTGTCTGATGATGATCAAGGACTTGAAAGAGCTTGAGAAGCTTCGAGTGAAGTTAGACCAAAATCTGTAGAATGACATAATTCTGCAATCCTTGACTGATGCGTATGGGCAGTTCATCATGAACTACCATATGTATAATCTTCAGAGTACTCTGGTCAAGCTTATTAACATGTTGATTACTACTGAGCTTTCTATGAAAGGTTCTAAAGGCTCAGTACTTGCTATGGAATGGACTTCTTCCAAGAGAAAGTCTTTTGAAAAAAAGAAGAAGTCTATGAAAAGACAGAAGGTGAAAGGTGGAAAGAAAAAGAAGGTAGAGCTGAAGAAGAAGGCTGCTAACAAAAAAAAGTATGGCCATTGTAATATTGATAGCCACTGAATGTGGAACTGCCCTATATACCTAGCCACCCAGAAGAATAAGAAGGAGACAGGTTCTTCTAGTGGTATGCTCATTATTGAATCTAACCTTATGATTTCTTTTGCATTCAGTTGGATGCTTGACTCTGGTTCCAATGCTCATTTGTGTACTTTCATGCAAGATCTTGAGGATAGCAGGAGGCTGAGGGATGGTGAGATGATCCTATACATCGAAAATGAAGCAAAAGTTACTGTTATGGCCATGGGAACCTACTCTCTTCGACTACCATCTGGCTTAGATTTAGTACTTAGGAATTATTATTATGTGCCTACTGTAAGCAGGAATTTGATTTCTATTTCATGTTTAGCACAAAAAGGCTATGTAATTAATTTTCTTAATGACCATTATAATATTCTTTATGAAAGAAATAAAATTACAAGTAGTTTCCTCATTAACAATCTCCATCAGTTACATATTGATGTATCTACCTTTAATATCGAGCAAAATATGAATGCTGAAAAATGACCTAGGGATAATCCAAATAATAGGTATCTATGGCACCTAAGGCTAGGTCATATAGTAGAAGATTGGGTTAACTAATTGAAGAAAATTGAGCTATTGAGTCTGTTGACTTCCGAGTCATATCCAATTTATGAATCATGTCTTCATGGTAAAATGACTAAGCTCTCTTTTGTGGGACATAGGGAAAGGGCCACGGATCTACTTGCTCTAGTACATACTGATGTGTGCGGCCCATTTGATATGCCGGCTAGAGGCAATCTTATCTACTTCACATCAATTATCGATGATTTATCTCGATATGGGTACGTGTATCTTATGAGACACAAGTCTGAATCTTTTAAAAAGTTTAAGAAATTCATATATGAAGTAGAAAAACAAACTGAAAAACCTATTAAGGTTCTTCAATTAGATCGAGGAGGTGAATACCTTAGTTGAAAATTCCTTGACTATCTCAAGCAAAATGGCATAATCTCTCAATGGACTCCACCTAGAATACCTCAACTTAACAAGATTTTAGAATGGAGGAACCAGATCCTATTAGATATGGTCCGACCCATAATGGGCTTCACAGACCTTTCTGATTTTCTTTAGAGATATAGTCTGTTAACTGCTATATATTTACTAAATAGGGTTTTCTCTAAAATCATTCCTACCATACCGTATGAGATATGGCATGGTAAGAAACCAAGTCTGAGTCATCTCAAAATTTAGGAATGTCCGACTCATGTCAAAAGATAACAAGTGGACAAGTTAGATTTTAGGTCCTTTAGAGCTTGATTTATAGGATATCCTAAAGAGCCATTAAGATATAATTTCTACATTCCAGAAGACTATAATGTGATTGTGAGTCAGCATGCCATTTTTTTTGAAAAATAGTTTATTCAAGATAGCAGCATTGGAAAGTAGATCAAGCTTGAGAAGAAAGTCTCACAAAAGCAACGAGCTAAGGACCCTATGGAACCAAATCAGGTTGAGCCAAAATAATCACTACCTCCTCCACCTCATAGATCGAAAAAAAATTTTCATCCCTTTGAGAGGTACTTAGGTACTATCTCAGAGAAAGTAGAGAAAATATTCCTCGTAGATAATGGAGTTCAAGGTGATGATCCTAAAACCTATGATGAGGTGATATCAGATATCGACTCCGAGAAATGGTCAGAGGTAATGAAGTCAAAAATTGACTCAATGCACTCAAATCAAGTCTGGACCATGGTAGATCCACTAGAAGGTATAGTACCTATTGGGTATAAATAGATCTACAAGAAAAGGATTGGTGCAGATGGAAATATGGAGACATTCAAAGCTAGATTAGTGGCAAAAGGGTATAGTCAATATGAAGGCATTGACTCTCAGGATATCTTTTTGCCAGTAGCTATGCTAAGGTCCATCCGCACATTGCTTGCTATTGCAGCCTATTTTGATTATGAAATATGGCAAATGGATGTGAAAATGGCATTCTTAAATGGATACCTTGAGGAAGATATCTATACGGAACAGCCACTAGGTTTCACATCTAGTGATGCTGATCATAAAGTATGCAAGCTGCAAAGGTCCATATATGGACTTAAGCAAGCATCTCGGAGCTGGAATACTCGATTTAATGATGTGATTAAATTATTTGATTTCATCAAAAATGAGGAGGAACCATGTATCTTCAAAAGGATCAGTGGGAGCGCTATTGTCTTTTTTGTACTATACGTGGATGATATTCTTCTTATTGGAAATTATATTCCCATATTGACCATAGTTAAAATGTGGTTATCTAAAGAATTCTCTATGAAAGACCTAGGAGAAGCATCCTTCATTCTAGGAATTAAGGTCTATAGAAATAGACCGAATAGGATGCTAGGTCTTTCACAGAAGATGTACATAGAGGAAGTGCTAAAGAGGTTTAGCATGGAAAACTCCAAGAGGGGTTTGGTATCCTTCAAACATGGCATTCATCTCTCCAAGAAGATGTGCCCTTGCACACCTGAGGAGATAGAACACATAAGCAAGATCTCTTATGCATCAAAAATAGGGAGCCTCATGTATGCCATATTATGTACACGACCTGATATAGCCCATGCTGTGAGTATCACGAGCAGATATTAGTCGAATCCAGGTGAAGAACACTGGACTTCTGTAAAATATATCCTTAAGTACTTGAGAAGAACTAAGGATATGTTGTTGGTTTTTGATAATGGAGAACTCCAAGTCTAGGGGTATACAGACTCAGATTTTATGTCTAATATGGATGATCGAAAGTCGACATCTAGGAGTTTGTTTGTATGTAATGGTGGTGCTGTTAGTTGAAAAAGTTTCAAGCAGACAGTGATAGCAGATTCCACCATGGAAGCAGAATACATCGCTGCATCAGAAGCTATGAAGGAGGCATTCTGGTATAAGAAATTCATCACAAAAATTGGATTAATTCCATCAGATGCCATTCCTCTGTACTGTAACAACAATGGTGCCATAGCCCTTGCTAAGGAGCCGAGGTCTCACCAAAAATTCAAGCACATCGAGTGGCGATACCACCTCATCCGTGATTACCTCGAGAAGGGTTATGTCGAGGTCAAGATAGTTAACTCCATAAATAATGCGGCAGACCCACTCACAAAGTTGTTAGGCCAGTAGAAGATCGAAACCCACCTTGAGAAGATGGGACTTAGATTTGTAGCCAATTGGCTTTAGGTCAAGTGGTTGTTTGTTAGATATGTGTGCCCTAGAAGCCAAAATTAGCTAACACTTATAATACACATCTAAGAGCAAAATTATAATTTTGACTATAAATAATAGAATGGGTTATTTTCTATCATAATGTATATTTGAAAGTATCTGTGATACATCCCTTGAGTTAGTGGTAATGATAGTTCATATTTTCAAGAGTTAAAAGTTTAAGACATGAATTTTTATTATTAACTAATAAAGCTCCCGACCATAGGATCATTATAAGGATGGTGATTGATCCGAAAGGTTGGTATACGATTGCTTCTTTAAGATAGATGAATTTTGAGTCTACAGTTTAGAGACACCAGAGTGAGAGTACAGGTACTCGTTAGAGAATGAGGACACTGAGTGTGACCACCTCGAGCAGTCATCAGGAAGTCTACCTTCTTGTCAACGACTAGCTCGAAGCTACAGTGGTATGACTAGTTTTTTAACCTGAGGTGCATTGACAATTTACTTTGAGGGTGTTATAGTTTGACTACACCATAACTCGATCTCCTAGCCATTCGGATCCCTGAGGTGTATGTTGGCTATAGCATGTTCATTGTAGGAATTGGATTGCACCAATAGGAGATCTATCTACCTCGATAGATGAGGAGCAGCCCTATGATGATCATAAGAATCAAGTTCATAAGCCCATGGCCATGGTAGAGTGAAATAATAGAAAGAGTTTCTATTAGAATTTTCATATTGGACTTGAATCGAATGATTAATTCATATGATGAAAATTAGGATTTGACGAGATCTCCTTAAACCCTAATCCGATCGAGGCTCAAGATAGAGGAACTTAATCACATAGGTAACTGCATCGAGAGGTTCATTTTTAGTTTTGATGGGTTGCCACCATATGCTGCTAGGTGTCACTGGTGGATTTTGGGATCAATTAAAATAATTTGGATGATCGATCATGCTAATTGTCTGAATCAAAAAAGTTCTGATCCATCGGAAGATGTTTCGATGATGTTGATGATAGAGATCATGATATCTTCCATTACCATATAGAATTGAACCTAACTGAATCACATAAATAAGGGTTTGGATCTAGATATCATGAATTGGACTAACCCAGTTCAATTGATTTGAATAAGATTCAATTAGGTTTAAGAAAATCATGCTAGCACACGATTGAGCCTAATGTTCTCCTTCAACAATCAGTAAGAGTTGTCTCCACTGAGCCAAATATGTTTGGGCTCACTCAAAAATCTTTACTCGATCTGACTAGAGCTTGTTTAGATCAGAAAAGGGTTGTCTTAATTTATAAGATAAATTTGAGACAACACTTGCCATTTTCTGTCGTCTGCTAAATCTTGTCTTTGGACTTTGGTCAAATGTTGACCTTTGACACTTAGACATCTGCCCATGTGTCATGCATCCATAGGAGAGAGCTTTGACCCTTGTCCACTTGCTAAATAATAGAAAGGCAAGGGGCTCATGCCTAGGGAGGCGTGTGCCCAAAGTGGATAAGGATTGGAGTCCCATACAGATAGGACTCCAATTGCTTCATGCATTCAACTTGGGTGGCACCAAAGAGTCATCTTTGATCAGTCTTGGTGCCACCTAAGGAAGTTTGTGAGGGACTCTAATCTGATTGGATTAGATGATGTCATCGCACCAATCAGATTTAGATCTGATTGCACGAAGAGCCATGATTGGCTAGGATGATGTGGCACTGCATGGCACAGTAGGATTTATATAAACCCCATCGACGGCTAGGATTCAGATCCTCTACCCTTTGCCCATGCCATAAGGATTCTCTTCCTCCCTCTCCATGCCACCTTTAGATCCTCTCTCTCCTCTCCATGCCCAAGAAGCTTTGGGCTTGATTTTGGTGTGATCCAAGCAAGAGAAAGGCGACAAGAAAGAAGAAGGCAGCACTACTGCAAGAGACAACATCCGATCTTCAAAAGATGTTTTGAAGACCTTCAAGATTAGATCTAGATCTGATTTTTGGAGTACAAATTGAGAAGGAGAAGGTCTCTAGTTTCTGCCTGAGTGAATATCGATAGAGGCCAAGCACTTTCATGGCTACATCCAGAACTTCAGGCAAACATTGGGATCATCATAGAATAATAGGATTATCCATAATAAGGTATAATTAAATTAGATTTAATTTAATTTATTTTTATTTTTATTTTATCAGATCAATAAAATTAGATCTGAAGAGTCTTAGATTTGATTTGGATCTAAGAGAAAAATTTTTGAAATATCTCTCTTGATCAAATCAAATCTAAACGAACTTAATCCAAAAAATAGGATTTTTTCTTTAATCTGATCATCATCGAAGATGTCCGCTAGTTGTGATGCAGCCACATGAATATCTAGCCTCCATGGATCATCCACATGAGGCTCCTGATCTTGATCGGCTCCACATGAGTGCTAGCTCGACACTGAAGTTTTTCGAGAGCTATTTCAATCGAAGGACTTTGATCTTCATCTACGGGCTTCATAGACACTCTGGATTGTTGGTAGATGTAATAGAGAGGTAGAGGAGGTTCTCTCTAATGTTTTGCAGGCTTACAACTCTCAAAGCTCACGTAATTGCTTCCCGAATCCCAGGTTCTAAAATCCTAGGTAGAACTCAGAAAAAGAACTTGCGCCCAACTCTCTTTGTTTTTTCTTTCTCTCAATTTTTTAATATTTTTCTCATGCACACAGACACTCATGGAAGTCCACTCCTTTTTTTTTCAGATCTATGTCACACGTCTAAAAATCTCGTCCTTTTATTTTTTGCCAAAATAGTGGAGAGTATGCATGAGAGGATTAGAATGGATTGGTTGTCAATTTGAATTCAAACTTGTTTTCAATTCAAATGCCAACCAATTTGTTTCAAACAAAAAAGTGGCAAAAGAAGGGAAGGCATGGAATATTTTGTGCATGGAGAATGAAGCATGAGAACCTTTTCTCATGAAGAAAAGTGGGCGCACAAAAGTGAGGTGGTGCATGGGTTGTTAGCATTTAAAATTCAAACTCGTTTGAATTTTTGAATGAAACCAACCATCCCAATCCATTTGGAACGTGGGAGACCTGGGTGAGATATCTCTAATCATCATGGAAAACTTTATGAGAGAAGAAAATTGAATTCAAAGAGGCATGGGGCATATGTGGTGCATGGGAAGAGAAGACTTGTCAAACTAGTCTTTGAATTTAAACTTTAACCAATTGAACCAACCCAATCAAAATTGGTTAGGACCAATTAGATCAAATTAAATCCAATTAGGCTTAATTAAATTTTAATAAAATTAAAAATTGATCAAGTCCAACCTCTGATCAAATCAGGGTTCGAACCTCCTTGGTGATTGGTCAAACCATGACCTAATCAGGTCAAACCCAACTGAACCCAATTCAATTAGACTTGATCCAAAAATAATTATTCAATTAAATTAAGTTAATTATTGATCAAATCACTAATAAAATCTCTCATAAATCTTGAGTCCAAATTTGGTGGGTGTCCGAACAACAGAGTCCCATCAAAATAAAACTCTTGATTGAAGAGTCCCAAACTAGTTAGACTCTTGACCCCGGTGTTCGAAACAAATGGAACTCATGATTGTAGAGTCCCAACTCTAAATCATAGAGTTTCAAATATGTAGGACTCAGAGTTCCAGAGCTATGGGACTCTTGGTCGAAGAGTCTCAATCCAATGGGACTCTTGACCATGGACTCTCAGACATTGAGACTCAGTGTCCCAACCCAATAGGACTCCCAGTCGAAGAGTCTCAGTCCAGTAGGACTCTTAACCATAGAGTTTCAATCAAGTGGAACTCTTCATTATAGAGTTTTAGTCAAGTGGGACTCTTCCCCAGCCATTAGATCATGTAGGAACCTCTAGTGTGTGTGACTCCGTAGGTCCAAACCTAAGCTGGTAGTACAAAAACCAAATTCTATACTAATCAAAATGACCATCTAGGAATGGTACCCAACGTTCGGATAGGTCGAATAGTCATAATTGCAATATTTAGAACCTACGCAAATATGGTTACCGTATAATTCATCCTTATGATCTCTGTGTAATAGATAATTCAGGGTTTGACTGTCAATCCTAGAAAATACATCTATATCATGTCTCAAAGCAATTGGTCCTATAACTCCTCACTAAGACTATCCTGATCAAGGCTTTGCTAAATTGAAACATAATTGAACATAACTCCTAAAATCAAGAGTGGTCAATTCCATCTTGATACACGCACTGACTTCTTAAGTACTTGACTGTGCCCAGAAATCTTCCATTACTGAATTTAAAATTCAGATAGTCCGGCACCAAAGCACAATGAGTTGCTTGGAAGTCACCATAGTGATCTCAGATCAGAGAGATAGTTATACCTATATTCCATCAGAGCAAATCTTGACAGTAGAAAAGCTCCAAAGTTGGTCACATTCAGTGCAGATGTACCCATACATCTTACTTGTATGCCATACCAGTATCTCAACACTCCTTGGTTACGAGGACAACCAATCTATAAGGCACACAATGACCTATACATGATAAACATTGTGGTCCTAAGTAACAATGTATCTTTTGGTCATGAATAATTTAGGGACTAAATGATAAATCATCCTTTGTCGAATTTAGATAGTCCTAAGGACTTCATCACAACACAGAAGTTCATTAGAAGATAACAGAATTTATGATCAAAAATATTAAAATAACTTTTATTAATTAATAATTCATATATAAGTATAATAAGTGGCACAACCATTAATAGACTGATGATTGGCTTTGGGATATATTTCCAACAAAATCGACTATCTCAGGCAGACGAAAGATAGGATGTGGACGATACGTAGTTGAGTTAGTTTGGCTACTGATAGAGCCAGCTTGATGGTGGCATACAGAACTGGATGGATTTTTTGTTTGGTATTGGATTGAGTTTAATCCAAGGAAGTCTTAAGGCCTAGTCCAATAAGCTCTTAAGATGGCTAACTCATGTATGGATCGGATTTAAATCCAGGGGATGAGAATATGGGCTCAGTGAGTGCTTTCATATATTGGGATAGCCTAGAAGTATTTTTCAGCTAGAGTTTGGATTTATTAGGGTTCATGTGGTATAGAAAAAATTCTAAGGTATATAAACCCAGGTATTATAATTTTTATAATAGAGTGGAATCAATACAGAGCTTTTCTTCCTAACTTCCTAACTCTTTACTCTCTTTTCTCTCTAGTTCCAATGTCAAGCCCTAGGTGCCACCATCAAATTTTACTTTTTTTTATATTTTTTGATTAATATTTAAGTTCATGAAAGAGATTGGATCTACGACTGTGGTTTCGAACAGCCGTAGGCATAATAATTGGTATCAAAGCAGTATCGATTGCTCTAACATCTTTCTCCAAAATGAATAGATTAAAGAATCTCAAAATTTATTAAAACTTATTTTATGATTCACCAATACCTAAGGATCAATTATCATCAATTTTTATTTTTTAAAAAAATATATTTTATATAGCTCTCCATATAGGTGCTACTTTCTAGACTTAATAAATTTTCAGGACTCACAATGGCAGATAGTCATAACTTATGTTTAATTATACCATAAATGAATTGTTATGCCACACATAACTGAGCACAAATCTTTTAATCTATATTTTGTTAGTTCGGGATGTTACATCTCAGGTCTAAGGGATACTTATACCCATATCTTTCATGAGCAACTCTTAACAGTAAAAAGCTCTACAGCTCGTTCAGTGAAATGTATCCCTACACTTCATATGCATTCCATACTAGTATCTCCATACTTCTTGGTTAAGAGGACAACCAATTCATATGGCAAACAATGTCCTATACTCAATAAACATTATCATCCTAGATAACAACGTATCATTTGATTGCGAACAAGTTTAAGGACTAAACGATAAATCCTTCTTTGTCAAATCTAAATAGTCTTAAGGACTCCATCACAGAAGAGTTCATTAAAAGAAGATGCACAAGAGTAATGAAAAGCTAGAATAATAATTTTATTTATTAATAATTTAAGTATAATTTATAATTAGCTCAACTATCTACAATCTAGACAATTGGCTTTAAGATATAATTTCCAACAACTCTCACTTAGACTAAAGCCATTTAGAATAGTATCGAATATTCATCTTTCATTTGTGATTGTCAAACTCTTTGATTCTGAGGGCTTTAGTAAATGGGTTGGCTAAGTTCTCCTTTCCATCAATCTTCTGAAGCTTGACATCACCTCATTCCATGATCTCTCGTACAAGATGGTAGCGATGTAGAATATGCATGGTGTGCTGATATGCCTTCAGCTCTTTCTCTTGAGCTATGGCTTCAATGCTACCACAGTAAAGTAGAACCAAACCATTCAAGGAGGGTGCTACTACCAACTCATCGATGAATTTTCATAGCCACACAACTTCTTTCACAGCATTGGAAGCCATGACATACTCCATCTTGCATACAGAATCAGCCATAGTATGCTGCTTGGAACTCTTCTAATAGATTGCTCCACTGTTCAGGATAAATACAAAATCTAACATACTCTTACTATCATCATAATTTGACTAGAAATTAGAATTAATATATTCCACAAGTTTCAAGTCAACATCTCCATAAATGAGCCACTGGTCCTTAGTATTTCTTAAATACTTTAGGATTGTCTTTACAACTTTACAGTAATTCTCACCTGGATCAGACTGATATCTACTCACTATCTCTAGTGAGTATGCCACATTTGGTCTCGTACATATCATGACGTATATAATAGAATCCACTATCGAAGCATATGGTATTTTACTCATATGCTCTCTCTATTGAGGAGTTGTCAGGCAATCCCTCTTTAAGAGAGTAATTTTATGGTCTATCGGAAGATAGCCTTTCTTGAAATTCTTTATGTTGAACCATTTCAACATAGTACCGATGTACGTGGATTGAGATAACCCAAGAAACTTTTTAGATCTATCTCTATAGATCTTCATCCATAGAATGTAGGAAGCTTCTCCTAAGTCCCTCATAGAAAATTAAGACGATAGCTAAATCTTTATTTCTTATAAAGCAGGGATGTCATTCTCGATTAAGAGAATATCATCCGCATATAATACAAGAAATACAACTATAGAACTATTAGCCCATTTATATATTCAGGGTTCTTCTCTATTCTTAACGAAGCCATATGTTCTGATCATCTTATCAAAATGCATGTTCCAACTTCGAGATACCTGCTTTAATCAATAGATGGATCTCTGAAGCTTGCACACCTTAGACTCATCTATGGATGTGAATCCCTTAGGCTGTATCATATATTCCTCTTCGTCTAGCTCTTTATTTAGAAAAGCTATCTTCACATCTATTTGCTAGATCTCATAGTCTAGGTATGCAGCTATTGCAAGTATAATCTGAATGGACTTGAGTATTGCCACTGGAGAAAAAATATCTCATCATAGTCAATACCATAATGCTGACGATATCCCATGACAACCAGACAGGCTTTATAGATCTCCATCTTTCCATCTGTACCTCTTTTCTTTATGAAAATCTACTTAAATCTAATGAGTTTTACCCCTTCAGGTGGATCAACCAGTGTCCATACACTATTGATCTTTATGGACTTCATTTTGGACTCCATTTTGGACTTCATAGCTTCTAGCCACTTATCAGAGTTCATGGCATCTATATTGGTGATCGAAGCCTCATCGTTCTCATCGAGTTCAACAAGATCATCATCCCAAAGTAAAAAACTATAGTATCTATCCGACTGACGAAGTACTCTACCAAAATCTCCTTAAGGGTGCCTCTATAATGGTCTCTAGGTTTGATCTTATCAAATCTAATTCTATAGGTTCACTAGAATGTGTCAGTTCTTCCATCTATCGAACTTCACTAAATTTAATATTAGAGGCAGTTGTTCCTTTCCTAAGAAAGTTTTTTTTCAAAAAGACTGTCCTATTATTAACAAACATCTTTTACTCTTCAGCAAGGTAGAAGTAATAAACCCTAGATTTTTTAGGATACCCTATAAACAAATATTCATCGAACCTAGGTCTAAGCTTATCTACCTACAAAGGTTTGACATAAGCCAGACATCTCCAAATTCTAAGGTGAGAGAGTGTCGGCCTACGCCCAGTCTATATTTTATATGAAGTTTTTGCAATAGACTTGCTTAGAATATTGTTCAAAACATAACAAGCAGTCTCGAGTGCATAACCCAAAAATAAAATTGGTAGACTTGCAAACCCCATCATGAACTGAATCATATCCAACAAGATTCGATTCCTCCTTTTTGACACACTATTTTGCTATGGTATTCCAAGAGGGGTCCATTATGAAAGAATCTCGTTCTCTCCTAGATACATCAAAAACTCATTGAAAAGGTATTCTCCTCCTTGCTTTGATCGAAGAGTTTTAATATTCTTTCCAAGTTATTTTTCTATCTCATTATGATATCATTTGAACATTTCAAACGAATCAGATTTACTCTTCATAAGATTGACATACCCATATCTAGATAGATTATTAGTAAATGTAATGAAGTAGTACAACCCACCTCTAGCATATATATTCATAGGTCCACATACATCACTATGTACTAGACCCAGAAGATCACTAGCTCATTCACCTTTTTCAGTAAAAGATAATTTGGTCATCTTACCAAGAAGGCAAGACTTAAAGATCGTAAATAATTCATAATCATCAATGTCAAGGATATGCTTATTGACGAACCTATTTATCCTATTCTTGTTTATATGACCAAACCCATAGTATCAAAGATAGGCATTGGTGACATTATCTAGTTTTGAATATTTATTTGATGTGTACATTACACTAATAGATTATGATAAAATATAAATATCATTTCTTTATTATCCTTGTATTATTATAACATCATTTATAATGATATCATAATAATTTTTTTATTAATAAATAATAACTATCTTGGGCCAAAAGCCCTATAGATATTATGTTCATCATAAAGGATAGATAATAGTAATAGTCACTTAAAATGATATTATTTATTTTGAAAACAAGCTCAAGAGTTTCTAATGCTAGGACTAAAACATTCCTTCCATCCCTAACATTCAAAAATCTATCGTCGTTCTCAAACTTTCTACCAATTTGAAGTTCATGCAATGAATTGCATATATGAACTAGACTTCTGATATCTAATACCCAGGTAGACGTATCACAAATAGAGAAATTATAAGGTGTTATCATATAACAGCTTTGATCAGAAATTCTTTGTTGATTTCTCTTATTCAGCCAATTCTTGAAATCAGATCCTAAAAGCTTGTCACTATCTAATAGTGAATGGAATGATCAAACACTAGCCATTCTATTAACTGAAAGATAGATATGAGACCACATTAGTACTTAAATTATTTAACCCTAAAGACTTGGACTTTAGTCTAATGGTTCTCCCACTATTTTTATGAATTGGTAGCCTCTACCTTAAATCCAAGAAATTAAACTAACTCCTTAGTGGGTACTTGAATCCACATAGACTATAAACAAGCCCGAAGAAAGCTTTGGCTAACCCATATGCATTTACAGATAGGTTCATCATCAATTATTTTTTAAAATAATTTTTAGTATTTAATTTTGCATCAGAAGCCAATTCAGTAGGCTATGGCCTCCATTAAAATGGTCTGGATAGGTCCAACCATTAACATGATTGAGTTCGATGCATCAAACAAATGATGATCAGGTCTGAGGAGAGCTCTGGCCAACCTGATCGCCATTTAGATTGTGCAACTTAATCATCATTTGATGGATAGTAATTCCATCATCCAGATGAACATTAGGTGTAAAGCACCTCCAATGTCCACCTAAAAAATTCCACTCATTACCATTCACCTTAATGGAAGGCTATGACTCAGTTATCCCCATAACTTTGTCACTTTTAAGGACCTAATAATTTAAAAAATTTAGGTTACATGTGATAAAGGATAGAAAAGACATGAATCTGTTAGATATATGTGCCCTAGAAGCCAGAATTGGCTGACACTTGTAATACACTTCTAGGGGCAAAATTATAATTTTGACTATAATTAATAAATGGGTTATTTTCTATCACACATGTGTATTTAGTGTCTGTGATACATCCTTTGAGTTAATGGTAATGATAATTCATATTTTCAAGAGTTGAAAATTTAAGACATGAATAATCATTATTAACTCATAAATAGCTCCCGACCATAGGATCATCACGAGGATGGTGATTGATCCGGAAGGTTGGTGTACGATCGCTTCTCTTTAGTAGATGAGTCTTGAGTCTACGGTGTGGAGACACCGGAGCGAGAGTACAGGTACTCGTTAGAGAACGAGGGCACTGAGCGTGACCACCTCGAGTAGTCATTAGGGAGTCTACCTTCTCGTCAATGACTGACTCGATGCTGCAGTAGTGTGTCTGGTTCTTTGACCTGAGATGCATCGGCAGTTCACCTTGAGGGTGTTATAGTTTGACTACACCATTACTCGGTCTCCTAGCCATATGGAACCCTGAGGTGTATGTTGGCTATGAGACATGTTCATTGTAGGAACTGGATTGCATCAAGATGGGATCTATCTACCTCGGTGGTAGAGGAGTAGCCCTATGATGATCATGAGAATCAAGTCCTGAAGCCCATGGCCATGGCAGAGTGAAATAATAGAAAGAGTTTCTATTTAGATTTTCACATTGGACTCGAATCGAATGATTACATCATATGACAGAGACTAGGGTTTGACGAGTTCACCTTAACCCTAATCTGATCGGGGCTCAAGATAGAAGAACTGAATCACACAGGTAGCTGCACCAAGAGGTTCGCATTCAGCTCTGATGGGTTGCCACCATATACTGCTAGGTGTCACTGGTGGATTTTGGGAGCAATTAGAATGATTTAGATGATCGATCATTCTAGCTGTTCGAATCAGAAGAGTTCTGATCCATCGAAAGGAGTTTCGATGATGTCGATGATAGAGATCATGACATATCCCATTACCATACAGAACTGAACCTAACTGGGTCACACAAACAAGGGTTTGAATCTGGTGATCATCAATTGAACTAATATAGTTCAATTGATCTGAATGAGATTCAATTAGGTTCAAGGAAATCGTGCTAGCACTCGATTGAACCTAACGTTCTTCTTTTGCTATCATAAATAAGTCGTCCTGTCTGAGCCAAAGGAGTTTGTGCTCAAACAGAAGTCTTCTTATGGTCTGACTGGAGGTTGTCCAAGTCAGAATAGGTTGTCTTATTTGTAAGACATTACCTGCCATTTTTGGTCACCTGCCATTTCTTGTTCTTTGACTTTGGTCAAAAGTCTACCTTTGACTGGTCAAACGTTGACCATTCACCCTTTGACTTTTGACCACATGTCATGCACCTATTGGAGAGCTGGTGGGGGCTTGTCCCCCTGCCAGAACCTGGCAAGGAGAAGGGCGCACGCCAAGGGTGGCGTGAGCCCAAGTAGGAGGCGCCTAGGAGTCCTTGTTGGACAAGGACTCCATCTCCCTTTAGGATTCCAATGAGAGTTCTTCTAAGAATCCAGTTTGACTGGTCCAAGGCACTCTCCAAGTAGGAATCCAGGGGACTCTAATCCCACCAATCAGATTTAGATCTGATTTCACAAAGGGTTGTGATTGGTTGGGAGGAAGATGACTTGGATCACGCTTAGTCTATATAAGAGACCCAGCGCCCAAGTGAAAAAATAATAAAAGAAATAATCAAGAAGCAATCTTCCCACGCCCCAAGGCTGCCTCTCTCCCCTTTCTCCATGCCATACTCTCTTCTCCCCTTGCTCTCCACGTCCAAAAGTGTTTTGGATTTGGATTGGTGCGATTTAGATCAAGAAAAGGAGATCAAAAGCAAGAAGGCTGCGCTGCTGCGAAGAACGACTGCAGATCTTCAAAAGGAGTTTTGAAGATCCTCCAGATCAGATCCAGATCTGATTTTTGGAGGCGTGATAGAGAAGAAGAGGATCTCCAGATCCAGCCCGAGTGGATACCGGTAGAGGCCAGGCGCTTGCGTGGCTTAGATCCAGAACCTTCCGCTGCAAACAGGATCATCAACAGGGTAATAGGATTACCCTATTCAGGTAAATTAAATTTGATTTAATTTATCCTTTTCATTTTAATTTTTATTAAATATAATAAGAATCAGATCTGAAGCATCCCTGATCTGATACAGATCTAAGAGAAAAAATTTTTGAAATATATCTCTTGATCTGATCAGATCTGAACGAACCTGGTCAGGGAAATCAGGATTTCCCTTCAACTGGTATCAGAGCCATGGTTCTAAAAATAGTTTAGATCTGATTTTTAAATTTTATTTTAATTAAAAATAACGTGATTTCAGATGTCACATGAGATGTGATCAGATCTGAAATCAGAAAAAATTAAAATTAAATGATTTGGATCTAAGAACATGAAGATATGCATGACTAGTTCTAGAATAGAATAGTTCTATAGAATAGTTTTGCATGTCTTTGATTTAATATGATTAAATCATATTTTAGATCTTCTTATTTACTATTTTTCTGATATTATAAGTGTTATAATAACATCTGATAAACAGCAAATAAAAATTATTTAATTTTAAATATCATATGAGATATGATTAGATGCATGTCTAGACTAGTTGTAGAATAGTTCTACATAATTGTCTAGATTAGAATTTATTTTGATTAGATCAATTTAAATCTAATTTTTTAGATTATTATGAGATAATTTAGATCTGAAAACATGCATGATTATGATACATGAGATGTATGCAAAATATGCCATGATTAGATCTAAATTTGTATATGAGATATATGATATAGATCTATAACTGTTTTGTAGTATTAGTTTATTGAATGTTCCTGATTAAGGCGTTCCTCTTGGCCGTCCGGTCATAAGAACGAAGAAGGGTTTAAAGGCCCTCTCTTCCCATTCGATGGGGTGTTCTTATGATGTGTAGGGGTGCTGCGCGTTCGTCCTTAATCAGAAACCCAAAACTTACTTTCTGCAAAACCCTAGATCCTGAAACCCTAGGATTTATTGTGCATATTTTGTTTATGAACCCTACTTAATTAAGAATTAAGTTTATGGAATATTAATTAGGTCTAAAATTGAGAATTTCAGATCTAAGACATATTCATAATACTGGGTTCGGGCTTGGGTAGCTCAATTAGGTCTAAGCGGTTGATCAAACCGAATCAAGAGTTGGTTAGATGGGATCAACAATGCTTAAATTGACCAGCCTAATAGGATTAAGTCTGGGTCAAGATCGAGTCACGATCAAGCAAGACCTAATTAGGCTCAGAGGTTAGAGTCTGGATTGTAGGCTAACCCAATTGGTTCTGACTCAACAATTTGGTGTCTAAGGTAAGTTTGGCACAGACGACCGACTGGTTTTTAATTGGAAGCTACTCGACCTGAATGCGTTCTTGTGCGAGTTAATGGCATATTCCTTCCACCGGTCTCACTTACCTGGCCATATCTGTTGACACAGTTCTGATCTGAGGTGGTCAATAATCCGAGCTAACCCATGCCACTAGGTTAGTCATAATTGTTATGACTAAGCCAAGTCTAGTTTAATGAGACCTGAATCAATTCTCCCTAAGAAAAGATTAAGTCTGAGGTCTTCCACCATTGTAGATGTGCGGGCCCTTCCCGGGGTTGATTGTTCTCGGCTGGATACAGTGGCTCAGTTGCACCGGGAAGACGCAACCATGTCTATTAGGCATTGGATGCTATGGGCTGGAGGATGAGTTGGGCTCAATATTCCGGATACGGTGAGAGACCCAATTAGGAACCCAGTCTATGCAAATGGTGGGTCTGACTTAACTAAGGAGTGGATCAATATTCCGGATACGGTGAGATTCATGAATTAGAGACCAAGTTTGGGTGCACCATGATTAGAGAATCATTGAACAAGAGTTGTTCACTCATTGGCTAACCCATCACCAATAACTGTTAGGTGAGGTGATGAGTCAGTTGGTGAGACCGCACCACCCACTAGAAATCATTAATCGCGGAGATTTTCGCATCTCTACAGAGGGAGTGTAGGGATCCGAGAAAATAGTGGGAGCTAATTTGTTTAAAAATAAAATCCCTAAACAAATTGGTCAAGTCAAAATTACAGTATCTAACTAGAATCTTTGACTCTCTACAGGAAAATGTCTGCGTCCAACCCACTGGCACGTATCCTAGACACACATAGACTGACTGGACCCAATTATAAAGATTGGCTCAGGAACTACAAAATTATTTTGGGTTCCGAGAAGTTAACACATGTTTTGGACCAGGACCCTCCCACCTTACCAGCCTCGTCCATCCACTGAACAGAGAGCGTCTCTGGAAAAATGGATTGACGAAGATAATAAGGCCAGATATTACATGTTGGGCTCGATGTCTGATGAGCTCCAGCGCCAACATGAAGATATCGGGACTGCTCGCCAAATGTTGGCTCACCTGCAGGAGATGTTTGGTGAACAGAGTCGCGCAGCCAAATATCAAGTCACGAAATGACTTTTTAAGGCTAAGATGCGTGATGGGCAGTCAGTCCAAGATCACTGTCTGACAATGATCAAGGACATGGAAGAGCTTGAGAAGCTCGGTGTGAAGTTAGACTTGGATCTGCAGAACGATTATTATTCTGCAATCCTTGACTGATGCATATGGGCAATTCATCATGAATTACCACATGCATAAACTTCAAAATTCCTTGGCCGAAGTTAATGAATATGCTGGTTACCGCTGAGCTTTCTATGAAAGGTTCTAAAGGCTCAGTTCTTGCTATGGAACGGACTTCTTCCAAAAGAAAGTCTTATGGAAAGAAAAAGAAGTCTGTGAAAAAGCAAAAGGTGGAAGGATCAAAGAAGAAGAAGGCAGAACCGAAGAAAAAGGCCGATGGCAAAGGAAAGTGTTTCCATTGCAACAGCGACGGCCATTGGAAGCGGAACTGCCCTACTTACCTGGCCACCCTGAAGAACAAGAAGGAAGGTCCTTCTGGAGGTATGCTCGTTATTGAGTCTAACCTTACGGTTTCTTCTGCATCCAGTTGGGTGCTTGACTCTGGTTCTAGTGCTCATCTGTGCACTTCCTATGCAGGGTCTTGAGGATAGCAGGAGGCTGAGGGATGGAGACATGATCCTACGCGTCGGTAATGGAGCAAGAGTTGCTGCAGTAGCCGTGGGAACATACCCTCTTCGATTACCATCTGGTTTAGACTTAGTTTTGAAAGACTGTTATTATGTGCCTGCAGCTAGCAGGAATTTGATTTCTGTTTCATGCTTAGCACAAGAAGGTTATGTGATCACCTTCTTTAAGGACCATTGTAACATTCTTTATGAAAGAAATAAAATTGCAAATGGTTTCCTTATTAATGGTCTTTATCAGCTACATATTGATGTACCTGTTCTAACTATCGAGCAAAACGTGAATGCCAAACGACCTAGGGATAGTCCAAACGACAGATATCTATGGCACCTGAGATTAGGTCATATAGCAGAAGATAGGATCAACAAATTGGAGAAAAATGGGCTATTGAGTCCATTGACTTCCGAGTCATATCCAACTTGTGAATCTTGTCTTCAAGGCAAAATGACTAAACTCCCTTTTGTTGGACATGGGGAGAGGGCCACAGATCTCCTTGCCCTAGTACATACTGATGTGTGCGGCCCATTTGATGTGCCGGCTAGAGGCAATTTTGTCTACTTCATTACCTTTACCGATGATCTGTCTAGGTATGGGTATGTGTATCTTATGAGACACAAGTCTGAAGCTTTTGAAAAGTTCAAAGAATTCAGACATGAAGTAGAAAAACAAACTGAAAAACCCATTAAGGTTCTTCGATCAGATCGAGGAGGTGAATACCTTAGCCGGGAATTCCTAGACTATCTTAAGGAAAATGGCATAGTCTCTCAATGGACTCCACCAGGAACACCTCAACTCAACGGGGTTTCAGAACGGAGAAATCGGACTCTATTGGATATGGTTCGATCCATGATGAGCTTCACAGACCTCCCAGATTTTCTTTGGGGACATTCATTATTAACTTCAATTTATTACTGAATAGGGTTCCCTCTAAAACCGTTCCTACCACACCGTATGAGATATGGCACGGTAAGAAACCAAGTCTGAGTCATCTCAGAATTTGGGGTTGTCCGGCTCATGTCAAAAGACAACAAGCGGACAAGTTAGAGTTTAGGTCCTTTAGAGCTCGATTCATAGGATATCCTAAAGAGTCATTAGGATACTATTTCTACATTCCAGAAGACCACAATGTGATTGTGAGTCGACATGCCATATTTCTTGAAAAATAGTTTATTCAAGATAGTGGCATTGGAAAGCAGATTAAGCTTGATGAGAAAGTCTCACAAAGAATAGATGTCTGGCAGTGGTGAGGTGTTTTGAATAGTGAGGTTGTCCAAGTAAATAGTTCTATTGTAAGACATATCTGCCATTTTTTGGTCACGCTGTCATTTCTCTTGTTCTTTGACTTTGGTCAAAAGTCTACCTTTGACTGGTCAAACGTTGACCATTGACCCTTTGACTTTTGACCACATGTCATGCACCTATTGGAGAGCTGGTGGGGGCCTGTCCCTACCAAAACCTGGCAAGGAGAAGGGCGCACGCCAAGGATGGCATGAGCCCAAGTAGGAGGCGCCTAGGAGTCCTTGTTGGACAAGGACTCTATCTCCCTTTTGGATTCCAATCAGAGTTCTACTAAGAATCCAGTTTGACTGGTCTTAGGCGCCCTCTAAGGAGGAATCCAGGGGTCTCTATTCCAAATCAGATTTTAGAATCTGATTTCATAAAGGGTTGTGATTGGTTGGAGGAAGAGGAGTTGGATCACAAGAGGTCTATAAATAAGACCCTGCGCCCAACCTAATTCTAATGCAATTCAATTGAGAAACCCCACACCCCAAGGCTGCCTCTCCCCTCCTTCTCCACACCATAGTCTCTTCTCCCCTTGCTCTCTACGTCCAAAAGAGTTTTGGACTTAGGTTGGTGCGATTCAGATCAAGGAAAGGCGATCAAAAGCAAGAAGGCTGCGCTGCTGTAAAAGGACGACTGTAGATCTTCAAAAGAGTTTTGAAGATCCTCCAGATCAGATCCAGATCTAATTTTTTGAGGTGTGATAGAGAAGAAGAGGATCTCTAGATCCAACCCGAGTGGATACCGGTAGAGGCCAGGCGCTTGCGTGGCTAGATCCAGAACCTTCCGCTGCAAACAGGATCATCAATAGGGTAATAGGATTACCCAGATCAGGTAAATTAAATTTGATTTAATTTATCTTTTAATTTTATTTTATTAAAATAATAAGAATCAGATCTGAAATATATCAAGATCTGATTGGGATCAAGAGAAATAATTTTTGAAATATATCTCTTGATCTGATCAGATCTGGACGAACCTGGACCGGGAAATCATGATTTCCCTTCACTATAGAGATAGATCGAATAGGATGCTAGAACTTTCATAAAAAATATACATAGAGGAGGTGCTAAAGAGATTTAGCTTGGTAAACTCCAAAAAAACTAGGATCCTTTAGACATGGCATTCATCTCTCCAAGAAGATGTGTCCTAGTATACCTAAAAAGATTGAACGCATAAGCAAGATCCCTTATGCTTTGGCAATAGGGAGCCTCGTGTATGCCATGCCATGTACACAACCTGATATCGCCTATGCTATGAGCGTCACATGCAGGTATCAGTTGAATCCAGATGAAGAGTACTGGACTTCTGTGAAGTGTATCCTTAAATATTTGAGAAGGACTAAGGATCTATTTCTAGTCTTTGGTAATGGAGAACTCCAAGTCCAAGGGTATACAGACTTAGATTTTATATCCAACATAGATGATCAAAAGTCGACATCTACAAGTCAGTTTATATGCAATGGTGGTACTGTTAGCTGAAAGGTTTTCAAGTAGATAGTGATAGCAGACTCCACCATGGAAGTAGAATACATCGTTGTATCAAAAGTTGCGAAGAAGACATTTAGGTACAAGATGTTTGCTGCAGAGCTCAAAGTGATGCCATCAAAAGCCGTCCCTCTATACTATGATAATAATGGCGCCATAGCCTAGCTAAGGAGCTGAGGTTTTAACAAAAATCCAAGCACATTGAGTGACGATTCTACCTTATCCTTGATTATCTCTAGAAGGGATATGTCGAGGTCAAGAGAGTCAATACCATAGATAATGCGGCTGACCCACTTATGAAGCTATTGAGCCAGCAGAGGATCAAAGCCTACTTAGAGAAGATGGAACTTAAATTTATAGCCAATTAACTTTAGGTCAAGTGGGAGCTTATTAGATGTATGCCCTAAAAGTTAGATTGGCTATCAATTATAGTACACTTTCAAGGATAATTTTATAATTTTGATAATAAATTAATAAAAAAATTATTTTCTATCACAATGTATATTTAAAGTGTTTATGATATATCATTTGAGTTAATGATAAT